>QEPC01004976.1:1383170-1406365 GCA_003113815.1 Sphenodon punctatus | reverse complement strand
TTTTTTTAATCCAGGCTGGGCAGGGTGCATGGGGGGTGCCCCCCTTCCACCCGCACAGTCTGGTAGGGGTAGGGGGGAGCTTTTTTGTTTTTTTCCCCATTGATTTCAATGGGGACAGTTCCCCATTGAAATCAATGGAACAAATCTGGTACCGGTAAACCGGTACAAATCCGGCAATCTGTTTTTTTGGAATCCGGTAACCAGTAAATCCGGTAGCCGGTAATTGCCCTGATGCCCCACCCCTACAGTACACAGTACTCTCCCACAATGGCGCTTAGAGAATGAGCCTTTCCCTGATGTGGATAATTGCTTCATTCTGGCATTTTGTTTCTCACCATTTTAATTCTTCCTTTAAGCTAATTTTTTTTTTATGTTAAGCAATGTTCTCATTTATAATCTCCAGTCATGCTGTCTCTCACAACTGGCCATCTGGGTAGTTTGTCTGAATGAGTCATTCATTGGGAGACACACACTTTAGTAACTTAAGATCTGATTTTCTTAGTTAAATTCTTTTGGAATAAGTTGCCAATAAGTTCTTCCTCAGGCTGCTATTTCCTCCACTTTTTATGGGAATAGTAGGAGTTTCACACCGAGACTCAAATGGCAATAACTTATTAAAAGACACTGAAAAATCAGAAATAAAAACTGTAAAGAGCATCATTATGCCTAATCTCCTGAAAAACAGGCAGAGGATTGGGTGAGGGAGAAGAAAGCCTTTTCTTTGTGCAGACAACAAAATGATAGTCTTTATGGGCCTAGTCCAAACCCCAGTGAAATCACTGGAAAGACTCTGATCCCCTTGCTCATGCTTCTGTTGCAGAGTGCCTAAAAGTCACAGCTGAGATTGGAGCACATTCCTAGGGCTCATTTGCCCAATATTCTTCCCACTTGCAAACTCCCCATTTCTTCTTTAATCTGCATTTGTCTTGTCCCGCAACAATGTGTCCACACCATTGCTGATCCCCCTGCTTTTTAGTGGCCCACTTCTTGCCTCAGTGCAGAGAACAAGGGATCCTCATCAAGGAGAACAGGAAGTGGGAAGGGCTCATTTCAAACAACATTCAGAATTCAAGAGTGTTGCATGAGGATAGACAAGGAGACATTTATGAGCCTGAAAAACCTCGAGTACATGTGCTTAGCTTAGTTACAGGGTAGATCGTAGGGATGGGCATAATAGATTTGGATTAATCCGTAACAGTCAGTTAATCTGTATCAATCTGTGCCAAACCGCAACAGGCATGATGCAGTTCAGTTTAAAGTCTATAAATAAATAAATACATAAATAAAAATGTGCATGCGCAAATGGTTGCCAGACCATTCTGCACATGCGTGACCTTTCCTAAAATGGTGGTGGCAGCATTGCCACCATTTTGGAAAGGGGCAGTCAGTCTGCACATCCACAGTGGCCATTTTGCACATGCGCAGACCAGCTGCCCTTTTCCAAAATGGCAGTGATGCTACTGCTGCCATTTTGGAAAAGGCCATGAATGCACAGAATGGTTCAGCGGCCATTTTGCACATGTGCCATTATTTGTTGATGGGTTTTTTTAAACAAATATTACTAATTTAATTGATTCAAATACTGATTCATAACATGGATTCATAATTAAATCTGGAATTAAAAATCTGGATCTGTAATTCCTTCCAGACACCCATCTAGTAGATACGGACCCTGAATTGACAGGGCAGCAGAAGTAGCATCAACTATCTGTCCTCATAGCATCTGCGAAGTCACGCCCGGCAGAGCTGTTTTGGGTGGTGCGGGGGCTGGTCAGTCCAGCCTCCGTCCGCCTGGACGGGGACTTGTCCCAGGCCTGCTGTGAGGAGTTTGTCACCTACTTTGTAGACAAGATCGCTCGGATTCAGAGCGACTTTGACGCTAGATTAGAGGCAGTAGGTAGAGAGCGCGAGGGGATGGAGGACCCGTCTGGTCCATCTTTGTGGGGGGAGTTTCAGGAAGTGACACCAGCCGATGCGGTGGATGTCTTGGGGTCTGTGAGAGCCACCTGTTGTGAACTTGATCCATGCCTGTCCTGGCTGGTGAAAACCTCCAGGGAGATGTTGGGGACGGTGCTGGCGAGGGTAGTTAACGTGTCCTTGCAGCAGGGGAGGTTGTCGCCCAGCCTCAAGGAGGTTGTGGTGTGCCCCCTGCTGAAGAAACCATTGTTGGACGTGGACGCACTCGCCAGCTACCGACCTGTCTCTAACCTCCCCTTTTGGGGGAAGGTTATTGAATGGGCAGTGGCGATCCAGCTCCAGGCGCATCTAGACAGCATTGGTTTCATGGACCCTTTTCAATCAGGGTTCCGCCTCGGCTATGGCACCGAGACGGCCTTGGTGGCCTTGGTCGATGATCTCCACCAAGAGATGGACGCAGGACGTTCGACATTTCTTGTCCTGCTAGATCTCTCAGTCACTTTTGACACTGTGGACCATGGGCTGTTGTTGAGATGGCTGCGTGACCTGGGGGGGGCTGGACGGGACNTTTTTTTAATCCAGGCTGGGCAGGGTGCATGGGGGGTGCCCCCCTTCCACCCGCACAGTCTGGTAGGGGTAGGGGGGAGCTTTTTTGTTTTTTTCCCCATTGATTTCAATGGGGACAGTTCCCCATTGAAATCAATGGAACAAATCTGGTACCGGTAAACCGGTACAAATCCGGCAATCTGTTTTTTTGGAATCCGGTAACCAGTAAATCCGGTAGCCGGTAATTGCCCTGATGCCCCACCCCTACAGTACACAGTACTCTCCCACAATGGCGCTTAGAGAATGAGCCTTTCCCTGATGTGGATAATTGCTTCATTCTGGCATTTTGTTTCTCACCATTTTAATTCTTCCTTTAAGCTAATTTTTTTTTTATGTTAAGCAATGTTCTCATTTATAATCTCCAGTCATGCTGTCTCTCACAACTGGCCATCTGGGTAGTTTGTCTGAATGAGTCATTCATTGGGAGACACACACTTTAGTAACTTAAGATCTGATTTTCTTAGTTAAATTCTTTTGGAATAAGTTGCCAATAAGTTCTTCCTCAGGCTGCTATTTCCTCCACTTTTTATGGGAATAGTAGGAGTTTCACACCGAGACTCAAATGGCAATAACTTATTAAAAGACACTGAAAAATCAGAAATAAAAACTGTAAAGAGCATCATTATGCCTAATCTCCTGAAAAACAGGCAGAGGATTGGGTGAGGGAGAAGAAAGCCTTTTCTTTGTGCAGACAACAAAATGATAGTCTTTATGGGCCTAGTCCAAACCCCAGTGAAATCACTGGAAAGACTCTGATCCCCTTGCTCATGCTTCTGTTGCAGAGTGCCTAAAAGTCACAGCTGAGATTGGAGCACATTCCTAGGGCTCATTTGCCCAATATTCTTCCCACTTGCAAACTCCCCATTTCTTCTTTAATCTGCATTTGTCTTGTCCCGCAACAATGTGTCCACACCATTGCTGATCCCCCTGCTTTTTAGTGGCCCACTTCTTGCCTCAGTGCAGAGAACAAGGGATCCTCATCAAGGAGAACAGGAAGTGGGAAGGGCTCATTTCACACAACATTCAGAATTCAAGAGTGTTGCATGAGGATAGACAAGGAGACATTTATGAGCCTGAAAAACCTCGAGTACATGTGCTTAGCTTAGTTACAGGGTAGATCGTAGGGATGGGCATAATAGATTTGGATTAATCCGTAACAGTCAGTTAATCTGTATCAATCTGTGCCAAACCGCAACAGGCATGATGCAGTTCAGTTTAAAGTCTATAAATAAATAAATACATAAATAAAAATGTGCATGCGCAAATGGTTGCCAGACCATTCTGCACATGCGTGACCTTTCCTAAAATGGTGGTGGCAGCATTGCCACCATTTTGGAAAGGGGCAGTCAGTCTGCACATCCACAGTGGCCATTTTGCACATGCGCAGACCAGCTGCCCTTTTCCAAAATGGCAGTGATGCTACTGCTGCCATTTTGGAAAAGGCCATGAATGCACAGAATGGTTCAGCGGCCATTTTGCACATGTGCCATTATTTGTTGATGGGTTTTTTTAAACAAATATTACTAATTTAATTGATTCAAATACTGATTCATAACATGGATTCATAATTAAATCTGGAATTAAAAATCTGGATCTGTAATTCCTTCCAGACACCCATCTAGTAGATACGGACCCTGAATTGACAGGGCAGCAGAAGTAGCATCAACTATCTGTCCTCATAGCATCTGCGAAGTCACGCCCGGCAGAGCTGTTTTGGGTGGTGCGGGGGCTGGTCAGTCCAGCCTCCGTCCGCCTGGACGGGGACTTGTCCCAGGCCTGCTGTGAGGAGTTTGTCACCTACTTTGTAGACAAGATCGCTCGGATTCAGAGCGACTTTGACGCTAGATTAGAGGCAGTAGGTAGAGAGCGCGAGGGGATGGAGGACCCGTCTGGTCCATCTTTGTGGGGGGAGTTTCAGGAAGTGACACCAGCCGATGCGGTGGATGTCTTGGGGTCTGTGAGAGCCACCTGTTGTGAACTTGATCCATGCCTGTCCTGGCTGGTGAAAACCTCCAGGGAGATGTTGGGGACGGTGCTGGCGAGGGTAGTTAACGTGTCCTTGCAGCAGGGGAGGTTGTCGCCCAGCCTCAAGGAGGTTGTGGTGTGCCCCCTGCTGAAGAAACCATTGTTGGACGTGGACGCACTCGCCAGCTACCGACCTGTCTCTAACCTCCCCTTTTGGGGGAAGGTTATTGAATGGGCAGTGGCGATCCAGCTCCAGGCGCATCTAGACAGCATTGGTTTCATGGACCCTTTTCAATCAGGGTTCCGCCTCGGCTATGGCACCGAGACGGCCTTGGTGGCCTTGGTCGATGATCTCCACCAAGAGATGGACGCAGGACGTTCGACATTTCTTGTCCTGCTAGATCTCTCAGTCACTTTTGACACTGTGGACCATGGGCTGTTGTTGAGATGGCTGCGTGACCTGGGGGGGGCTGGACGGGACCATTCTTGAATGGTTCCGCTCATTCCTCTGAGGGAGAAGCCAGCAGGTAGTGCTGGGAGCTGAAACATCTTGCCCCCGTGCTTTGTCCTGCGGCGTTCCACAGGGTTCTATTCTATCTCCGTTATTATTTAATGTCTATATGCAGCCCTTGGGGGAGATCGTGAGAGGGTTCACGGTGCGTTGTCACCAAGATACTGATGATACTCAGCTGTACCTCTCATTTTAAGCTGACCCAGACCCTGCTGTCTCGTTGCTATCCCAGTGTTTGGAGGCCGTGGTGGAATGGATGTTGCAGAGCAGACTGAAGCTCAACCCTGATGATACTCAGCTGTACCTCTCGTTTTCAGCTGACCCAGACCCTGCTGTCTCGTTGCTATCCCAGTGTTTGGAGGCCGTGGTGGAATGGATGTTGCAGAGCAGACTGAAGCTCAACCCTGATAAGACAGAGGTGATGGGGGTGGGGAAAGCGAAGGAGGTGTCGGCCCTCCTGATTGGGGGGGTTCGCCCTCCTGTAGCTCAACAGGTCCGGAGTCTGGGGGGGGGTGCTGGACACAGATCTCCACCTGGAGCAGCAGGTAGAGGGGGTGGCGAAGGCTGCCTTCCGCCAGTTGTATCTGGTGCAGAGGTTGCGTCCGTATGTCTCTGGCCCGGACCTGGCCTCCCTCGTCCATGCCTTCATCACCTCGAGGCTGGACTATTGCAACGTGCTCTACAAGGGGCCGCCCTTGTTCCTGGTTCAGAGGCTGCAGCTAGTGCAGAATGCGGCAGCCCACCTCCTTTCGGGGATGGGTCGTCGGGACCACATAACACCTGTGCTCTGGGCTCTGCACTGGTTGCCAATAGCGTGCCGAGCCAGGTTCATGTTGAATGAATGAATGAATGAATGTTTTTATTAGGCCTTAAGCTTTCGCTATAGCCTTGATAACAGAATCAAGCAATAAAATAGAGAATACAAAATTACTAAAGAAGAAATATCAAAAGTTTCCAATACAGTTTACAAGGAAATAGCAAAAATTTTTAGTACAATCCAAAATCAGGAAGGAACAGAAACAATGAATACTACTAAAAAGTAAGGACTACCCTGTAGATAAATCAACAACTTGTTCCATCCAAAACTCTTATGATAATTAGAGCAAACAGCAAGTACAGCCAAGGTACTTCCTTGGTTGAAACTATCTACATTGTGATTATACCAGGTCAAAAACTGAATTGATTTAATAGATCAGTTCACCCAAGGTTCCCCATGGCTAACGCCCGACCATGTATCCAATAACCTAGATAGCGCAAAACTAAATTCTTGGTTGTGCAAGGATATCATGGAGAATCTCTTAAAAAACAGAAAAATAGAGCATTTATCAAGCATTTATAATTAGATCCTAACCATCACAATCAGTTAGAATATTAAATATATCAGTTGGAATAACAAATAGGGCATTTATCAGGGCATTTATTGGAACCTAATCCTCACGATCAGTTGGAAGAATCAATATAACAATCGGTTCCTCCCCATATCTCGTACTCATAGGTTCCAATTATTGCACCACTAATCCTCCGTAAATGCCAACACTAAGGAACGTCTTAATGATCTTCTCCATCCATAAGCTGTTTACGTTTGAGGGAGGCCAGCCGGACAAAAGTTGCAAGTGCAACTAAGTCCGCCTTTTTAGATAGGAGGAGAAGCCTCCTATATCCACTACCCAGATCCATATGTCCCCAATCACCCACCAGGGGATTTAACCAAGCGAGTCTCAACTCTTGGTAATGAGGGCAACTAATCAAAAAATGCTCCACAGTTTCCACCTTACCCAGGTGGCAGGTGCACAATTGTTTGGCGTAGGGAGTCCTCCTGTATCTCCCCTCCACCACTGCCGTCTGCACAAGATGGAACCGGAGGAGGGAATAACTCCTACGTAATGTTCGATTTGATAGAACATCTAAATACGCCTCTAGTCCCCACTTAGATTTAACTAACCCAAACCCTGGAGCAACTTTCCAACCCCCTAAATCTGCCATGTCCTCCTGTCGAGCCATATCCTTGAGTCTAGTTTGAACCTCACTAATAATGGCTTTTGTAGATTTTTCAAAAAAATATGCGAAAGAGAACCCTTGAAATTGGATGAGGTAAGATACCTGAGGTAACCCAGGTATCTTAACCATGGGTACCCTCGTGGGCCAGAATATTCTAGTTCTTCGCATAGGCATAATCTGGGAAGAGATTCCTCATGCAGAGACATCAGCCTTACCAAGTACCGGATAACAGTTAATTTGCCGTACAGTTGGATCGGGTAAATACCCATCTCTGATCCAGGAACCTCTCTCTCCGCCTGGAGCAGCAGGTAGAGGGGGTGGCGAAGGCTGCCTTCCGCCAGTTGTATCTGGTGCGGAGGTTGCGTCCATATGTCTCTGGTCCGGACCTGGCCTCCCTCGTCCATGCCTTCATCACCTCGAGGCTGGACTATTGCAACGCGCTCTACAAGGGGCTGCCCTTGTTCCTGGTTCGGAGGCTGCAGCTAGTGCAGAATGCGGCGGCCCACCTCCTTTCGGGGATGGGTCGTCGGGACCACATAACACCTGTGCTCTGGGCTCTGCACTGGCTGCCAATAGCGTGCCGAGCCAGGTTCATGTTACTAGTATTAATCTATAAGGCCCTTCACGGTCTCGGCCCCTCATACCTCAGGGATCACCTCGCCCTCCGTGCCCCAGAGCGGCTCCTTCGGTCTGCCAGGGGTGCCTTCTTTGAGGTCCACCGTGTTAAGCGGGTGGCCACAATGGAGAGGGCATTCTCGGTGGCCAGGCTGCATCTTTGGAATTCCCTCCTGGAGGAAGCTCGCCTGGCCCCAAGCCTCTTAACATCCCAGCGAGCTTGTAAAACCTGACTGTTCTCCCAGGCCTTTGGGGAGGGTGGGAGGGTGGGTTAGTGGGTTTTTATCCCCCTACCCTTCCTTATTTTTTGTTATAATCTTGTCTTTCCCTGTTTTAATTATTGAGATTTTTATGATGTTTTAAATATTTTAAATATTGTTTTATTGAGATTTGTTAGCCACCCCGAGCTGTTTGCAGGAGGGGAGGGGTATAAATATATTAAATAAATAAATAAATAAACTATCAGTCTGTGGGGATGAGGAGCTAGGGGGAAAGCCTGATGAAGAGAGGTTTTTATGAAGGATTGGAAGGTCAGGAGGAGGGAGCAGAGTATGTATTCAGCTAGGGAGTTCCATGTACAGGGGGCAGCATAGGCAAAGGGTGAAGGCAGTTTAGGGACCAGGAGACTCTGGACTGGGGAAGGATGGTGGCAGAGGATGAGCGAAGTTCCTTGTTGGGAAACAAGTGTAGAAAAATTAAGAGGAGCAAGGCCTTGAGAACCATGAAAATGATGCACACGGAATTTGTGCTGGATACAAAGGGGGAGATGAGCTAGTGGGGGAGAAGAGGAGGGGTTGAACATGATCAAAGCAGGGATGAGGTGGATGACCTTGGCAGCGAAGTGTTGAACAGATGTGAGAGGTACAAGGTGAGTGCAGGGAAGACCAGTGAGAAGAAGGTTGCAGTAACTGAGGCAAGAGATAACTCAAGTATGATAAGTTTTGGCAGCGGACATAGTAAGGAAGACCTGAATTTTAGCAATGTTATGCAGCCGTAGCAACTTAGCATCTTTCCTGTCTATTGTACTGCAACAAAAGCAGTTTCCTCTCTGCATGTGTTTGTTTCTAGACAATTTTACAGTCACTGAGCCAGCTTTCATTTACACGACATCAGGACACGAGCACAAAAAGGAAGGACCCCTTGAGAGAGAGGAATGTTCAGATGGGAACAGATTCTTCTTTGGCAAAGCCTAGTATTCACACAAGGTATAGTGAGTGGAAGTCCTTGGATCCCTCCACGTTTGCCAAAAGAGGAAACCTTCCATAGGATATAAATTTATGTCACTGTAGTGAATTCAAGGTTAGCAGATGCCGTTTTGGGGGTAGTATTCTTACAAAATGGCAATCCCTTAAAAGGATCAGCATGACAAATCAAAAGACCATTGGCAGCTGGTGAACTGCTGGTGGGGCAGGAGGCTGGGCAAGTTGGGGGCACAGTCACTTCAAATCTGACACATTACTATAGAATATACAATGAGTTAAAAAAACCCACTAATACACTTCTGTCCCTCTTCTCAGCAGAGTGTGCACTTCTGGGAATAGGTTGCAAGTTTAACGTCTGGATTTGGTATGCATCTAACCCAGAGACTCTCCTGAAGTATTAGCTGAAACAGTTTGCCTTTGGGGTCTGAAATCAACTGGATGCAAAAACAAGACACACAACTAAGCAGAAGAGAATTTGGTTTGCCTTTTCTTCCTTCTGCTTATCCACACATGGAATACAATCATTTTAGAATTGGGGGGTGAGAAACATAGATTACTGCAGGAGAGAAAGGCAAGACAATTTGTCTTCTGCTAAGATGTGTGTCTTGCTCTTGCAGCCATAAAGAGCACTTGTTCTTTGGTTCATAAAGGAAAGCTGTTTCTCCGATCCAACTGTAGGAGAGTCCCTGATCAGATGCAAATCAAACCCACAGGCTGAATTTGCAAGCTATCCCTAAACCATCTATCTCTGCTAACAAGAAGAGAAATGCAGCGAAAATGGTTCTGTGAAAATTAGAGGTGTGCACCAGGGGTCCATGTCATTTTTGTTTTCATTTTTCATTTTTGTTATTTAAATATGTCATTTTCATTTTCATTAATATCAAATTTTCGTTTTTGTTTTTGCTTTCATTTTCATTTTCCATTGGTTTCAATGTAAAACATATTTTTGGCTGTATCTTTTTTGTTTTTCATTATATTTGGCTGAAACATGGAGGGACTGTACCTCAAATGAAAAGCATTATGTGTACCAAACTTCAAAAATATTGAATGAAGGAATTCAATTTTATAAGCAGTTGTTTTATATTATTTTGCAAAAATCTTCATATACATTCTTAGCTTTAACTTCTTTGCCTCACATTTAATGGAGATGAAACTTGGCACTTTTATACCCCTTCTCATATTTACTATCTCTGCTAACTTTCAGAAGGATTGGATAAAGGGTCCTAGTGGTATAAGCAATTAATGTATAAATGTATGTCTGACTGTAACATCTTTGCAGTCCAACCAGTGTACATGAAATCTTGGAGGGCTGTATAACACAGTTTTACAATTATTTCTGCCAAATATAAGAAAGATGTGATAAAGGGTCCCAATTTTATATGCCTGCACAGCATATGCAGAGAAAGAACCTATGCCAGGGATTCTCTTATGTGTCACTGTGGTACAAGATCAGTTTGTGACGCCAATTGGCCAGCAGAAATGTCAACCAAATATCCTCATTCTGTGCTGTGACCATCCCAACATCTCTTCCCCACTTGTTACTGGGAAGTCAGAAGCATCTGTTTAGGAAAGAGCCAATAGAGATTCTCTTATGTCCTCTGACAGTGCTGTAGGATGTGATTGTGATGATAATTGGCCAGCCTGGATGTGTAAACTATGTCTCCTGATTGCTGTAATGGAATCCCCAAAGTCCAAATTATGTTCCTTTTATGCCTGCCTGAGGGCCGTCCCCTATGCCCGCCTCAAAACCACTACCAGTTGGCCCTGTAAAGTTGGAAGTATGCAATAACTAACCAGTGAACATGTCTGTAAGTCTTTTGGGTTGCTCCACATCCTCCCTACTACAGCCTCCCTCCCCCTGCCATGCCAAGTGCCTGCCTCTGACTGGCACTGCATGTGCTGCTATTTATTTGAATAATGGTCTTCAAGGGGACAATGTCAATTGCTTATAAAATTTGGAAACTTTATCAAGTTGTCCTGTAGTTCATCAGAGATGACAGGGAAGGTATGGGATACATTTCTGCCAAATTTCCTGTAAACAGGATGGAATATAAAAATTTTACAGCTGTAAATGTATTTTCAACTTAATGTCTTATACCACCAGGACCTTTTAGCCAAACATTCTTAAAATTAGCAGTAGCATTAAGCTTGTGGAGGGACATAATAACTGCAGGGTTCATACAAATTGGATGGAATATAAATAAGTTGTATCCATGAATGTGTATGGAGCTTTTCTTAAAAGTACAACATTCAATTGCTTCTAAAATAGGTTTCCTTTATCTAATCATTTCAAAACATGGTAAACATAGTGCCCTCCATTGGCATTACAATCTCCCCAGGTTTAATCAGAATTTAATACAAAACATAAAAGTTATAGCCAGAAATACATTTTTCAGTTTTTCCCTTTATTTCAAAAACAAAATGTTGTTTTCATTTCTATTTTCATTATTATTATTAGTCATTTTCGTTATTGCAATAAAAATAATAAAAATGACAATTTTTATTATCATTATTGTAATAACAAAAATTACATACACACCCCTAAATGCGATGACCAAGAACAAGCTGCTACTAGCCTTTCCTCTCCTTCCTCCACTCCCAAACTCTTCAGCCCTTTTTACACGGGTCACAGATGCGTGGGGTGGGGGTGCACACCACAACACGGGTGGCGCATGGGTGCTGGTGCACAGGAAAGACCAGAATTCAAGTTCTGCCATTTTCAGAAACACAAACACAGTAACAGTTCTCTGCCAGGATAATGCACATGCATGCTAGCAGTTAGTACAAGTCTCATTTACTTCCATGAGACTTAAACTAAGGTTCACTCACATTGAGCTGTCTCACCTGAGATTTGCACTCAGGGGGAAATGAAAGAGGGTTTTTTATCCCCAAAACTCCTCCAGGAAATATATTTTTGACAGTAGGTCTGAGAATGTTACACATAAAATTCATGGAGACAAAACTCCCAAGAAATGTTTTCATCTAATGTAGTGAAGCTTCATTTGATGGGTACCCCCAATGAGAAAGTCTCCTGTCATATACAATTTTTCCACAACATGAAGAAATAGTGCAGGATTACAGCAAAGTATAAAGGAAGAAGTAGCAGTGAAATCCAATAAAACTACTTCCGTACACAGTCGGTGAAGCTGAAAGCTTTTACACATAGGCATACAAGTTACGGACTTTAACACAGGATGAGCAAATATTAAAGTCACAAAGCTTAGAGAAGAAAAATCAAAGCAACACATACTAACAGCATCTGAATCTGCATTTAAAAAAAAAATTCATATAATCCCTAATTGCTTTATCTCAAAGCAACCACTAGGCCCGACTTAATAAGCAGCAAGAAAAAAACGTTTACAAAACCACAAGGGTTTCCCTTTTAAGCATTAAAGCTACAGGGGAGCAAAGTTCAAAGTAATATTGTTTGCCCTTCACTAGGGACCAGACACCTTAGAGGCACGAAAGATCCCACAGTTATCAAGTCTCAGCAGATTGCTTTGCAGTCTCCTTTTTAGAATCATTTATTAGACCTGTAAACTCCTAATTTACAACTTTAAAATTTACAATTTTAAAAATACCAGCTATGTGGCCACATTGTGAACACCCTCCCTATGACCATTAGCAAAAGGCAACACTCTCCCCTTTCTTTGCTCCAGTTCCTAGCCCCCTTGCAAACACCCATACAAAATCCCATTGACTCACTTCTGAAGCTGGGCTGCAGCAAAGAATCCAGTGCCATATCTCCTCAGGAGTTTCCCCACTGGAAAGCAAGCCAACCAGCCTGCAACATGGTGAGCCTGGGCTCCCCTCTACTAATGGCCATCTGGAGCAAGCTCAGGCAGGCACAAAGCAAGTCCCACCTCTATGAGCTCTACTGTCATTGGCTAGGGCCAATATGAATTTTGCCCCAAGATTAATTCATTAGCTAGATTTCTCCATAGGAACCCAGTATGGGAGGTGCCAGCCCTGCCTGTAACCCCTCCGCTAAACCAAACAGAGCATCTGCTGTTTAGGCAGCCAGTGTTTCACTCTAGGCATACTCAGTGAAGCTCAAGGCGGAGGCAGAACAGTTTCTGCTAGACTGGTCCCAGCCCAGTCCTGCCCTTGCAGTTTCCTGCGAAGGATTGAAGCAGACTAGTGAATCTGCTTATGTGAAGCTGTAGCCTAGTTCCTTCAGCAGTTGCCTAATTTGAATCTGCTGTTGTGTGTTTATTACTATGTTCTTCCTGGAATGCTGATGTAATACAGGTTGTGCTTGTAATGTAGTCTCATGTGTGTGCCTCTCTCTAAGCTGGAGCCATGTATAACCAGCAATACATTACACTTCCCTGCAGCAGCCACGGCTTTAGTGGGGCAGAGCCCATTTGTCCATATGGAGGAGCCTCCCCTGCAAAAGACAGCAGTATTCCCCAAGCAGATCAAGCTGAGGCATTGCAATCTGAAAGGACCACAAACGTTTTCACTGGAATTATGGCCACAGCCCCTAGCTGCACTGTAACGGACATGCCTCTCAATGAGAAGGAGATGGAGGAGGAAGAAGAACTTCAGCTGCTCGTGCTGAAGCTGAAAGATGCTCTGTCTCTCCAATTACAACCAGGTATTGAATCTGATTTTTCAGCTTGCATGCATCAGCATAGCTCCATAGGCTTCAATATCACTTTTGTTGCTTTAGGATGGCATAAGCTGGACTGAACTGAATAGATTAACTACTGTGAATAAGTAGAGAAGTTGAAAACCACTGACCTAAGGAAGTTTCATACAGTTGAGAATTTGTTTCATTAATTCTGGCTTAAGTAGCCTTTTTTTTTTTTACATCTCAGGTCAAATTTAGGATTCTTTTGCATTCATTGAGTGTGCCTGGAATAGGTAATTTCGTGCCACATTTGATCCTATTGTAGCATTGAATATATTAATTGAATACCACTCGTGACTGTGCTCCACAAATAATTTTTAATATCTCAGTGTAATTATTTTTGACCTTTGGAAGTGCGTGGGGGGGGGGGGGGGAAGGACTTTGTTCTTAGCAAGAAGGTACACATTTTCTCAGCTTCCCTGCAAATCGATGAGGTCTCATTAAAACTTTCTTTTACTGGGGTAAAAAATGACTTCTCACGGGTGACGTGAGATTTCACAGCCATTTTGACAAGGTTAAAAGATATATCACTTAGAATCCCTCTTAGCAGAAGTTCTAGCATGTGTAATCTCAGTTTCCGCTATGTTTCATGCTCATTATCATAGAGTTGTATGCACTCTGGTGATGCAACATTCTATTATGTAGATAACGTGTTACATACATTTAAATGTGCAGTAATTTTGCACATTAATACCTACTTTGACATTAGCAGAAAGCTTTTACATGGACATCTGAGGGGCAGATGTCATCAATTCCTTAGGCCAGAGTGGAACCTTTCCCCTCCCCCAGCCCCCTTGAAAATTAGTACAAGCTCCATGGACTGAATAAAAGTTGGTGGGGAGGGCATTAAAGGGGTATGCTTAAGATGGGGGGAAATGGATATGTAAGGATCGAGATCATGGATCTGTACCATTGATCCACCGCCACCACCCATCCTTGAGTGTGTGACCTCATCTCCACTCCCTTTTCCCTTAGCATTTTTCTTCAGCACTTGAGAGACGGTGATGAATTTATGGCCCAGATCAAGGAACAGGAAAGGTGTCAAATAAAAAACCACCCACAGAGCAGATTTGTGCAAGGGGTTCCCCACCTCTGTGGTGTAGGAAATGAATGGAAAGATTTTTGAAAATAAGATTAAACTGCTTAAGAAATGACAACAGACTAAGCTTGCTTACTAAGCTAGCCATGGTGACAGACTAAGCTTGAAAGGTTTGGGGCCCTCTTCATTCCCAGTATATGCAATATGATATATATGTATTTGTGTCTGTGTGTGTCACTTACATCTTCAGGCAGACCTGGGGCTGGCTAGCCCTGCATGCAGCCCTGCCCGCACCGGGTTTACATGGACCCCACTGCTGCTGTGGTCCATGGTCCACCTGTGCAGCATCCCCCTCCCCCATACCATAGAACTGTGGGTGGATTGCCCAACCCTCTAGTCTGCTGCCCGCAGCTCTATAGCATTGCCCGGGGCAACCCTATGCCGAGTGCAGCGCTGTAGCAGCCAATCCATGAGTAAATGGACAGCAGCTCTGCCTCTGCCCCGGTTTGTGTGGCCCACTTCATTGGCAGCGCTCCAGGATGTTCCAAAGCACTGCAAGTGGGGGTGGAGTGGAGCAGGCATGCCTCTGCTCTCTGTACACATCTGGAAGCCCGCCTTTACACCGACGAGCCATCCGGGTGTGAGGTGGAGCAGAGGCATGGGTGCCATGTCATCCATCTGAAAGCACCCAATGCTCCTTTAGTCTCCTTGGTCTGATATATTAAACCTATATACTGAAGCACTGAAAACTTGACTCTAGAGAGATGGGTTCTGTTCTTGGTTCTGCTAACATGTGTGATGAGGTTCCGGAGCGTCAGTATCTCACCAAACTAGGTTGGGACTGGTACAGCTGTGGATAGGGAGGGCATTTCCTTGTCTGTCTTCAGCAGTCCAGCTTCAACTCCAGCAGGAAGAGATTGGGGCTGGCTAGGACAGGTGCTGCCGTTGCTCCCACTCCACCTATTTACAGCAGTCGCAACCCCAAGGGTACTTCAGCTTATTAAAGTCAGGACTCAGGATGGGCAGTTGAACTAGATGACCATTAATATTCTTTCCAACTCTTCAGTTCTATGAGAGTCAGGAACCCTCCTGAACTGTCCTGCCAATGGGGGGCATAGCAGAGGGATGGAATTCAGAAGTGTCCACACTTGCAGGGTCTGGATTCTTGACTGAAGAGAGAGCCATCAGCAATGGATGAGTTTGACTGCTAAGGAGAAATTTCTGCCACGGACAAAGCTTTCAGTCCTTCTTATAAGAAAGAAATGAAGAGAAACCAAACCAAAACTACTTAGAAAAGTCCCTCCCCACCACTTGGAAAAAAAGGTTTTCTAGAAAATTCAAAGAGCCAATTAAAATTCACACCATTTACTTGACTGCATTTGGAGAAATCTAGGTTTTAATGCTCCACTTTAGAGTATAGCCCCAATTATGAAACCTCTATCAAGTGCTTCAATAATCATGTACTTTGCAGAGTAAAGTTTAATCTAGATCTCCTGATCCACAGTTCCAGTGCTTTCATCCTTCCTCTCTAGACTTATGATCTGCTTATTAGACTAAAAATTAGCAAAATGAGGGAAATGATGCAGAACCCCAGAGATGGAGAAAAAGTTATTCAGATGATTTCTTTTGTTGAACCAACTACTGTTGGTGTGTTCCAATAAAAGATAGGTAACAAATTTTAAGGTGGGTAACCAAGATCTCATCTGAACTACTTTGCTGTTATCGCTTACATTTGAGACCAACACAGTGGATGTTGTTAACAGACGAGATGGGGCCCCTCATTGGCCCCTCTTTGCCTCGGATTTACCCGACTGCGTGAAGGGTGGCTGCCAGATGTTTGCCGCCGTTTGGGCTGGGGCAGCTCTGCACAGCATCATCCCCAGAAAGGCAAAGCATGCCATGCAGGGCAACCCAGCCCAAACTAGGACAACATGCTGTCCTGCAGCTGCTTCCCATCTGATGGGGAGGCAAGGGGTGGCCAGGCCTACGTTCACCACCACAGAGTCATGGTCGCAGCCTAGAGCAGTCACGGGGAGCAACTGCAACTCTGTGGAGGAGAAGGGGGGCAACACATGGGCAGCCACAGCCCAGGTAGCTGCCAACCTGTCTGCTGGGGTCCTTGCAGTGTTTGCACAAGGCGTCTGAATTGGGACTGGTGGGCACAGAGCAGTTTCATGGTCTGGTGGGCTCTTAATGTTAACACCCAGTAACAACCTTTTCTCTCGACAGCAAAAATAACAGGCTAAGTTCTAATCTCATATGTACTGATGCAAATCCAGTGTAGCAACATTGGTTTCCAAAGCACTTAATCCAGGCTTGACTGGGGGAATCTGGAAAAACTCAGTTGAAGTCAATATGGACTTACTTCAGATTTGCACTGGCATGAATGAGACTAGAAACTAGCCCTGGGACTTTGCTTCAAATGCTTGATTCATTTCAAAATGGGTAGGGCGTCACACTTGTACAGTTGGAAACAAATTTACATAGTCGGAGGCATGAGAATTTTTCTGTCTCTAATTTCTGCAGTTCCGTAATTGACTTCCAATGGCACAAACCTTTTTCTAATCAATGGCTTTATTAAAGCACAATTTTCTCAAACACTCAAAATGCCTCATTCTCGCTAATGAAGAAAGCTAACAGATAAAACATTTGCTTTGGAGTTTTATAATTTGGGGCCTTTGCTGCACACAGGTGTTTTAGAAGGCACTAGGGATGGGACTTTGGGTATTGCTGGGAACCGAAAGTACCCAATAATGGGTCTGTTGGATTAACCCGATATCTTGGTTCTTTTCTTAGTATCGGTATCGAATATTTTGCAGTGTTTTTTTAATCAGATTTTTAACATTGCGATTTTGGAGGAAACTGCAGTGTTAAAAATCCAATACCTAGAGAACCGAGAACTGACAGGAGAACTGGCAGACAGAGATCCAACACCGATAGAAACCGAGAACAGATTTTGCCAAAAGTACCACCCCTAACCATAGAAACCTTTTCTTCTTTTCAGCTCCACGGTCTGCTCTAAAGGAAGAATTACTCTCCACAGCTGAACGTGTTTGCAGGTCCTACTCTGACCTCATCAGTCATGTAACTTGGCCTGCGGGAAAGAGATGGGAGGTTGGAGTTGGTCTTACTACTTCACTGCCCTCTTGGTCAGGTAATTGCAGCCATATCTCCCTTGCACTGCTCAGATACAGCATGATAATACTAATAACCTAGTTCTGTACCTGTGGAATTTGCCGTGTGCTTTACGGTAGTGGTTCCCAAATTGTTTATATGGGTGACTCCATTTTGGCACTTGAATTTCCCCATGACCCCAAACACTAACCAAGATTAGCATGCTATCTGAAAGCTGCAAGGGATTCAAGGTTAAGGTGGCATTTTGATTTTAGGTATCACGGTTCTCTGGGAGACAGTCCGATATTTACGGGGGAATTAAGATGGTGGACAGTGTAAGTATAACAACAGTGCACTTAAAGGACATGCCACATTTGCTCTTTTTCTTTTAAGAAGGGTTAATAGTAGAGCTGAATTGAATAGTGGATCTGATGTATGCAAACATTTGAATTTTCGGATAGTGCTTTGAATATCCAAACAATATCTGTGACTGAAGTGCATAGTCACATATCTGCTTATTTGGTTCCGTACTCTGATTTAGTTATTTTGCTTATTTTGGTATTTTCGTTATTCAGGATGGTCATTTCAGTACTTTAGTTATTTTATTTTGGCTCTTGTACGTGTGCAGTAGCACTAATAGCAAAATAACCAACATACCAAAGTGAGCAACCCAAATAACTAAAATACTGGCTAAACAAAATAGCCAAGCCAGAATACTTGAAATGGATAGCTGACAAAGTAGAGGTTTGTATCTGCTTTGTCACATCCAAATAGAATATTCATTCCGGATGGCTAATAGGAGAATCTAAAATGGGAATACTTGTATCTGGCTTATGATATTTATCCTCTTTTGGTTTTCTTTAATCTATTATCTCTAAGCCCAGTTATCCATCAGATTTACAGCCATATGACTGTTGATTTTATTGCAATTGCATTAGCCTACAGTTGATAGAGCAGAGAGAATTCATGTCTATGATGTTGATCTGTGAGAGTGGTGCTGAGATCATGCTAGTGATTGGACCTGCCACTTATTTTGTGGATATCAATATGGGTGGCGATTCACAAGGGTGGAAGTCGATAAATTTTTTTCCAAATATGACCCTAAATAAGCTGCATGCTTTTACAATTTGGGATCGTTATCAGTGATGACTAACACCCATCTCTCCTTTTTTTCAGCCCACTCTTGTTCTACAAGCCATATCTCATACTCTGGTTGACTGAGTTAATTCCTTTTGAATTGTGCTGTATGTTTCCATAGGATGACAAGAATGAAAGAAGCAATTACACTGGTGGTGCTGTTTTTTCTACAAAGTACTTTAAGGGAGACAGATCTATCAGCTTGCTGTCAGTGCTCTACAAGAGCTATACAAGGCAATCAGCAAATAAAGGAAATAACTTTTGGGATTTGCATAAATCACATGAAGTGTAGTTTATAAGGAATTTACCGATAGAATCATAAAACTGTAGAGTTGGAAGTGACCTTGTGGGTCATCTGGTCCAACTCCCTGTAATGAAGTAAGATGCTTAGATTGTAAGCCCCTTGGGGTAGGGACCTGTCTCTAATTATGATTATACAGCACCAGGTACATTGCTGGTACTATATTATATTATTATTAATTATTGATTTATAATTATAATTATAATAAATACTAAATAAATAAATAAATAAATACTCTATACTTAAAGCATCCTTGACAAATGCCTGTCCTGTCTTTTCTTGAAAACCTCCAGGAAAGGAGATTCCCCAACCTCTCTAGACAGCTTGTTCCACTGCTGAACTGTCTAATAGGAGGGACGTTTTTCATAATATTTTACCTAAACCAACCTTCCTGTAGTTTAAACCCATTGCTTCTTGCCCTGTCTTCAGTACCAAATGGATTACAGTAGCAATAGAGCACATTTGTTCTCCATCTTTTTATTGCATCCTTTAAAATATTTGAAACCTGTCACTATGCCTCCCTCCATACTTTTCTTTCCTCTAGACTAAACATGTCCTGTTAGCCTTTCCTCTTATGATCTGTATTCCAGGCCCTTGACCATCTTCTTTTTTATTTTTTTATTTATAAATTATATTTATTAATTTTCAAAAAAGGAAGAAAATACTCTACAGAAAATAAAAGCCAAATACACACAAACTAACCTTCCAAACAGAAAACCACCGAGGCAGTATAAACTTATCAAAAAGCAAAACACACGTACATTCTGCAACAGAGTCCATGCAGGCAGACCCAGGACGAAACTTTCTTATATAGACTGTAAGTTTATAGAGAGATCAGCCTTTTCCACTTCAATATGCCCTGTGATTAGGTTCCAGCTTGGCATCCATGTAGTGTAGAAATCCTCGAGCTTCTCTTGTAATCCTGAAGCGATCCTGTCCATGGACAATACAAACCATAGTCTGCTAATCCAGTCCATAATCGACGGGCCTTCAGGTACCTTCCATTTACATACAATACAATGGATAGCAGTCAAAAACATCACCTTACATGTGGAGGTATTGGAATTTTTTTCCAGTTCTTTGGGCCACAATCCCAGCAGAGCAACCTGCGGCGTAAATGGTATCTGTAGGTGGGTGTGCTCCTCCACCTTACTCCAGACAGCCTTCCAGAAACCCTAAATAACCTTGCACTCCCACCAGTGGTGAATATAGGAGCCCACCTGACCGCATCCCCACCAACACAACTCACTATACCCCCTGTTTGCATTATGTATGGGGAGCGGTGTCAAGTAAAATCTGAAAACTAGTTTAATTTGGGGGTCTCTAACCATGAGGGATTTGGCACACTTCTGTGTATGCAACCAGACTTGTGCCATTGGCTCCTTTGTGAACACAAATCCTAAGTCATCTTCCCATTTATGTATCCCACATCAGGATGATGAAATGTGCTACGGATAGTCCGATACAGTCGAGAAATCACTTTACGCAGTGGAGCGTAATTAAACAGCTCTGTCTCCAAAGTGTGGGGGGCCCTTGTAAAGTGTACTTTATTCGCTGGGTGCGTCAGGTAGCTGTGTATTTTTAGGTATAGCCATCCGTCTACCGACCCTTGGCATTTAGTTTGTAACACGTCTTTTGTTAGTATGTCCTCTCCAACCTGCCACATTCCCTTTTTTCCCTATCATTCCAACGCCTCTTTCGCCTTTTTGCTTAGGGAGAGGGCCTCACATATGATCCGTTTATGTGGGAATTTGCCTTGACAGACATCTAATTTATTTTGACATCTCTTCCATATTCTCAGTGCAGTGTCTATAAAAGGATGTTGCAGACCCCTCGTGTTTGGCTCACGCTTGGGCGAGTCCTTTGTCAGTAAATTCCTAAACGAGTTTGGGAGTATAAATTGTTTTTCTAACTCTACCCATAAGGATTCACTACCCTCTTCGTACCACAGTTTTATTCCCCTCAGAATCAGGCCCTTGACCATCTTCATTGTCTCCTCTGAATAGGGTTGCCATACATGCCAATTTTTAGAGGGCACTTTTGAGAAATGCAGGTTGCAGGGCTGCATGGGAGTCAATGCAGCCCTGCAACCTGTGTTTCTCATAAGTGCCCTCTAAAAATTGGCATGTATGGCAACCCTACCTCTGAATCCTTTCCAGATTCTCAAAATCTTTCTTGAAATGTGGAGCCCAAAGCTGCATGCCGTACTCCAAGAGAGTGCTGAGTATAGCAGTGCAATAACTTCCTGAATTTTTGGTATGATGCTTCTACGCAACCCAAAATGGCATTGGTCTTTTTTGCAACAGCATCACATTCTGATTCATGTCCAATTTGTGATCCACTCCAAATCCTTGTTGTCAGTGCTGCTGCCAAAAGAGCGAGCTTTCATCTTATCCACGTGCATTTGGTTTTTCTTTCCTATATGTCGGCTTTCATGACCTCCAGTTTATCAAAGTACCTATACTTGATCATTTATCAATTTGTAGTTGTGAAGTTATGCAAATAAAGTCACTGAGAACCTGGCCCAGAGGGGCCAAATTTCTAAGTGCAACAGTAACCTTCTGTGTGGCTTTAACAACTAGAAAATGTCCTTGATTTGGGGTAAATTAAAGCATTTTGGGAAGCTTTGGAAGAAGCCACGGTAGAAGAAGCCCTATGGGAACAGTGACGGGGGAGACTAACAGGACCTGCATAAAGCATGGTTGTTAACAAGGAGGTTATCGCAACAGGAAGTCTTTGTTTTATACCTAGGGGAAATAGTTTTTAGAACCTTGATAGACTTAAAAGGCATCAAGATAAACAGGGCTACCTGACTCATATCAAGAAGAGCAGAAGGCTTATTGTTCTTTGACGAGACCTCAGACACCCACTCTAATGACCTTAAAGCAGTGGTCCTGATAATGAAGTTCCTTGTGCTTCATGTAGACTTTGGTGACAGAAATCCCAAATCACACACAGTGCAAGCTCTGAACACTAAATGTCATGGATGAAGAAGGAGCCAGAAATAAAGCAGCCCCTTCTTTGTCAAGATAAATCTGTCATAAAGATGACACAAGAAGCTAAGTCCTGGAACATGTGGTGGGGTGGGGGCCAATGGAAGGCAGAGAAAGCTGTGTCCATACCCACACAAAGGGGAGCAGAGACCAAATATTGGGAGGTGGGGTGGGGTGGGGTGGGGTGGAAGGACCCAGCCTAGAATCTACACCCAGAAGGGTTGTGGGGCCAGCCTTCTTGCACCACTGCTCAGCCTCCCTCTGGCCCAGTCACTCCTCACAAGGCTGTCCTGCCTTGCCAAAGCCATGCCCCTCCCATCAGTCTCCAGCCACTGTCATGCCTCCCAGCTTCCTGGTTGCCTCACAGCAAGCATAGAAGGCAAGACGTTGTGTGGAACAACATCTTTCTCACTCCATCTTGCTTCTCTGTGGAGTCCTTGATCTGCTCCTTGTCTCCAGTCTTGCTCCTTGACCCCTTTGTTCTGTTCCTGTTCTTCCCTGCTTTGTTTCACCTCCTGCTCTGATTCCAGTCTTGCCTCCTCGCTTCCTCTGCTGTGCTTCCTGACCCCAGGCCTGGCCCTGATACTGACCCCACACCCCATGTCCACCCACCCCGTGCCCCTTACCCCATTACCCTGACATGTGGATGGGAACATGGTAGCCTCTGTAGCAGGCTAGCAGCTACGCTATTTAACCTGGGGCAATACAAATGATGGTGCCAGACTATGACACAACAGCCTAATCCATAAGGTACTGTGCTTGCGCAAACTCCTTTAAAGCAATGCATTAGTGCCAGTGCCACCCACTGAGGATTGGTTCCAAAAGGCAATATCTTGACATCACCGCCGCTGCTTGCTGGACCTGCAGGGGGGAAGAACAAGCCGTGAGTTGGGGGGCTAGGGGGGGAATTGCAGAGGCCAGCCACGTGGGCTGACCTGTCCCCTCCCCCCCCACCCGGAAGTAGCTGGGGGCTATAAAACCCCGGGACCAGCGGCTGAGACGCAGGCCGCAGCCGCAGGCTCGCGGCCAAAGGGCCGCGGCCAAAGTGCGCGGCACTTTTGGGGCACTTCGGGGGTGGCAGGGGGTTATTGTATTGATTGTGTTGTGTGGGCTTCTGTTTGTACAGGGCTAGGGTGGTAGGGTGGGGGTTGTAGGTAAGGG
>QEPC01004976.1:1332416-1382440 GCA_003113815.1 Sphenodon punctatus | reverse complement strand
GCCCCAGAGCGGCTCCTGCGGTCTGCCGGGGGTGCCTTCCTGGAGGTCCCCCGTGTTAAGCGGGGGGCCACGATGGAGAGGGCATTCTCGGTAGTGGGACCGCGGCTGTGGAACTCCCGGAGGAAGCTCACCTGGCCCCTAGCCTTTTAACATTTCGGCGAAACTGTAAGACCTGGCTGTTTGCCCAGGCCTTTGGGAGGGAGGGTGGGTAGGGAGGTTTTAGTCCCCTACCCATTTGTTTTGTGGTTTTTTCTAGCCCTGTTAATATTTAAAGAATTTATGATTGTTTTAAATTGATTTTATTGTATTTTATTATTGTATTTAACGATGGAAGCCGCCCCGAGCTGCGTTGCAGGAGGGGCGGGGTAAAAATTTATAAAATAAATAAATAAATAAATAAACACGTAGCTGCTCATTTTCTATTAAACAGATGGGATCTGTGCTGGGGTTTTTGCTGTGGATTTTGTTCAAGCTTTCTTCAAGCCAGACCAAGCTGAAGCCGAAAGTCTCTAACTCCAGTAAGGCTGAAATGCAAACTGCGTAGGATCCCCAGTATTTGGCATGCAGTCTGGATTAATCCTATTTCAATTAGTCTTCGCATTCAGTGTGCCGATACCATCAGAAGATGATGATCTACCAAGTGTCAAATTCGCATAAAACCTTCCTCTTGTTTTCCAGTGATAAGAACATAAGAATGTACGTAGTGCCGTACTGGGTCAGACCAATGGTCCAATAAGCCCAGCATCCTGTCTCTGAAAGTGGCCAATCTCTTTCTCGTGGGAGAAGTACATGACAGGTCATGATGGACAATCCATTCCCTGTTGTTCCAGACCCCAACAGGAAGAGGTTACGTCCCCCCAAACTACTTGGCTAATAGCCATTAATGGACCTATCCTCCAAGAACTTATCAAATTCCTTTTTAAAGCTAGCTACACTACCGGCCATGGCCACTTCCTCTGGCAGTACGTTCCACAAGTTAATTGTGCGCTGAGTGAAAAAATAACTTTCACTTATTTGTTTTAAATCTGCTGCCAGATAATTTCATGGAGTGTCCCCTTGTCCTAGTACTCTTAGAGAGGGTAAATAACTGCTCCCTATTTACATGTTCCACACCACTCATGATTTTATAAACTTCTATCATATCCCCTCTCTGTTGTCTCTTCTCCAAGCTGAAGAGCCCTAACCTATCAAGCCTCTCTTTGTACGAGAACCGTTCCATACCCTTGATCATTTTTGTTGCCCTTCTCTGTACCGTTTCTAGTTCTACTATGTCTTTTTTGAGATGGGGCGACCAAAACTGTGAACACAGTACTCCTGGTGCGGTCCTACCATAGATCCACATAGAGGCAATTATGGTACTTTCAGTTTTATTCTATATCCCTTTCCGAATGATTCCTAACATTCTGTTTGCTTTTTTGACTGCCATCACACACTTAGCTGAGGATTTCAATGTATTGTCCACAACGACTCCAAGATTCTTTTCCTGAGTGTTGACTCCTGATTTAGAACTCAGCATTTATATACATATAGTTTGGGCTATTTGTCCCTATGTGCATCACTTTGCACTTGCCCACATTAAATTTCATATGCCATTTGGATACTCAGTCACCCAGGAAGGCATCCAAATGGCAGATCTCTTGAAGAGAGATGGCAGAATCTCTCACAAGATTCTCCTGCAATTCTTCACAGTCCGCTCAGGTTTTAACTACCTTGAATAACTTTGTGTCATCTGCAAATCTGATCATCTCACTCTTTACTCCCTCCTCCAGATCATTAATGAATACATTAAACAGCACCGGTCCCAGTACAGATCCCTGGGGCACACCACTTGTTACTTTACTGTGAAAACTGACCATTTAGTCCTACTCTTTGCTTCCTGTCTTTTAACCAGTTGCCGATCCACGATAGGACACTGCTTCTTATCCTGTGACTGTTTAATTTCATCAAGAGTCTCTCATGAGGGACTGTATCAAACACCTTCTGAAATCCAGATACACTATATCAACCAGCTCACCTTTATCCACATGCTTATTTACACCATCAAAAAATTCCAATAGGTTAGTGAGGCATGACTTCCCTATCTTAAATCCATGTTGACTCTTTCCCATTAAGCCATGTTTATCATTATGCTCAGTAATTCTGTTCTTAACAACCATTTCCACCAGTTTTCCCGGCACCGATGTCAGGCTCACCGGTCTATAGTTTCCAGGATCGCCTCTGAAGCCCTTTTAAAATATTGGCGTTACATTTGCTGCCCTCCAATCCTCTGGTTCAGTGGCAGATTTTAGTGATAGGTTACAGATTACCAATAGTAGGTCTGCAACTTCATAGTTCCTTTAAACTCTTGAATGAATACCTTCTGGTGATTTGTTACTATTTAGTTTGTCAATTTACTCCAGTTTGCAGGTTTGTTGATTTGCTCCAATTTGTGATATTGTCCAACTAACTGTGGTGAGTTATTTAGATGTTCTTTTCATCAGGTGGTCATCTTTTGGTTTCTACACACATGTGAATTTGCAGATGGTTTCCCAGAGTGCACTGTGCTGGAATTTACTTGGTGCCTTGTCCATAATGAAAGTGTAGATATTTTTAATTGGTGTGGGAATTTTGGGTGCATTCCAAGAGGAACACACAAAAGAGACCAGAAGCAGCACACATTGGCATGTCTAGCCACTTCTTCCTGATCATATGGAGGACTGCAAGTGTGAAGATGACATACATACATACATACAAGCCATTTCTGGTTGCCATGGGTAGAAAGAGCTTGGCAAAGAACTATGGAACTACCATTACAGAGGTCAGTGAAAAGAACACAGTAATCCTGTGCTTATATATAAAGAATCATGTGGTGCAATTACCACACGGTAAATATGACAATGAAAAGAATCCTACAAACTCAGAGGAGTGTCATAATCTTCCTATAGAACTGTTTGTACCAAAGTATGGTCCAAAACAGACCAAATGTCACCTGGGCATATTGCAGAAGTCCAGGGATTTGACACACTACTGGAGCGGGAAGGTTGAGGGAATATTCCTGGTGAGGCTAAAGGAAATGTTATGTTGAACTAGTTTATTATCAAGGTTAATTCCTTATTTATATGAATGAATGAATTGAATTTATTGCGTAGAAAAAGCCATAGCATAACAAGTACAACACTGGTTCATTGGAAACACATAGGTGACCAAAGCTGCATAAAATACAAACATAAAAAACACAATAATTTAAAATGATTATTATACTAAAGCAAACTAAAATCAGTCAACTAGTTACAGAATGACATAAGTTTGGACCTAGAAGCTTGCCTTTCAGACCTCACTACCCTTATAGACTGGGATTATGATTCCTCATTAGTATTTCTCAGTTGTCACCTTGGGTCTGTGACTTCTTGTCAAATTAGTAAGGCAGAAAAAGATTTGGACAAAAGAACAATATATGGCAAGGCCTGGTGCTGGCAGATCTTAGCCTGTTAAGAGCTACAGGCTATAGTTTGAAGGTCCGCGGGCAGGGCCATATGTCCTACAAAAAGTCTCCTGTAATGAACCTCTTTTACTAGGAACATAGCAGTTTTCTTTATAAGATCAACTTTTGTGCTGCTAAGTATGATGGTGAGAAGGGTATGGTCTGATATACCAGGGTATTCCTCAATAGCGGCTCCCAGATATTTCTGTCTCAGGGCGTCATATAGGTGGCAACGGAAGAAGACATGCTCTACCGTTTCCACCTCCAAGTTGTCGAATGGGCATAAGCGGGAATCATAGGGTATACCGCCAATTCTGCCTTCCATGACAGCAGATGGTAGGGCATTAACTCTGGCAGAGTGGATCAGCTGTTTTGCCCTTCCTGAGATAGGGGCCACAAGGTACTCAACTACTTGCCCCTTCTCAGGGATCCACCGGAGATAATCTCGAACATGGGGAGATATTCCCATACTGGCAATTTCCAACTGGCGCCCCATGTCCCCGAGACGTCCTAAGATTTCATATCTAATCGCGGTTGGAAATTTGTGGAGGAGGTATTCTGGAGAAAACCCCATTCGCCTTACTTGGAGAGTAACCTGCTCTACCCATTGACTGATGTGGGTATCCTCTCAGAGATCCCTCAGTAGTTGTGTTCCCTGGGTAAAGTTTAGTTTGATCCAGAATTTTAATACTGCTTCACCAGCTAGCTGGGACCAAGATTTCTGACCCAATTCCAACCGCACTACAGCCAACGGTGTGCCCCGTGGGGTCCCCAAGATCCTTTTCAAAAATTTTGACT
This sequence comes from Sphenodon punctatus, assembly GCA_003113815.1. Classification (NCBI taxonomy): domain Eukaryota; kingdom Metazoa; phylum Chordata; class Lepidosauria; order Sphenodontia; family Sphenodontidae; genus Sphenodon; species Sphenodon punctatus. The sequence continues at coordinate 1,378,182 of QEPC01004976.1, read as the reverse complement.
GAACTCCATCTATCTGGGTCGGACAGCCAGGGCCCACAGCTCCGCTCCATAAAGGAGTTGGGAGCAAATTTTGCTTGAGTAAACCTGCAAAGCAGGGAGTACTGCCTTTCTTCCTTGTTTGCAGAAGAGGCCTGTGATAGATTTAGCAGGGGCTTGCACTGCTTTCATCGCCCTGTTGACATGCTGTCGCCAGCTACAGGATCTATGGAACAGGATCCCCAGATATCGGAAGGCAGGAACCTGTCGGATGGAGGTGCCCGCAATGTGCCATCTCTGGGATTTTATCTTGGAGGAAAAGATTAAGACCTTTGATTTTTCGTAATTGATAATTAAGGAGTTTTCATGACAGAACGCTGCAAAAGCCTGCAGCTGTTGGTTTAGTCCTAGTCGTGTCTGCGAGAGTAATGCAACATCGTCTGCGTAACATAAGCATCCGATGGATCTTGATGCCAACTTAGGGGGAAAAAAACTCGGGTCTGCCATGATTGAGATGACCCCATTAATAAAGTAATTAAATAAGGCCGGGACTAGGATGCAGCCCTGTCATACCCCCTTGGTGGTAGGGATCGGGGGGGGTGACATGTCCCTGCTGGTCTAGCTTTACCACCAGGGAAGTATGCTCGTAAAGCGAGTAGATCAGGGCCAAAAGTCGCCTATCTATTGTGGAAGCCTGCAGATTGTCCCACAAAACCTCTCGATCCACCGAATCGAATGCAGCCTTCAAGTCTAAGAAGGCTACATAAAGGGCACCACTGCGAGCCCTATACTTAGTTGCCAGATGATGGAGAATGTGGCAGTGTTCAGTAGTGGAACAGCCTTGCTGGAAGCCAGTCTGCTCTGGGGCTAGTGCTTCAGTCTGGGTCATCCATTCACTCAGTTTTCCCAATAAGTATCTGGCATACGATTTGGCCACAACTGAAAGCAAGCTGATAGGGTGATAGTTGGCTGGATCTGATTTGGTTCCTTTTTTATAAATAGGAATGACCACTGCCGTATCCCAGGCCCTTGGGACTTGGCCGGTATTGTTGATAGCAGTGAAGAGGATCACCAAAATTGGCAACCACAAGGCCTTTTGGGCCTTTAGTTGTTCCACTCATATGAGATCCAGGCCTGGGGAATGATTGTTTTTGCAGGAGTCTAACAGTGGCTCTATTTCATCCTCTCTGACTGGCAGCCATAGGGGAGCCTCCTCTGGGATGTTTATTCCAGTAACCTGCAATCGGTTTCCTTTTCCATTAGGAGTATTATAAAGATTCTTATAACAGGCTGTCCAAACTGTTGATGGAATATGTGTAGCGGGCTTGGGTCTCTGCAACCCTCCTGTAGAGGTGTTGATTAAATGCCAAAAACGTCTGGCATCCCTCTGATTGGCTGCCTGCAAAAGATTCTTCCATTGAGTGTCCCAGAAACCCCTTTTCTTGCTGTCAATTAACCTCCTATACTGGGTCCTGTATATTACATAATTAGGGGGCAAAACATTGGCACCTTGTCTTCTGTAAGACCGGTAAATTTCCTTTAGTTTCCGTCTGGTTTCTTGACACTCTTTGTTGAACCATGGTTGGTTAACCCTATTGGTTGAGACAACTGGGTGAGAGGCCAGATCCTTTAGATGTTCATTCAGCCCTGTTGACAGCTGGGCATATAGGTCTAAGACCTCTGAACTTGTAGTGGAGGAAAGAAGCTTATTACGAAGTGAATCGACGTGTGGCTGCTCCACATATCCTTTTAAGGATGTGAGCACCACATTGCCCCACCTAGGGGCCAGGACTTGATCATACCAGCCTGCTTCACATTGTGAGTCCGTGGCTTCTGAAAGATAGGCATGGTGTGCTGGTGGAGTAGGAAATCTAAATCTGGATGTCAGCAGAAGATGATCTCCAGTCATTGGTGGTCCCACAGCAAAGTCCTCAACAAAAGGGAGAGCTCTCAAATTTACCAAGGTATAATCTACGACACTGTCTCCCTGTGGCCCAATAAAAGTATATTCACCATCCAAGTCACTGAATCCCGAGCCGTTTAGAGTGTAAAGATCCTGAGCTGTTAAGAATTCGGCTAACCTGATCCCTTGTGAGTTGACACCCTGATCTTTGGATCTCCTGGGGACCAATTGATTTGATGGAGTAGATGGTCGGCCATCTGAGTAAGGGGCCATTGCCTGGTCATCTGCACCCATTCTGGCATTGAAATCCCCAGCTAGAATGACTAGGGCCTCTGGGTATTTGTAGGTGAGTTCCTCTAAATGCTGGGCCAACCTGTCCAATATAGTGGCCTGGAAAGAGCTGGTGTTGCATGGAGGTATATCTATATTTAGGATTATTAGGACATATGCCCCAACCTTAGCTACCAAACCAAGGAGAAAATGGGGTAGCGAAAATTTCTCTAGAATATTAAATGGGGCATTGGAAGCTACCAGACACCCCAAGCCTCCACAGGGGCGCCCCTTTGTTTTCCAGTGGACAGCTGGAAGAGAGTGTGAGATAAATCCTTCTAATTCTAATGAATTTTTGACCCATGTCTCTTGGAGGAGGATCAGGGAATACTTTTGTATATAGGCAAGAAATTCAGGGTCGTGGGAATGTCTGCTCCATCCTGCAACATTCCATGAACACATGGAGATGCTGATAAAGGATGTTACGGGAGGTAGTCATGGTGTTGCTCTTGTAAAGGGTATTTGTCCACCAAGGGCCTTGATTCCTATCTGGGAATCCTTTGAACCAATTGCCTGTTGGTGGTCTGAGCTGTGCTCTGAGTCAAGTGGACTGGGCGGTGCTGGGGCCTTGCTTCCTATCTGGATCTCATGGCCATCTAGGGCCTTGCTTCCTATCTGGGGAGCCTTCAAGGCAGATACTTGATGGAAATCCTCTCTTGGTTTTGGATTAGGTTTTAAAAGGCAGGGTGATGTATTTAGGCAGGGGAAGGCTGCCTTGCCAGCTGGCCCGCCCATGCCGAGGATACCGAGAATCGGGGCCTGGACTTGCTGTGGTGCAGACTGCTTCATGCCTATTTGTCCAGCTTGCTGGTCTATCATTGGGTCGTCTGCTGAACTGGAAGTCTCCTGGCTGGGTTTTGGTAGTGGATCAGGGACTATAGGGGGGGGAAGACTGTTAGAAGGGAACAGATTCTGGAGTTGATGTAAACTCTACTAAGGTAAATCCCCCAGGTCGCAAATAAATTTGAGCGAGCCAAGAGTCTGGCCACTATGAGTGAGGAAGAAAAATTGACTAAGACTCGGTGGGTATACTACGTTGAGGGTAAATACACACAATGGGTAATACAACAAATGGGCAGTGAACACCCCATAACATTTGAAAGGTGGTGATAACTAAGATATTTTGAAGACCATGCTGGAAGATGACCAAAAGGTAAGGGAGCGACATGGAAGGCTATAGTAGAGTTATCCAGCTTTATGTCTCCATTTATCTCACCGGGATCGGGACAGTCTGTACCGTAACCCGTAAATGGGGATTGCAGATAGATATCTTTCTGCAAAACCTGAGTCTCTGCTGTGGCTGTAGACATTTTGCCCTTGATATTTTGCACCTTATCGGCCCTATACAGTTTCAACACATCAGTAATGATCCCCAGCTGCTGTCTGTGCAGAGCAAGCTGCATGTTTATCTGTTCCAGTTGGGCATAAAGTTTAGTAATCAAATCGCCTACCGCATAACATTGCTCACCCACAACGTCCAATGCAGGAACCTCAGAACCTGCAGGTTGATTGTATAGATGATCCATTGAGCCCTATGACAGAAAGCCCACCTGAGGAGTGCAAACAGCCTGGTCCAATTGATCCTCCCTTATGAGGTCCTCCTGTAGGTCACCTGGAACTCCTTCACAGGTTGGGGGTCTTCCCTCGCAAGGTAGGGGAGCCTTCCAGAGTCCCCTGGGAGGCAACGGCCCTCTGGGAGCGAAGATGTATTGTCTTCAGAACAGGAGGATCCCCATTAACCTACAGTTTCGATTCCATTCGTGAGGACTGAGGTTCAGGTATCCTAAGGTAATCCCACAAGGTGGATTGCCTGGCCCGGGCCTGAGACCGGGTTTCGATCTGCTCCCTCCTTCTCCTTCTGACCATAGCTGGGCGTTGTTATAGGCTTCTGATAGTTGCTGGGTTTAGCTGGCAAGGTGACGGCCTAAGGCCGTGCACAAGGGCGTGCCCTTATGCGCGATGCCCTTAGACGCGCGCCTACGGTGCCGCTGTAGACTCAGTGGTGCTTTTATCAGTGATAGGAGGGAGCCGAGGGTGGGCTGACGTCACTGGTAGTGGAAACCCCTAGGCTTCTCCAGGTGGGCTGGGTCAGCAGCTGATCAAGGCATCCTGAGCCACTGGGGCAGATGTCAATCAGGCAAGTGGAAGGGGGAAGGGGGGTAGCTCGCCTCGTGGCTTAGTCACCGGCAGCAGTCTTGTAACGGGCCCCTCCAAACCCTCTCCGCCGGCTATTTATATAATTTTTAATGCTTCTGGGCCATCATCATTTGTAATTGTAGTCACCTTAAGTGTTAGGGTGCCTAGAGGTTTTTGTATGCAAGGCAAGCTTTCTAACTATTGTTTTAATAAAGTGATATAGAAATATTTTTCATCAACATTTTTCTTCAATCGAGAGAGACCCAGAAAGAGCGGGGATGGGGGGAAATGAATCTTAATGTTGAGTTTTCACTGTGATTCCATCCAACTTGCATCAAGTCAAAGCAAGAATACCTTTACATTAAATGAATCCAGAATGACTTTCCTGTTGAAAAATAATAAGACTTGAGGGGAGGGGGAACCCAGAAATATTTTGTGAAAATTTTCAATACTTGTGTGTAATTTTCTAGTTATTTGGCAGAGCTGGGTCTCTTTAAAAAGCTTCCCTTCCCTCCCCTCCCCTCCCCACAAAAATGCCACTCCTTTAATGAAAAAATGTTGGCCAGCCAGACTCTGAGCCATGGTCAGTGTTTAAGCTGGATCTCTTGTTCTCTTCCACCTCCTTTTGGTGCCCCAGAGGCTAAGGAGCAGGTGGGGGCAGACAGCAGCTGCATGAAGTGCTCCTAGACCCTCACTGAGTTTTGACACTCCCCTTAGTGTTTCCTTTAGGACTGGTTCACATGAGCCTTTGCTTGCAGGTAACTACTTCCTAAGTCGCTCTAACCTCCCATGTGTTCACACAAGTACAGGAGTAAAGACAAGGATAGTGTGTATGTGGTGGCTGGAGATGGGCGGGGGAGGGGGAAAGGGGATTACCTTTCCAAACAATAAAAAGAAGTGACCTTTTCACTCAACACATAACTAACCTCTGGAACTCATTGCCAGAGGATGTTTTGAATGCTAATAGCATTAATGGGGTCAAAGAAAGACTGGATAGATTTTTAAAGGGTAAGTCCATCAATAGCTGTTAGTCATGTTGGCTAGGGGATGAGACCGTTGACTGTCAGGGACTGGGGGCAAGCAGTAGGAAATGGATCACTCCATTCTGACCTGTTGTGTAGTTCTATGAAGCGACCAGAGAAGGCCACTGTCAGAAACAGGATGCTGGGCTGGCTGGACCATTGGTCTGACCCACTATGGCACTACTTATGTCCTGCTGTCCCACCACCTAACATGTCTTGCTTCCATTATCTCCACCTTGTGAATAGTTTCTTATGCAAGGCTCCACCCCCCCATTGCTAGACATTTCAAAGGAGGGAAATCAGAGGTAGGAAGAGAGAGTAACTGCTCTATTTTAGGTGTGCTTGTAAGAACAAGACCTTAGTGATGGACATGATTCAAACGATTCAGTCATGCTTTCAATTCACTTCCTGTCCCAAACATTTGCACAAGGTTTCTATTGATGTCCTTTGTTACTTCTGGTCCCATCTTCTATTGAAGAAATGACTGTGTTTCCTTTGGGTGGACTGGTTCTTATACTTAGGCTCTCACTGAAAACTATTTTGTGAAGCACTTTGAGAATCTTCTACATGAGAGATGAATGGGTGACTGTAGAAAAGGCATGATCTTATGATCAGGTAGAGTATGTTTGTGACAATGGGTGTTTTTAGACAGACAGGCTTTCTGGCCCCCTTCACCTGGCCTCCAAGACAAGCCTCAGCCCTTGAAATAATAACCTCTAACTTCTCTTTGCCTCTCCCTTCCTGGTGATCTAACAGTGAGCATTCCAGCTCAGTCTTATATAGCTGAGACTCCACTGGCTTGCAAAGCCATGCCTAGCTAGGCTCACTCATCTGACCTTAATTGGCTTTCTAGTACATCACATACACTTAAAGGGCTGACACGGTATCTGTCCAGCTCTCTCCTCTAGGACTGAACCCCCACAGGGTCTTACCCCTAACTCTGCAAGCACTTTCAGTGACTCTGGGTGTCTTTAGATGGATACCTGCTCCACCCCACCCCTGGGTCACCCATCTGTGTAAAGGCAGGCCACCCTGGGGTGAGGCGGAGCAGGTGCTGCCTGCTCTGGGCCAGCTCCACATGTGGTGCTCTGGAACATCCAAGAGCACCGCAAGCGGAAAGGGCCGCCCAATCCCGGAGCACCAGATGGGGCAGAGCTACTCGCAGACAGGTCACCACAGCTCTGCTTCAGGACAGGGGTTGCCCGGGCACGGGCCATAGAGATGTGGGTAGCAGCTTAGAGCGGTGGCTGATCTGCCCACAGCTCTATGGTGTGGGAGAGGTGCACCGCGCAGGCAGACTGCAGACCGTGATGGTGGCCGCCTCTGTCTAAACCCGTCATAGTCGGGCAGAGCTGAGCTGGCAAAGGGAGAAGACTAGAGGTCAGGTAATAAGAGAAAATGGCTGGCAGTGTATCAAGCCAGAGTCCCTGTGTTAACAGGTGCCCAAAAACTTTGAAGGGGAACCAGGGAGCTTTCATCATCACATGCCCAGATTTCTAAAGAGGAGCCAGTATACAGTCCAGTGTAGGGACTGCCTAATAAGCAGGAAAAGGTAAATTGTTGTGCATTGTCTTGTCTTTGCATGTCATAAATAAACCAGCACTTGGGGAAGAAAGGAGCATTTTTGGGAAGCAAATCCTGCCGCAACTTAGACTGGGCCAACTGCACTGCTTACAATGTCGGAGAATTTTGTTTTTCTTTATTTCCTTGGTGAGCTGTAGAGTAAGTGAACAAACACAAAACACACGGTCTTCCTCAGGTCCAGCTTTAGTAGATAGGTGGGACTGAAAAAAACCCTGGATGACAAATTTAAGAATGTGCCAAAATGAGCTGGTTCATCTTGCCACCTTTTAAAATTCACCTCTGAGGACTTGCACTACCTGTGGGAGAGCAATAATGCTTCCCAGGAGAGCAACTGTTCAGGGGTGAAACGGTAGTGCTGCCCACGCCTGTAGTGCAAACCACAAACTGGAAGCCTGCAATGCAAGTGAGGGAAGAAGCACTTTTTAGTGGGACTTGCCCAGGAGTCAGGTAATCCCTTTCAAAGTGCAAGCTCCCACCTTGGTACTTGTACTGTGGGCGGTGGGGGGAGTGTTGTTGTGGCAGGTACAGAGGGGGTGGCCGCCTAGAGCAACAAAATCTGTCAAGTTGCTCCTGGTCATCCACTTGTGTGTCTGAGATGCTTGTATGGCCCTCATTATCTTAGGAACTGAACATCTTCCTGTCATTAATTAAACTCCATGGCACCCTGTGAGGTATGGAAAGAGAGATTTTGAGGTATTATGTGGCTTGCCCAAACACCTACAGTGAATAGGAAATGGTTCCCTCAGTCCTAGGCTTGCTCCCTAACCACTGAACCATCCTTCCTTTCTCACAGGTACATTTCCACTCCAAGGTCCAGCTGAAGGCAGACAAGGCCTTAGATACAAGATGGAATTAAGCTTTGAGGCCTTTAGACTGGTGGCTATTGCTGAAGTGCTCTGTTCCTTCAAAAGCTACCTGGCTTTCACATGAGTGTTTGCCTCACTCTCTTACTTTCTCCTGATAAACATCAGTCGTTTCTCCCAGATCAGCAGCGTCCCAACATGTCCAGGCATTGCATCAGAAGCAAAAATACATTTTCCAGGCCCACACATAAATACCCCCCTATCCCCACCCCTGGGCTAGGTCTGCTCCCATTTGTGTTCCTGCACACAATCTACCTGTAACTGTAACCTCCAACTCCTGAAGAGTCTCTCTGCCTTTCCAAACAGCGAGGTGGCTGGTGAAAGGGCACTCTCAACCGTGATTATTATTATTATTATTATTATTATTATTATAAACATTTATATAGCGCTAGTCATGTGACCTGGTGCGGTACAGAACATAGAATTAGACACGGTCCCTGCCGGTGGCTTACAATCTAAAAGACAAAGGGGGGGAGACAGGGAGACGGGACAGTGGGAGAGACAGGGGAGAAGACAAACAAACATTCAAGCGGATGCGAAGTCTCAGGTGCGTGTGCTTGGCTTGGTTACAAAGAGGTTGGTAGCAGCAGTCAGCAGAGGAGAGCTGACAGTAAGTGTATGGGGAAAGACTAGCAGGCGTTGGGAAAGGCAGCAAGGAAAAGGTGGGTCTTGAGGAGGGATTTGAAGGAGCGGAGGGAGGAGGCAAGGCGGATATGAGTAGGGAGGGAGTTCCAGACATAGGGGGCAGCGAGGGAGAAGGGTCGAAGGCGGTTAGGTGAGCAGGAGAAACGAGGGAGAGTGAGGGAGGGGACAAAGGAAGAGCGGAGAGCGTGTGCAGGCGTGCGTAGGGAAATTAAGTACAAGAGGTAAGGGGGAGCTTGGTTGTGGAGTGATTTGAACGTGAAAACCAGGAGTTTAAACAGGATACATTCAGGAAGGGGGAGCCAGTGATCAGCTTTGAGCCAATCCCTCTCTGAGACTGCCATCCCAACACACAGCTCACATGGGCATTGTGGCTGTCACAGATCCCAATACAAGAATGGGGTCACCAGCTACACCCTAGAATTCTTTTGCCCCATCCAGTTTCAGCAAGAAATAAGTCAGTGCAGTTCTACCAATATAACCATACATAACATGTGAGCATGCCCTCTCTGACATCTATTTATTATTACTCTTGATTGTTGCTTTCTTTTGGGTTTATAACTGAGGAAAATAGCTTTTATGGCTCAGGGTCCTTCTGTCATTGTAAATGTTAGGAAATTAACTTGGATACTTGTTGCTTCTCAATCTACTCCCAAGTTTTAACTTTGAGAATATTAATTTTTCCTAGGGTGAGGCAACTGATCGTTAAAAAACCTTATGGACAAATCAGAAGCTTTGATTTCATGGTCAGAGATTTCTTTTAAAAGGTTTGTCTTTCCTTTTTAGCAGCATGATGCGGGGTTTTTGGCTCCCATTGCGGGTACATCATCTTGCCTACAAAAATGTACTCTTACAAAAGAAGCTCTCTTGCTAGTCCCCGATGTTGCCACTGAATACTTGCAGTCTCATCACCACATCCATGCGGATCCCCATTGACTTCACTGCGCTCTACATTGCACTGGGCCACCACCCAGCTTCAGAATCAGGGGGACTTGGAGCACAATCTGCAAGTTGTTTGGTGGGAATGCTTCTGGCCCTCTGTGCTGATGTGAGAACCACTGAAATTGATGGGAGCTAGAGCAGGACAAAGAGTGGATGCTGACAGGGGCGTAGCTAGGGTGGAATGGGCCCCTGGCGTCAAGATGCCCACCTTCCACACCTGTCCCCTTTATCTCCCACCATGGGCCTGTGGGCCTAGCGGTGGTACCTGGCTCAGGCGGCCTGAGGGCGCTGCCTATCTCGCATGCATGTGAATTAACTTTAAAGGCACTTTTGCTCTTCCTCAAAATGGAGGTTGTCTGTGCTCACTGCACCCTCAAGGATGGTTTACAACTGGGTGTTTTCCACAATTCCAACTACACGCATGTCACAAGCAGAAAGTAAGTAATGAAGTATGTATGCAGAGCACTAAATTCCAAATGGCCAAGCCATAATCAAACACAGAAGACACCCCAAAATGCAGCCTATTATGCACATTATGCCTTGCAAACAGACGTTCTTCTAGATATATAACCAGTTCATCTGTGCCTCCATAATCAATTCATGCTGCCCCACCCCATAATCAGTTTCATCCCCATATAATCAATTTACGCTGCCCCCCCACCCATAACCAGTTCATTTGTGCCCCAAATAATCAGCTGCACCCAGCCCCATAATTAGTTCATACTGCCCCCCTGCCCACTCCAACCCCCACCCCCCCAACTGTGCAGAGTGGCAGAGGGCCCCCCACCCACCCAGCAAGCCCTCCCTCCCCTCCTGCTTCCCCCCTCACCAACTTGTGGTGTGTGGCTCAGCGGCGGCTGGGGCAGTAGCAGCGACTGGGGCTGTGGCGCTGCTTGTGGCGGGCCGCCCACTCCTGCTGCTCTCTACTCTCCCCGTGTGGATGTCCACTGTGCAGTCCAGTCCCCGCTGCAGCTTGAATTTGTGCACCGCCAGCAGTCACTTAGTATTAGCTGCTTCCAGCTGGAGACAGAAGCAGTTGATACTAGGTGGCCACTGAGGTGGAAACTCAAGCCGCAGCGTCATGGGAGGGATCGGTCTGTCACTGTACAGCAAGGCAAGGCGGCTGCCCGCATGCCTGGGGAGAGTAGAGAGCAGCGGGAGTGGACTGTCCACCGTAAAGAAAACAAAAACGTAACTGACAGCCCTCGGCATAAAACCAGGGTCGCTCAATGGTCGCTACACCACTGGATGCTGACACTAAACTGCATCAGTCTGGCATTGCTCTCCCAGCAGCTCTTCTCCTACACAAATGTGCATGTACATGTACACGTTCTCTCAGTCAACTATGTATAAAGCATGTGGTTTATTAAAGAGTCTGAATTCATGGGAATCAAATTTATTTATTTTTTAAAACACAACATGCCAAAAAAGAAAACAGAAATGTTTATAGATACAGGCATTCACTCTCCATGAAAAACATTTCAGCAAAGTTGAAGGTAAAAGGCAAAAGATATTAAAGTGTCTTAAAAATTCATTCTAGCCATGAAGTTCTCATTTTTCATTTTTCTCTTTATTCCTAGCCTGCTGGTAACTCTCCTGAGTATTGCAGACCTGCTTTTGTGCACATGGATGCTTATTAAGTCATCAGTTGGTTCTTTCTTCTTCCACACTGGAGTCATCAGAACTTGTGAAAGCCTCCCTAAAAAGTTGGGGAGGAAACAACATGAACACTTGATCCCATTAGCTTGTAATATTGATTTCTAAACAGGTTGCATCTGTAATCTCATGTATGTTCTTCCTGTACATGTTCTCCCAATGTGTATTTGATTTCTAAGATGAACCCAATTAAGGTTGACTCAATAGCTGCTTGCAATCTTACATCAGACAAGTCTCTACAGTTTGAAAATTAGTTTTAATGAATAAGGGATTGACCTATCACCTCTGAATGCACTGGCAGCTTTAAATGGCCAAAGCATCAGCCCAAAACAATACAGCAAGCTGGGTGTGGTGATGGTGGTAGCAATTGTAAGTGTGGTTACACTCTGCAAGGTTACTACTGTACAGGAAAATACCACCTGCTTACCCAATTGGCCCACTCCCTGTGCTTATCAGAGTTAAAGCTGCCCATTTCAGTGACCAACAAAGGTTTACTACATTTCACCCTTATTAGTCATGCAGAGACAACTCATCTCAGAGGGAACAGGCTGGAGTCTATTCCAACTTGTGTAGGGTAGTGCTTACATAAGGGTTTTTAGATTGTAAGCCACAGGCAGGGACTGCATCCATTTCTATGTTCTGTACGGTGCCAAGTACATGACTGGCGCTATATAAATGTTTATAATAATAATAATAATAATTAATAAACTAATAATACTATGGGCGTTGGTGACACTGACACTGAATGATGAAGAAGAGCAAACCCAGGAAAGGTTTACAAGGCTGGTAGTGAGAAAAGCCATAGTTTCTGCTTATGAATTGTTCCAATTCTCTTGAGCCATTGAGAGGTATCTCCCAATGCTCCTTTTCCAGTTTCTGTTCAGAGTAGAATCATACCGCAAGGAGGCAGCTGAAAGCAGCTAAGGAGCTGACTCTGTTTGGAGTGTTTGTGGTTTGTATGTTTGTTTTATTAAATGTTTCCCATAATACATCTGTACCCATGGTATGACTGACTGTATAAAATATATTCACACAAAACCTTCCCTTACAGAAAGCTACAGTTTTCATGTGGTTTTAATTCAAAGCAAGAGATGCACAATATTAGATGTGGGAGAAACTTTTTAAATAACACCCCAGAGGGCTTAGCTTGAAGCTTTACTAACAATATCTTAAAGGCTCTACTGGGTGAAAATAAATGTGCAGCTGGTGCACCAGCTACATGCTCGGGGTGGGAGAGGTCGGCCCTGATGGGGTCAGGTCAAAGCATGGAACCAATCAGGCTGGCCAGCAAGCACTCCCCTGCCCCCTCAGGAGAGGAATGGAATAAACATGTGGCTGGGCAGCCCTGCCCCTGGTGTGCCCCCAACACCCTGCCCCTTGCCATGATGGGCAGCCATGGTGGTCAATAACAGCCAGCCATGGCAACCGCCAACCGGCAATGGTGGCCCCTGCACTGCACGAACAAATGTATGGGTCCACTATGGCCTGCCTGGGTGGTCTTTGGCCTGGGCTGTGAGTCTGGGATCATTTGGGGGACCACTTCCAGGCCAGCCACCTACCCGGGCCGGGGTAGAAGTGAGCCCACATCTGGCAGCCCAGAAACCGATGTGACAGTGAGTCCCTGGTACAGGTGGGAAATTGTCTCACCCTCCTTGCAAACAGCCCAGGAGCCACTCTCCAGAAGCGCCTACAGTGGCGTCAGGGTACTGGGGCCTTTTAAAGCCCCCAGCTTCTCCTCCTAGCTCTCGCTGCCAGCTGCAGGTATAACTGCAAGGGTTGGGCCCTGGGGGTGCCAAAGGGTGTCAGCCATTGGTCGGGCCATTTGTGGGAGCCATGGTGGCCCAGACAGTCAACAGACCTGATCCTTCAAACTGCAGGAGACTGGCTACAGGATTGTTCCTTTCCCCACCACCACCTTTGCGGGGGGCAGGGTCTGGGGAGGGCAGCTTCCGGGACGCTCCCCATGCCACCGGGGGGAGCCAGGTGGAGACTGGAGGCAGCGGCACAGGTGAGCTGGGGGCTGACAGGCAGCGCAGGAGCCAGTGCAGCGGGCAACATCTCCTACCCCCCCCCCCCCATTGGACAAGGACACTAACCGGTACTTCGGGGAGTGCTCAAGTGCGGTAGGCGAGAGGCCGCGGGACATTGCTCCTTCCCCCCCTTGCGGGTGCAGGGTCTAGGGAAAGCAACTTCCGGGACGCTCCCCATGATACTGGGGGCAGCCGGAGGCACTTGCTGGGGGTGCAGATCGAAAGGGCACGGCCAAAGGGCCTTTGGCCATGTCCTTCGGCTGGGCTGGGAGGTTGGGGTGGAGGGATCATTAGTGGGTCTAAAGACTGTGAGTTTTCTCCTGGCAAAGTTGGTGGGAAGGCCTTCCCCCTGTGAGAGGGGTGGAGGAGGAGGAGGAAGAGGAGGAGGAGGAACTCCCCTGGTGACAGCAGGGGAGGGAAGACAGTGGTGTGTGGAGCCGACTGCCTGGTGTGAGCAGGCAGCGGCATGAGTGGTGCCAGTGGAGAAAGTATTGGGATAATGATATGTGTAATTAATGTTAAATGGAGTTACAGGATTTTGTGTATATTATGATGTATTATTGTGTGGGTTCCCCTGTGTGGGATTTAAACCCAAGAATTGTATTTGTTGATATTGTAAGCCACCTCGAGCCAACCTGGGTTGGGAGAGTGTGAGGTATAAATAAACAGTGGAATGAAATGAAAATGAAATAGCAGGCCCTCATGATGTTTGGTTTCACCCATTGACTGGCAATAAAAATATCATTGCTTCCCAACCAAGCCTATAGGATTTATGTGTGTTTCACAGTTTAGTCTAGTGGCCAAGCTGGTGGCTTGGATCTGGAAGACTAGGGTTCAAATCTCATCTCAGCTATGAACTGGGTGGCTTTGAACAAGTCACTGTCTCTCTGCTTCAGTTCCCTATCTGCAAAATGGGAATACTAATGACCTACCGTACATGGTTATTGGGAGGATGAGCTAGAAAATGATTGTAATGTACGTCACTGAAAATATTATATAAATAGGGGGTGCTATATAAAAATAATAATAATAATAATAATTATTATTATTATTATTATTATTATTATTGTTGTTGTTGTTGTTGTTATTGTTATTGTTTTGTTTTATTTTATTATTGATATAATAATGTCTAATGAACAAGGTGATGATCTTATTTTCCTTATGAATTTATATTCAATTTCCAGACAAACTAAACAATGTTTTACTACCTGCATTCACCGTTAGGGGGCAGTGTGACCTAGCAGATGGGACATGGAACCAGTAAGTCAGGAGACCAGGGCTCTGATTCCAGTTGTGCTACTAACTTGTTAGGTAAATTGGGCAAAGCACTCAACCTGTTTGTACATAACAAAGTAATTCTTGGAAGAACCCATTATAAATTCACACATTATTCTTTCTATTATAACACAATGGAACATAATTTCCAACATAATGCTGCTTCTCCTCATCCTTAGATCTCAATGTGTAAAGCAATATCTCCATTTTATAGATGATGAAACCGAGGCGTAGAGATTGCTTGCCCAAGCCTATTTGCACGTCACTGGCAAAACTGGGATGACAACCCAGGTCTGCTGAATCCCAATTTGGTGTGCCATCTGCTGGGTCTGAGATCTGAGCTACAGTGAGTTCACATTACCTTCTGCTCTAGTAGGTTCTGTAGCATGGCAGTGGGTCTGCTATTACGCTATGGCAACAAGCTGGTTTTATGTAGTGTAAGCCACCCTTAACAAGTATATTCATATAACAAGGCAACGAGCATTTTAACCCATAATAACAGGCACAGTCGGGGTAGGTACAAAGTGTCAATGTAGAAAAACCATGAGCCACTCTTAAAAATATATAAAACAATTCACTGAAGCCATGTAGGACTTTCAATGTAGTCACAAAATTGGGAACATGAAATCATCCAGCTGCTCATAATGCAACTTGTTTAGGTCAATAAAACAGGTTCCCACTTCTAGTTATGCTTCAGAAGAAGCAGCTCTATTCCTTGTTTGATTTGTTAGAATTAGATTTTTCTCTGTAATTTTCTGGTTTGTCTGTGTGCAGAGTAAGTGGTTTGTGGGTTAGAGCTCATGCCTTTTTCAGTAAACAAGTAGCTATGTCATAATTTGAGAAGAACTAAAGTAGTTTTTCACAACTCTAGTCAAAGCCAGAATTTGATGCTTTCACTTACTGTCATGATTAATGGAATCACATGCTGTGCTAAATACACATCACAGTAAAGTAAGACTCTGACAGTCTGTTGCTCAGCTTGAGCCCCAGATTGGTCTACCAATACCATGTTTACCAAGGACCACATGCCCTGCTTGAAACTCTATCCACCCAGAGACATCTGCTATCTGAATAATATACTGTAAATAAACAGATCATTATACTCATGTAGAGTAGTACCATACTCCAGTAATAGTCACATCTGGACTACACAGGGGGTAAGACACCCCTCAATGTGAATAAAACTGGCAAATTAATTCTTAAAGAGAGAAAATTCACTTCTGTGCTTGGCTATTTATCTACTTTTCCTCCGATATCATCCGCTCATGGATCAAACAGTTCATTGTTTTGAACTTTGTGGAAAAGTCAGTTGTGCTGGGTCTGATCATTTAGATGTTTCTCAGGCAACAAAAAAGCATGCTCATACTGATTCAGGTGGAAGTGAGTACCATGTTTACCAAGGACCGCATGCCCTGCCTGAAACTCTATCCAGCACCCAGAAACCCACTTGAATCAGTATGAGCATGCTTTTTTGTTGTTTTCACTCACCTCACTTTACACTTTGTTGGCACTTCAACAGTAAATAGTAATTCATTTGTTCTTACACTAAAAACAACCAAGCAAAGCTCTCTATTCCACTAACGCTGTCTCTAGCAGAGGTTATTTTTGTGCAGGAGGCTGTGTCTCCCCAGCCCACTCCCTCCACCCTAGATAGCTGCATTTATTGAATAGAGAGTAATAACCTTGCTTACTCCATGTCACCTGCGAATGCAGAGCTGTGATCTTCTCTTCTGCCTCATCCACCTGCCTTCTTCCTAGGCCATGGGTTCTGGAGAGTACGCATTCTACATAGATGTCCCAGAACAGCTGGGCCAGGTCCCAGAATAGAGGCCCATGCTTCTCAGATGACTTCAAGTAGATCATAAAGTCCCAGAAGCCACTGACAGAGTCAGAAATACGTGGCTTTCTCATCTCCAGCAAGACAGCTGATGAGGACTCCCAGCACTGGGGATCAGCTCGGCCAAGAGCCAGGAGATCATTTTGGATATGACAGAAGAATGATGTCATACAAAATACTCCCAGGATCAAAAGAGAACAAGTCAGTCTCATGGTGCAGTGAATTCTTCCTCTGCTCCCTGGATCCACTGTGTTGCTGAAATTTCATAAAAAACAAAAGCAGCATGAAGATCCCTTACCCTTCCCATGTTAGTGGACTAAACATTTATTTAATTAATTTATTATCCATCCCTGCCGACCTATTGCCCCCATTGGGGTGGTAGACCAGTTATGTTGGTCCTCCCTTGGAGACTAATGGATTTAATTGGTTTCCAGAATTCCCTGGGGGTTTACCCACTGACTTTGATGGCTACTCTTGATGACCTGATTGCTTTGTGGAATGGCATCTTGACCATGGCTATTGACACGGTTGCACCCAGATGTCTGCTCCCACCTCTGTGACAGCATAGGTCCCCTGGTATACGGGGAACCTGAGATGGTTGAAGAGGGAAGGTAGGCAGTAAGAGCGCAGGTGGCACTCAACTCGCACTGAAGCTGACCAATTGTGGCGTAGATCATTTTTGAAGGACTATGCTATGGCTGTATTAGCAGGAAGAAAGTTTTCTTCTCCATTATCATAGTATCTGCAAAGTCTCATCCTCTGGAGCTGTTCTGGGTAATGAATGGCCTGGTTAATCCTGTCTGTCTCTGCTGTGAACTAGAGTAATTACTGCCCACTGTGACATTTTTAATAATTACTTTTCAGACAAAATCTCTCATTCCCCACAAGTTGGGTGCTGCTACTTTGACTGCAGAGTCAGCGTTTGGGATTGTGGAAGCTCAGCCTTTTCCCATTCGTTTGGATCAATTTCAAATAGTATTTCCCACTGATGTGGAGGATGTGCTTGGAGTGATGTGAGCAACCAGTTATGAATTAGATCCTTTTCCATCCTGGTTGCTGGCTGGAGTTGGTAATGCCTCCCTTGAGGTGGGTAGGTTGTCAGCCACCCTGATGTCCAGCCCCTGCTCAAGTAACCATCTTTGGACCCTGACTCCCCAGCCACCTATTGCCCTGTCTCTAACCTTCTCTTTTTAGGGAAGGTTATTGAACGGGTGGTTGCCCAGCAGTTTCATGCACATCTCAATGCTATCAAATTCCTGGATCCATTTCAGTCAGATTTTCGGCTGGGGTATAGCATGAAACTGCACTTGTGGCCTTGGTCAATCTACACCTAAATGAAAACTGTGCCCTGTTGATCTTGTTAGACTATGAGGCATTGTTGACATGACTGCAGGACTTGGCAGGGGTGCGCATGGGACTGCGCTTGAGTGGCTCCATTCATTCCTGTCAGGGAGGTTCCAGTGGATGGTGGTGGGAGATTCCTGAGGGGTTGACAAGCACCTTCCCTGTGGTGTTCTGCACAGTTCCATCTTGTCTCCCCTTTTGTTTGATGTGTATCTGAGGGTGTATTTGGAGGTCTGGATTCAAGTGTCATCAGTTTGCTGATGGCACCCAGCTCTACCTCTCTTTTTAATCTGACCCAGGTCCTGCAATCTTGGTGCTTACCCAATGCATGACTGCTGTTGGGGACTGGATGCGAATTAACCAATTGAAGCTGAATCTGGATAAAACTGAAGTGAAGAAGATTGACCAATCTTGTGTCTTGGAGGGGACTGTGACCCCTGTTATTTAAGGGATTTGGTCCCCACTAGTTACCCAGGTTTACAGCCTTGGGGTGCTTCTGGACCCCTTGCTGCAGCCTTGGGGTGCTTCTGGATGGTGGTGGCCAGAAATGCTTTTCACCAACACCATCTGCTGAGAAGGCTGAGGACCTGTCTTTCTGATTCAGGTCTGGCCACCACCATCCATGCCTTCATTACCTCAAGGCTAGATTGCTGCAATGTGTTCTACATGGGGCTGCCCTTCATGACTGTTTGGAAGCTGCAGCTGGTGCAGAATGTGGTGGCCCCAGCTCCTTTTGGGTGTGGGTCACTATGAGCACATTACACCTGTGCTTTAATCCGCACTAGCTACCTATAGCTTTCTGGGCCCAATTCAAGGTGCTGGTTTTTACCTTTAAAGCCCTAAATGACCTGGGTGCCACACATTTGAAAGATTGTCTTTCCTACCATGCTCAGCTGTGACCGCTGCGATTGGCTGGGAGTGCTCTCTTGTGGGTACCACCTGCCAATCTTGTTTATATGACAAGGGCCTGCAGAGAGGCATTCTCAGTTGTTGCCCCAGTGTTGTGGAACTTCCTTCCCCTCAGAGGTCCATCAGAGCCCAAGCTTGAGCATATTCCAGGGGCAGTGTAAAACTGTTTTTCTTTTTGGAAAAGCATTTGGCAGGTGTGGACAGGAGTGAGGTGGGTGAGTTTTAGGGGTGAGAGTGGGGTGTTTTTAAAGGATTTTTATTGTATTTTGGATTTTAATGATGTAAGCTGCCCTGAGTCTTAGGGGAAGGATGTGGAAGAAATTTAAATAAATAAATATATAAATAATCTAAATTATTTTTTAATTCAACACTTTCTCTTACCCAAACCATAGTTTGATCTCTAATGAGAAATAAACACAGTAATATAAGTGTTCTGGAATCAAGTTTTCTATGACATGCAAAATATTACTTAATGACATGTATTGTGATGATTCATTTAAAAAAACTCTCATACACTCACAGTCACACACATGCTTTTAACAGGTGATTTATATTTCTAGCCTGAAAAACCTAAGTGCTGTTGAACATGACTACTTGTCTGCTAATGTGGTGCAGCCAAAATAAAATTTGGTCAGTTTAAGAGGGGAAAAAAAGAACTTTGCATTATGTCAAGTGCTGTGTACCATCCTTTAATTCCACTAACATTCTTGGCTCCAGAAACTAAACTAAGTTAAGTAACTTAGTTTCTAACCATGTTTGCTCTCCTGTGGCTGAGCAAAAAGTCTACACAAACAAGAGGCAAGACCTGATGTAGTCCTTTCCCTTGCCTTTAGTTGTCTGGATGCCTAGTATATATATATATATGCACAGGAAATCATACAGGCAATCATTACACCGTAGTAGTTTCAGATAATATTAATAGCAACAAGTCCAAAACAGTTCCAGAATGAAGTGTGTGACACACTGATCCCTTTAAAAGGATGTTTCACCTCCCTGGCTTTGGAGTTACCAGGAGTAACTCCAATCAGGCTATAGGACTGATTGATTGATTGATTGATTGATTGATGACTGATATATCATCATCAATGTGCCTTGTGCTGACTAGCCATTTTAATTTTTGAGGTTGTAGAAACTGCTCTCATTATTCTCCACTAGCAATACATTTCTAACTGACCAGTAACCCACCCATATAGGAAGTGACCAAAAATCCCTCCTAGGTCATGCCCACCCTGGGATAAGTTAACTGGGAACCTGAGATAAAAGTAATCACAGTTTGTTCCCAGTCCCCAGGTCTTTTCAAAGTGGATGAAACTGACTGACAGAAGAAACTTAAGAAACTATCCCCACCTTTTCTCTGAAACCTGACTGCCTGGATTTGGGGTAGGGTAGGGGACTGACCAGATTCTAGGAGCAGGGCACTAGAGACTCCTAATTTTTGGAATCGCTGCTGAGCCAAAGGAATTTGCCAGCCCTGATGTTCATCCCCTAACACCCACCGGTAACTGCTTCTGAATCTAAAACGCATACCTGCAAAAGTTACTCTCCCCTTTAGGCCAGACTCCTGCAATGGTTTTACAAACAGGGATTTAAGGGAAATGCTTTAAGAAAAAGCAAGACCCAACTTGGGAATGATTCCTCTCAGCAGAGCATCAGTTCTCCCTCTGTCTTTGATACCCAGCTCTGATCTAAGTTCCTGTCCCGCTGTTGGTGTCTACGCTAAAATCTCCATTCTTGCTATTGGTGAAAATCAATCCATGAAGCTCTGCAGAGCTCAGCCAGAGCCCAGCAAAGCAACGTCCCGTGCGCTGTCCAAGGTGCTGGAGACTGTCGACTACCTTTCCGCACAGCCCAGGAGCTGCCTCTTAGGCGGGCTGGCCCCTTCTCCTTCTCCTTCTTGCTGTCTCTGTGCACCCAAGCCCAGCCGAGACGGTCGCTAGTCCCGGGGCTCGGAGGGTTTCCAGTCCCGGATATCACAGGAGGCGCGCGCCTGGCGCAGGGATTGGAAACTTCCTTTCAGCACAGAGGTGCCCGGCCAGGATGCCGCCAGCGAGGAGCTGTCTGTGGTGCTGAACCCACCCCTCGCTGCCCTGCGCCCAGCCCCACTCACCTGCTGGAGTCTCCAGCGTCAGCCCGCAGGGGGATTTGAGCAGGGTGAGTGGCCCTTCTGTGCCCGCCTCGCTGCCGGTCTCCCGGGAGGTTGGAGGCTACACATTAGCTGTTCTTGGAAAAGTGGGAGTGAACGGCTCCTCTTTGTTTTACGTCAAATCCCCGGCAGAAGCCCCCTCCCACCCATTCAGCTCCCGGCCGGAGGTACTGTGTGCAGCCCCGCCTCTCATTTCCCCCAGCCCCTCCTCCACCAAATCCCCTCTAAAGACATTACAGAACAACCCTACACCCCCACCCCACCCCCACCTCATCCCCCGCCCAGTGTGAAAGTGTTGTCTTGCTGTAGCACTCTCCAGACTCCGGGACAAGAGAGACCAGCATGCAGTGTACCTGATCACCCTAGCCTAGCAGTTAGGCTGTATTCACACGAGTCTTTTCTTCCACCGCTTCAACTTCTTGCATGAGACTGTAATTTCGCTTTTTTATGTTTCCACATTCTTTCTGCCTCACTTTAAAAGTTACCTTCTATTGCTATGACTTCTGTTAGGTTCTCCCCTAATGCTGTGCAGCCCGGCACTGACTCTGTGGCTCAGACAGACTGACAACAGAATTAAACCCTTCAACATGTGTATGATGGAGTTATTTACTTATATAAATTTATATGCCTCCTTCTCAGAGACTCGGGAGTTAGCATGATTGTTAAAGGTAGGGGTTTGAGGGTTTTTTTAAAAATGGACTAGGTGAGCATTAACCCTGCTACATCTTGAGACATAGCCCTTTCATATGTTAAAATAAAATAAAAATAAAATAAATAATAATAATAAGCATGGGAATTTTTCCCCCTAACTTAGCATCTTGTGTGAATGCAGCTTACCCTACAGCCACATCCCAACTCCTGGCAGGGGCTGACTCCCTCTGCCCCTCTGCTTTCAGGGTTTACACCACACCACAGGTTGGAGTTCCAGGGAAAGAAGCCCAGTCTTGTATACAGATCTAACATTTCTGGAAACACTGGGCAAGTGTGTGTGTGTGTGTGTGTGTGTGTGTGTGTTTGGCTTGTTTGATTTTTTTTCTGGAAAAAACAGATATTTTGGGTAAATTTAAATTATTTGCAGTATTTATTGGACTATCAAAATGTATTGTTTGGACTCAGAACAATATTATTATTATTAATATTATTATTAACAAACATTTATATAGCGCCAGCAGTGTACATGGCACTTTACAAAGTAATAAAATAGACACGGTCCCTGCCCCTAGGGCTTACAATCTGAGCGACAGGAGCTGGGGGAGAGACATAGGAAGGGGAACAGAGGGAGAGACAAGGGGTCTAACATTCATGAAGATGCGAGGTCTCAAGTGCACGTACTTGGCTTGGTTACGATGAGAATGACAGCAGGCAGGTCCATGTGGCAAGGATAAGGGTAAACAGATCATAGGTATAGGAATAGTGGCTCAGCAGGATAAAGAGTCAGACAGAGCAGAGCGGAAGAGGTGAGTTTTAAGGAGAGATTTGAAGGTATGAAGGGTGGGGGCAAGGCGGATGTGGACAGGGAGGGAGTTCCAGGCATGGGGGGCAGCAAGTGAGAAGGGACGAAGGCGCTTAGGGGAGCAAGGAAGGCGTGGAAGGGTGAGAGAAGGGACAGAGGAGGAGCGAAGTGCACGGGCTGGAGTATGGAGGGCAATAAGTGCAGAGAGGTAGGGGGGAGCAAGGTTGTGAAGAGCTTTATAGGTGAAGACTAGGAGCTTGTGCAGGATTCGTTCAGGAAGGGGAAGCCAGTGAAGCGAAGAGAGGAGGGGCTGCACATGGTCGAAGCGACGGGCGAGGTACATGACCCTGGCAGCAGAATTTTGGACAGAGATGAGGGGAGAAAGGTGAGACCGGGGAAGGCCAGTGAGAAGGAGGTTACAGTAATCGAGGCGAGAGATGACCAGAGCATGAACAAGAGTTTTGGCAGACGAGACAGAGAGAAAAGGGCGAATCTTAGCAATGTTATGGAGGGAGAAGCGACAGGATTTAGCAACAGAGTCAATGTAGGGTTTAAAAGAAAGGGGTGAGTCAAAGATGAAGCCTAGGCTACGGGCTTGGGGGACAGGCAGGATGGTGACTCCATCAATAGTTATTGACAGTGAGGAAGGAGAGGAAGGATGAGGGGGGAAGATAAGGAGTTCAGTTTTAGCCATGTTGAGTTTGAGTTGACGTTGAGACATCCAGGTAGAGATGTCAGAGAGACAGTTGATGAGACGAGCTTGAACAGAGGGAGAGAGAGAGGGAGTAGAGAGATAGAGTTGAGTGTCATCAGCATAGAGGTGGTATTGGGAGGCAATGAGTTTGCCTAAGGATGAGGTATAGATCAAGAAGAGGAGAGGGCCAAGAACAGAGCCTTGAGGAACACCAACTGAGAGGGGGAAGGAGGAGGAGGTGGAGTTGGAGAGAGACACATTAAAGGAGCGGTCAGAGAGGTAGGAGGAGAACCAGTTATGGACAGAGCCACAAAAGCCAAGGGAGTGAAGGGAATCCAGCAGGAGTGAGTGGTCAACAGTATCGAAGGCAGCAGAGAGATCAAGGAGGACAAGAATGGAATAGAGACGTTTAGATTTAGCCACCAGAAGATCGTTGGTAATCTTAGCCAGAGCAGTTTCAGTAGAATGAAGGGGGCGGAAGCCAGATTGGAGGGGGTCAAGGGAGGAGTTGGAGGATAGGAAGTCAAGGCAGCGGGAGTAGACAACACGTTCAAGCAGCTTGGAAGCAAAAGGAAGGAGTGAGACAGGACGATAGCTAGAAGGGTCAGAGGGGTCAAGAGTGGACTTTTTGAGAATAGGAGAGACTGTGGCATGTTTGAAGGCAGAAGGGAAAGAGCCAGTAGAGAGGGAGAGGTTGATGATGTGCAGGAAGGAAGGGGCGACAGTGGGAGTAATGGAGGTGAGGAGGCGGGAAGGAATGGGATCAAGGGGGCAAGTGGAAGGGTTGGAGGAGGCGAGCAGAGAGGAGATTTCCTTAAGGGAGGCAGGGGAGAAGGAGGACATGAGAGAAGGAGGAGGAGGAGGGAGAGGGGTGCGAGTGGGAAGAGAGGAGTGGGAAGCAATGTCGAGGCGGATCTTGTCTATCTTGGAGGTGAAGAAGGAGGCAAGATCCTGAGCAGAAAGGGAAGAAGGAGGGGGAGGACAGGGAGGCTTGAGGAGGGAGTCAAAGGTAGAGAACAGGCGGCGAGGGTCCCGAGAACAGGACTCAATGCGGGAGGCATAGTATGAATAGCTAGCTATAATAGTAGTAATACTGGAATAATTTTTGTTAGTTACATTATTTCATTGCATACATAGAATGGTTTATTTTCCATTTTCCCCCCAAATTTCCTATTTTTTCTTACTAGGTCTTGTGGGAGGGGTAGTGTTTTTTTCTGACACTTTCCACATTTTCCCCAGGCCCCCACATCTCTGTAGTACAGTGGTAGAGAGGGGGGATTCCTGTGAGATGAGGTTAATTAGGCCCCTGGCCTCCGCTTGTTACACCAGGGGACGCAGAGAGGCAGCTCCTTTAGTCCTTTGCTTCCCCAGCCACTGGTAAAACATTGGCAAACATAATGCCTGAACACATGTTAGGTGGCTGGAATGGTGACAAGTGTTATGTTTAGAGACACACACTCAAGTCCTCCGCCTCCAACTGTCCTGTATTGCAGCAAACCCCACTGAAATGAATGCGCTTGCAAAGGCACAGTGCTTTAAAGGTCACAGCCTTAAGTCCACAGAATAAAGGCAAAGGAGTTGTCCAAAAGCAAGCATTGCATCACTTGTGACTGTATTTTCAGAAGTATTTGCACTCTAATTTTGGATAGTGTTGCCAAGACCAGCTAGGTAAATGCCTAAGTGTACTGCACACACAATGGCAACATAACCTGAATGCATTAACTCAACTCTAATGTCTTCAAAACTCCCTGTTCCTTAAGTGCAAAGAAATGGATTGACCTTCGTAATGTATCACACTCTTAGGTCTTTGTGACAGGGGGTGGTAAGAGACATGATGAGGGCCCACTATGGCCCATCATGATTCACCATCATGTCTATTTCCAGATGTAGGCCCACGGCTGCCATGGCCAAGTGTAGATGGTTGGTCTGGATGTGGTCCCCTGGAAGATCTCGGGCCCACAGCCCAGGCCAAGGGTTGCCCAGGTGGGCCAACACAGACCAGCACATCTGTTTATAGTCCCACCCCACCCCCCCACCCCTACACACACATGCATGTGGAGTTTGCTTGGTTGATAATGCAGGATCAGGCTGGCAGTTATTTTCAATGCAGCCTTGTGAGAAATGCTCTGCTGCAGCATCACTGCCATACCTTGACTTTGACTCTAAATTTGGTTAGAAGGCCAACTGGGCCACACACCCAGCCTTCCAGTTGACTGTCTGTTGGTATAAAAGTCTCCCGAGGAGGAACAGGAAATCTGCCTAGACCTGATCTTGCTGCTATTTGTGTGGACCTGATCCTGCAAAATCTGCTCATGTCTTGGAACCTATTAATTTTAGAGGACCCTGCTTCATGTGATATTGTTTTATTTAAGGGTCATTGTGACTGGCTATTAGACTTGCACTCTTCATGAAGTCAGAATTCTGCATCTCCTCCATCTATTCAGACACATGGATTCAAATACCAGAAGGGTGAGGCATCTAGGCCCTGCCTCCCCACTCCCTGGTACCTCAAACTTCTCATTGGGTGTTTTCAGATGGATGGGGAACCCATCGAAGCCCAGAACTGCTCTGAGGACCCACCCACACAGATGCCAGTTATTAGCTCCACCTGGGGCCACATCAGATGAACCGGCAGTGTCCTGGGGCCGCAGTCTGCCTGTATGGTGCCAGCCAGCAATGGCCTCAATGTCTCCCAGCTGGCTTTCACTAGCCAGGACAGGCAAGGAACTAATTCAGAACTGGTTGCCCTCATTGTCCCAAGCACTTCCCCCACACTGGTGGATCATACTGACTGAAACTGATCCAATAAACAGGACAAGACTGGGCTTTCATAACCCCAAACTCTGATTCTGCAGATAAAACAGTAGCACCCAAGTTGTGATGAAAATGAGAATTTTTTCTGTGAAACGTCACAGCAGACATTAAATTACTCCATGTTCAGGCAGAGGCAGGCCAGATTAACCAAGCCTTTCACCACCCAGAACATCTCCACAGGACAAGACTTTGCAGATGCTATGATGATGAAAAAGAAAGCCTTACTCACCACCATCACAACCACAGAATAGTCCTTTAAAAATTATCTATGCCACAATCGGTCAGCTTCAGCATGAGTCGAGCACTAGCTGTGCTCTAACTGCCTACCCCCCTCCCCGGCTTCAGCTGTCTCAGGTCCTCCATACACCAGGGGGACCTGTGCTACTGCAGTGTTGGGAACAGACAACTGAGTGCAACTGTGTAGATGACCATGGTCAAGATGTCATTTCACAAGGCAACCAGGTCATCAACAGAGTAGCTGCTCTGGAAGCCAATCAGATCCATCAGCCTCCGAAGGAAGACCAACCTAACTGGTCCACCACTCTGATGAGGGCATAGGATCTGGGCTTTCAGAAGGTAATGGTCCAATCATAACAACACAGTGGTAGAGCAGACGTGAACATGTCATATTCCTGTGACACAGTAACTCTCTCTTTGTCTGTGAACTGTGATTCAAAGTCACCTCAAGACAAACAAACTTGTTACATTAATCATATCTCTGTACATAAGAAACACCATACTGGGCCAAACGAATGGCCCATCTAGCCCAGCATCCTGTCTCTGACAGTGACCGCCTTTGGTTGCTTCAGAGAAATGCAAAACAGGTCACAATGGGTGCTTTTAGGCAGACAAACTGCCCTGGAGCTGGCTGTGCCAGCCCACTTCACCCCAGGGCTGTCCCATCCATCTAAAGGTGCTCTGCCAGATGTGGAAGCACTTGTGGTGCACTGGAACATCCCAGAGCAGGCTGTCCAAACACAGGGCACCAGCCCAATGTGGAGCTGCTGTCTGTCTGCTCAGTGGACCCACACTGCAGCTCTGCTTTTGGCCAGCTGTTGCCCCAGGCAACACCATAGAGTCATGGGTGCCACAGCTTAGAGTGTTTTGCAATCCACCTGCAACTCTATGGTGCGGGGAGGGGGTGGGTGCCATGCAGGTGGATCATGGGCCAGGGCAATTACATGGCTGCAAGCAGGGGCAACAGGTGGGGCAACAGGCAGGGCTGCAAGTGGGTGGACATGGGGGTGCACCCCCCCCCAAAGCAGCTCTGGGGGCAGGCAACCTCCACATCTATCTGTGGATAAAATCGCTCAGATTCACCGTGACTTCGATGCTGCACTTATAACAGTAGGTGAACCTGAGCAGGTGGAGGACCTGCCTTGTCCAATTTCATGTGATCAATTTCAGTGGGTGTCGACCGCTGATACAGCAGGTCCTTGGGAATGTAAGGGCCACCTGTTGTGAATTAGATCCATGCCCGTCCTGGTCAAGGCCTGGCGGGAGACATTAGGGCCATTGCTGGCGGAGGTTGTCAATGCCTCCCTTAGGGAGGGTAGGGTGCCGAGCTGCCTCAAAGAGGCGGTGATGAGGCCCCTGCTCAAGAAACCATCTCTTGACATTGACTCCCTGGCCAGCTATTGACCAGTCTCTAACCTTTCCTTTTCAGGGAAGATTTTTGAACGGGCGGTGGCTAGGCAGCTTCAGGGGCATCTAGATCGGGTCTGTTTCCTTGATCCCTCACAATCTGGTTTTCACCCTGGGTTTGGCACGGAGACTGTGCTTGTGGCTTTGGTTGATGACCTGAGCCGTGAATTAGACTGGGGCAGATCTTCTATTTTAATTCTATTAGATCTATCGGCTGCACTTGATACCATTGACCACGAGATGTTGGTGGCTTGGCTCCGGGACCGAGCCGGGGTGGGCGGAATTGTTCTTGAATGGTTTCACTCGTTCCTGGCCGGGAGAACTCAGCATTTGGTTCTCAGGGAATGTACTTCATCTCCCTGGGATGCCACGTGTGGAGTCCCGCAAGGTTCTATTTTGTCCCCCCTCCTGTTCAACATGTATATGCAGCCTTTGGGTGAGGTCATGCGAGAGTTCAGAGTGCATTGTCATCAGTACGCCGATGACACACAACTTTATCTCTCTTTTTCTGTAGATCCAGACCCGGCAGTCTCTGTGTTCACCCAGTGCTTGGCAGCTGTGGGGGGCTGGATGAGGGCGAGCCATCTGAAGTTGAATCCCGACAAGATAGAGGTGATGTTGGGGCTGACTGGGCATGTGCGAAGCATAGGTCGTGTCTGGCTGTGCTCCCGCTGACCCGAGGACTAAAATAAAAAACCCTGATGATAAACGGCATCAAATAGAAACAGAACTAAAGGACTAAGTCAAATAAGGTATGAGCCAGTCAAAAAAAAAAGAACCTGACTCCACTATAGATAAATATTGCCTTCCACGCAGAAGTTCAAGAAAAGCTGATTTCGGGCAGCCCAAAATGGCGGACGGCGCACCGCAGGAAGAAGCGGGGGATCCTGACTCGCTGAGGCAAGTACTGGAGCTCTTTAAAGCTATAAAAGAGGACCTTTCGTATAACAAAGAGGGTATTAGTGCTATTAAGGCTAATCTAACTGAGATGAAAAATCAAATGGAGGGTTTCAGTAAAAGGGTAGAAGCTGCAGAACAGAGAATCAGTGATCTTGAGGACATGCATAACTTGCAAGAGCCCAGGAGCCCAAAAGTGGAAGAGAACATAAAGTATTTGGAAGATAAGCTGGAAGACCTTGAAAATAGGTCAAGGAGACAAAATTTGAGATTCCTGGGGATCCCTGAGAGACTGGAAATAAACGGGGCAGGGGAGCTACTGTTGAAAATTTTTAGAGAAATATTTCCAGGGAAAGTTGAACTCCACGTGGTGGAAATTGAGAGGGCCCATAGGTCCCTTAGGCCTAAACCAAGAGACCAAGCCCCCCCCCGAGCAATTATAGCCCGCTTCTTAAGATATAAAGATAAATAAATGATTTTGAGAACAGCCAGGACTACTAAAGAAATGATGTTTGAAGGCAATAAAATTTCAGTCTATCCAGACCTAGCATATGAAACGGTACAGAAAAGGAAAACTTGGAAACCCCAAATTGAAAAACTGAATAAGCTAGGACTGAAAGTGCAAATACTTTATCCGGCTAAAATGTCATTTATAGACTCTGGAAAAAGAAGATTTTTCAACTCTAAAGAGGAATTAGAAGACTATCTATCCAAAAATCCAAGAGGAGATAAAGAAAAGAACAACTGAAGTAAATAACTGGCAATTGTAATGACTAAAGGAAACTGGGCAGAGATGACTAAGGAAAAAAAATAAATATATAAAAAGATAAAAATTATGATGCTTAAAGTAGAAGGTAACAGGGTCTGTGGGAAGCAGAAAGCCTTTTGTACACGATACTCCAATAAGGGAGCCCTTTGTTGTTTGTTGTTGTTGTTGATATAATATTGGTTATTATAATTGTTTTATTGTAATTGTTAATAGTGTTATTGAGATAGCGATTTAAGATTTTGTATTTAGGATTTTGTGATAAGGAATTAGTTAGGTGCAGATAGAGTGAGTTTTTATAACGTAACGGTTTAAAGTTAGTAATAATGGTTGTAAGAATTAGAATAAGTATACAAAACAGAAATAGAGATATAATGGAAGACAAGCAGAAAAGAATTTATAAGTTGGAAAGTAGGAATATAAATGAAAATAAAAGAAGGCAAATAAATAAAGAAAGGGAATACAAGGGTACTGTTCCACATAAGAAAAGGAAAAAGAAGCAAATAGAAGACAAATACCAAAGTAATGAGTGTAGAACCAATGACTAGCCTAAAAGTAATCTCATTTAACGCATGTGGATTAAATAATCCCATTAAACGTAAAAGGGTCTGGAGACATATAACAAAAACAGAGCCTCAGATATTTGCAATACAGGAAACCCATTTGTTAAAAAAAGATAATCAAAGATTTAGTAATAAACAATATAAGATTTACTATTCCAACGCTGCAAAAAAAAAAGCGGGGGTATTGATAGGAATACATAAAACAATAAAAATGCAAGTTCATAGTGTCAGCAGAGATTCAGAAGGTCGCCTCCTTATTTTGAAAGGCATTATGGCAGCAGAAAAATATACTATCTCAACACTCTATGCCCCAAACAATAGCACGGCAGCTTTCCTGGCTGATACGCTTTCAAGCATTGCCCAGGAAATGGAAGGACTAGCGCTAATCATGGGTGATTTTAATTCACCCCTGTCCCCCTTAGATATGGTTACAAAAAAAGATCTAAATAAGTCACAGAAAAGGATAGTACAGATAATTGAAAAAAATGGGATGATTGATATATGGAGAACATTGCATCCTAAGGCGCAGGAGTTTACTTTTTATTCGAATCCTCATAAAACTTCCACAAAAATAGACCATATGCTGGGTAATAAGGAAACTTTACAGAAATGTGATGCAGCATACATTCAAATAATACCTTTTTCTGATCATAATTCCACGGTGTTAGAAATAAATGCAAAAAAAGGTGAAAAAAGACAAAAGACAAGATGGATGTTAAAAAGATTTTATTTAAACAATAAATGGCTGCAGGAACAGATCCAGGAAAATATTAAAGAGTTCATTCAGCACAATGACATGCCGGAAACCTCCCCTGCAATTTTGTGGGAGACGGCAAAAGTGGTGTTTCGTGGACAATTTATTTCTCTAGGAGCCTTCCTAAAAAAAGAAAAGAATAAACAAATAAATGAAAAATACTTACAAATGAGACAGCTAGCAAAGCAGGCTAAAATAAATGCAGAAAAAATTGCGCAGTTAAAAACACAAATTAATTTATTAGAGACTGAGGCAACTATTGGGAAAATGAGATACACAAAAGCATACTATTTCAATAAAGCAAACAAAGCAGATAAAGCCCTGGCCTGGTTGATTAAAAAAAAAAAGACAAAAAAAAGACATACCCTATATACGGGAAGGCCCCAATGAAAATTTTTTGAAAGGTAGTGAGAAAGAAAACTGCTTTGTGCGGTTTTATCAAAAGTTATATACTACAAACGATCCTGATAGGGCAAAAATAAGCTCCTTTTTGCAATCAATTAAACTGCCACAAATTACAGCAGAACAGCAAAAATTTCTTAACAGCGGGTTTGAAGTTAAAGAAGTACAGGATACTATTAAAGAGCTACCACGGAACAAGACAGCTGGCCCTGATGGTTATCCCGCTGAATTTTATAAAACCTTCTCTTCTCTAATTAGCCCATTACTTACCAAAATGTTCAATTCATTTCTGAATCAGCAATCTCTACCACAAACGTTTCAAGAAGCATACATCACTTTATGCCCAAAGAGCGGAAAGAATCCCGAGATTTGCAGTGGCTATCGACCCATATCCTTAATTAATGTAGATGCAAAAATATTTACCAAAATATTAGCAAATAGACTGATGCAGGTGCTGCCTCTAATAATCTCGCCAGATCAGACTGGGTTTATGCCAGGAAGACTGGGAATAGATAATATTCGTAAGGTAGTGGATATAGTGTATAATATGAATAAACAGAGGGAACCAGCTGCAGTGATCTCATTGGATGCGGAGAAGGCCTTTGATTTGGTGGAGCATCAATACTTATTTGAAACTATGTATAATATGGGAATAAAAGGCCATTTCTTGCAATGGGTGAAGTTAATATACAAAAACCCGAAAGCGCAAATCATAATGGACGGGGAGTTGACTGAGGGAATTGAGCTTACCCGTGGAACCAGACAAGGATGCCCTATGTCCCCACTGCTGTTTAACATTGCGGTGGAGCCACTGGCCATAGCCATTCGAAATAGCCAATCTATAAGGGGACTAAAAATAGATAAAACAGAGTACAAACTTGCTATGTATGCAGACGACATGCTGGTGTTCCTCACTGACTTGCCACAATCTGTACCCAATTTACTGAGTCTTATAAGTGGTTTTGGAGCACTTTCTGGATACAAAATTAATGTGGATAAGTCTCAGATGCTTCTATTTAATGAAAAAGAGTTAACAAGGGAGGAATATCTCCTATCCACTCCATTTAACTTGGAAAAGGAGGCCATAAGATATTTAGGTATAAATGTAACAAAAAATTGGAAAGAGCTATACAAAAAGAATTTCCTACCACTGTTGGAGGAAATCAGATATAAAGAGGATTCTTGGAAAAAATTGCAGATTTCTTGGATAGGCCGTACTAACTTAGTTAAGATGGTATTATTGCCCAGATTGTTATATGTAGCATTCGCACTACCTATCAATTTGCCAAAAGAATATTTGGGAACCGTGAATAAAATTATATCAAGAATTGTCTGGCGAGGCAGAAAGCCACGCATTAGGAGATCAGTATTATACACCACAAAAGAAAATGGAGGATTGAACATGCCGGACATAAAGCTGTACCACTGGGCGGCGACCCTGCGAGGAGTTAAGGCATGGTATCATGACAGCGGAGCTCCAAATTGGACAGTACTCGAGAAAGATCAACTTAAGATCAAATCCTTTAAGAATGTGTTAACAGACAACCAAATAGTAAAGATACGCAAGATCGAGGAGCATCCTTTTGTGAACTTTGCACTACAGACTTGGGAGTCAGTTCTGCAGAAAGCAGAGGTCACTAAAGATAAAAACCCTTACACGCCTGTTTTTGGACACTGGTCTAAGGACTTAGACATACCGGCTGGAGTGAAGAAAAGATGGGAGGCAAAAGGCATAAAATTTGCTCACCAACTCTTCATAGGCGAGGATCTCATGACAAAGGACACTATGATGCAACAGCTTGAGGCAGACCCAGGCTTTTTATTATATGCAAAAATTAAAAACAAATTTAATAATGTAAGGGACAAACATAATTACATCAGAAATATAACAGACTTGGAGAAAGTGCTCTATGGGGATGCCTCGTAAGCACATATCATATCAAGGTTTTACAGAACATTGCACAGGCTATACAACTTACCTGATGCTGGATACCTGGATAAGTGGGAGGAAGACCTGCAAACAGAAATTGATAAAGATAAAAGAAGTTTAATATGGGAATCCATGCAAAAAACATCCAAATCTCTTGCAGTAAAAGAGCCGCAAATTAAGACCACTTACCGAATTTACCTGACGCCGCAAAGATTAAATCAGATCAATAAGGATTACCCGAAAGAATGCTGGCAGGGGTGTAGCGAGACTGGAACATGGATGCATTGCTGGTGGCAATGTCCGCAGATCAATGACTTTTGGAAAAAGATCTGGCCTTTGATGGGGGTGGTTGCCAACCAGGACATTCCTTTTCAACCAATGATAGCCCTGCTTGGTGTGTTCGCAGATCTCTATATAACAAAGGAAAGAAGACTGGCATGCCAGCAACTTAGGCTAGCTGCGATACATACAATAATCAGTAACTGGAAATCTAAATCCAGACCTTCTTTTAGTAAATGGATAAACAGGTTGTGGTATGTTCTCACGATGGAAAGGATACAGGCGGAACTACATCAAGAGCTTGAAGGTTTTTATGCTGTCTGGAGCAACATCTGGTCTATAATATAACAACACTCTAATTCCAAGGCGACACAGATGTCTATATGCTTGTCAGAAATTTGAAAAGTTTATATTATGTTTAACTTTATTGAAAAGATTTAGGACCGCAACTGTAAGGGTATCCACCCAAAAGGTCCTAATTTGTCCAATAGATAATTGTATTCAAGATTATACGTTACAAAATAAAAAATAATGTTTAAAAAAAAAAAAGAGGTGATGTTGGTGGATAGGGCTGGGGTGGTGTTGGCCCCCATCATCGATGGGATCTACCCACCTATGGCCACACAGGTCCGTAGCCGGGGGGTGCTCCTCGACTCACAGCTCCGCCTGGATCTCCAGGTGGAGGCTGTGGAGAAGGGAGCATTCCTCCAATTACATCTGGTATGACGACTGCAGCCATATTTTTCAGACTGGGGCTGCCCTTGGGGACGGTCCGGAGGTTGCAGCTGGTGCAGAATGTGGCGACCCATCTCTTAACGGGGACAGGTCGCCACAAGCACATTACACCGGTGTTCCGTTCTCTGCACTGGCTGCCTATTATCTTCCGGGCCCAATTCAAGGTGCTGGTAATGAGCTACAAAGTCCTAAATGGCCTGGCCCTGGCTTACCTGCGGGACCACCTCAGACCCCGGATTGCATTGCGTCCGACTTGAAGTCTCCCGGGTTGCCTGGGTGGTGACGATGGGGAGGGTGTTCTTGGTGGCTGCTCCTAGGCTGTGTA
Organism: Sphenodon punctatus; assembly: GCA_003113815.1. Classification (NCBI taxonomy): domain Eukaryota; kingdom Metazoa; phylum Chordata; class Lepidosauria; order Sphenodontia; family Sphenodontidae; genus Sphenodon; species Sphenodon punctatus. The sequence goes on along the minus strand of QEPC01004976.1, from coordinate 1,344,334 downwards.
ACTCCCTTCCGATGGAGGCCCACCTGGCCCCAGACCTCCCCTCTTTCCACAGACAGTGTAAGACCTGGCTGTTCCACCAGGCCTTTGGAGAGGGAGATGGGTAGGGAGGGGTAGGTTGGGGAGGGATCTGCCCTCTTAGTTCTTTTTATCTTTTTAAATGTTTTAATTATATTTTATATGTGTTTTATTGATGTTTGTAAGCTGCCCCAAGCTGCTCTCAAGCAGGAGGGGGCGGGGTATAAAACTGGTAAAATAAATAAATAAATAAATTTACACCCAATGGAGTGAGCCGTACCCTGGCATTATGCTACACTATTGGTCTCCTTCCCGATAAGTACGGCTCATAAAGTCTCTTTCAAAAGCTTATATCTTGTGGCTGCTAATGGTCTCTGCAAAATACATATAGGAACCATTTAAAAGATTATGCACTGTACTTGAAATTATTGTAAGAACTGTAACTTAGGTCAGTGTGAAGTGGTTGGTAGTGAGTTTAGGAGTATTAGAGGTATTATGTAGAGGATGTGCTTTGTGGGGGGAAGGAGACCAGTTGTGAATTAGATCCATGCCCATCCTGGCTGGTGAAAGCCAGCTGGGAGACACTGGGGGGGTGTCTGGCTGGGGTCGTCAGTGCCTCCCTTTGGGAGGGCAAAGTGCCTGATGACTTCAAACTGTGGTCGTCTGTCCCCTGCTTAAGAAACCATTTCTTGTTGTGGACTCCCCTGCCAGTTATCATCCTGTCTCTAACCTTCCCTTTTTAGGGAAGGTTACTGAATGGGTGGTTGCCTCGCAGCTCTGGGCACATCTCGATCCCACTGAATTCCTGGACACATGTCAGTCAAGTTTTCATCCTGGGCATGGCACTGAGACTGCACTTATTTATTTATTTATTTATTTATTTTTCCCATTAATACCGGGCCCCTCCTGCCGTCAGGCAGCCCAGGGTGGCTTACAATATAAAAACACAAATAAAATCCAATATAAAACATTTTTGAAAACTGCCAAAAGGAGGGCGACATTTAACACCACCTCCACCCTTTCACCCCTCTCCCCCACCAAACGCCTGGTGGAACAGCCAGGTCTTACAACTTTTCCGAAAAGAGGGGAGGTCCGGGGCCAGCCGCACCCCCACCAGAAGGGAGTTCCACAGCTGTAGTGCGGCCACTGAGAATACCCTCTCCATGCTTGTGGCCTTGGTTGATGATCTACGCTTGGAAGACAACAGGGGACTTTGTTCCCTGTTGATTCTGTTAGATCTTTCGGCAGCCTTTGATACAGTTGATCATGGGGTGTTATGGCCACAGCTGCAAGACCTGTCTGGGATGCACGGGACTGCCCTTGATGGGTAGTAGCTCATAATCCCCTCAGGAGCTTCCTTGTGGGATCCCACAGGGTTCCATCTTGTCCCCACTTCTGCTCAATGTGTATATGAAGCCACTGGGCAAGATTGTTCAGAGAGTTGATGTAAAGTGCCATCAATATGCTGATGACACCTAGCTCTGTCTCTTCTATTAATTCAGTGGTGCTCAACTTGATTTGTGCCACGGGCTGGAAAATTTGGTTTGGACCCAACCCTGGGTTGCATATGGCCCCATCCTCAATTTGCATAACCCCACCCTGGCAGCAAGCAGGTGGGGCTGGAGATCTGAGTGGCAGAAGTGGCAGCGAGGGGCTCAGGTCGAGACATTGGTGGCAGCAGGAAGCTGGAGCCAGGGAGGAGGAAGGAGGAATCCAGCCAGCACCTTTAATAGGCTTGCTGCCCCAAAGAAGGAGGGGTTTACGCCAGTGTGGGAGCTGGAGGAAAGGTGATTGCCAGATCAGAAAGAGGCATGGTGGGCTGCAGAAAAGGTCTTTGCGGCTAGGGGGAGTCAGGCCACAGGAAAGTTCTTTGCGGGCTGCATACAACCCTCGTACCATACTTTGTGCAGCCCTGTACTAATCTGACCCAGGTCCTGCAGTCTCGATGCTTACCCAGTGCCTGGCTGCCATTGGGGACAGGATGTGGGCAAACCAATTGAAGCTGAATCCAGACAAGACCAAGGTGATGATAGTTGGCTGGCCATGTGACCTGAGGGATGTAGGAACCCCTGTTATTGATGGGGGTCCAGCCTCCCTTGGTCACTCAAGTTCACAGTCTTCGGGTGCTCTTGGAGCCACTCATTGTCAGGTTGCAGTGATGGCCAGGAGTGCTTTTCACCAACTTCATTTGGTGAGAAGGTTGCGAACTTTTTAAAAATCCGATCCGGATCTGGCTAACATCATCTGTGCCTTTGTAACCTCTAGGCTAGACTACTGCAATGCCCTCTATGTGGGGCTGCCCTTGAAGACTATTCAGAGGCTGCAGTTAGGGCAGAACGTGGCAGCCCACCTTCTGTAGGGGGCAGGTCGCTGGGAGCACATTACACTGGTGCTCCAGAGTCTGCGCTGGCTGCCAAAAAGGTTCTGAGTACAACTCAAGGTTCTGGTTTTAACCTATAAAGCCCTAAATGGGTTGGGCCCCAGGTATCTGAAGGACTGTCTCTTCCCTCATGTTTTGTTGAAGCCTCTGAGGTCAGCTGAAGGTGCCCTCTTGCGGATACCAACTACCTGCAAAGTTTTTACCACAAGGGCACACAGAGAGGCATTCTCGATGGCTGCCCCACAGTTATGGAACTCCCTCCCCATGAATGTCCACCTGAGCTCGAACCTGCTCATTTTCCAGAGGAGATGTAAAACCTTCTTGTTTGGCCAGGGATAGAGGTTAGAGGGTAAGGCGTGTTGGGACAACCTCCAATTTTAAATGGGAGGTTGGTGGGGGGTGGGGGTGGATAGGGTTTCTTTGGCAAATTGTATTTTAATGTTTTTAAATTATATTTTAAGTTTTTGTAAGCTGAGCTGAGCCTTCAGGGAAGGGTGGAGTAAAACGTTAATAAGTAAATAAATAAAATTAATATGCTTTGTCATTTGTCAGCTAAGGCTGCTGTTGTATGGGAAGAGGTATTTTTAACTATGATTGAGGCAGGTGGCTTATAAGATTCTATTTGTATTTGTTGTTTATTTAGTTGTATTGTGGATGTTGCAGGGGAGAGAGATTTGGGGACAGCCATGGCCTCTCTATGAGATGGAGGAGGGGAGACTTGGAGAGAGATAAGGGGGGGGAAGTATTCCCCAGTGGAAGATGTGGGAGTTGGTGGGATGGGATGGAGTGGGAAGGGTTGGGAGTTTGGGGAGGGGTTATATTTGTGAGTTATGTATACTTTAATTAATATGCTATTTTTACTGGTTGTGCGCTGCTCTGTTCCTTTGGGATAGGGTGCGATAGAAATTGTTTTTTGTTATTGTAAATTTATGATGCATCTGTTAGAGGCATTAGCATATATTAGCATACGGCACAACAACTTTAGATATTACCTCTCTCTACCTGGGCAGACCATGCATGGAGAGTGTCTAGCAGTTTGGACTTTTACACTATCAACAAACTCTGATACTTATTGTGTTGTGGGAGCCCAGGTCCTCCTGTCCTTGCACAGGGAGGCAGAGCTCAAGTATAATTGGAGTATGTGGAAACCAAGGTTTGGCATTAATTCACTGAGGGAGCATTCTAAGAATGTGGAGCATCATCCATGAAAGTCCTAGGGGTGTGCACTTTGTTTTTGTTATTTTGATAACGAAAACAAAAATTTCATTTTTTGTTTTCATTATCACAATAACGAAAATGAAAATAATGAAATCAATAATGAAATTTCATTTTTCGTTATCGGTATTGCACAAAACTGAAAATTTTGTTTTCGGTTTTGTTTCCGTCACTGCGTGGGGGGGGCGGGGCTCTGTGTGTGTGTGGAGGGGCTGTAATGAGATGCAGTCTGCTGGCACTTCTGCCACTGGTACTTCTACCACACACACACATACACACACACCCCACACACCCACGCTGACAAAAATGGAAACAAAACTGAAAACAACATTTTTGGTTTCATGTGATACAGATACCGATAATGACACCAATAACAAAAACCAAAATTTTGCTAATAACTAAAATGAATAACAACAGTTTTTAATAATGAAAACGAAAACAAAAATCAATAATGACATGGGTTTCTGGTGTACACCTCTAGTCTGGATCCTGGCTTCTGGAAATCAGCATCATTACTTAAGAACTTTGGGTGAGAAATCTGCATTTAGTTAGGAAAAATAGACAGCAACAAGTATATGTTAGGACTTTTGCTCAGAGGTTTTATTTGGTTTGCAGCTAATCTGCGTTCTTCTCTCACTTTAGTTACCTTTGCTCCCCATTCCATCTTTAGTGCATTTCCTTTTAGTTTGCTACAGTTGGACTCAAGTGCTGTGTGCTTGAAAGAAGCAGTAATCTGAGCTGAACCTGGTGAGCTGTTCCTTTTTAAATATTTTTAATTTTAGTTTTTCATGTGAGCTATAGGGATGGGCGAACAGATCGTGGTTCGGGTTCGGCTGTTCGGTTCGGCTGCGTTTGGTTCGTCCGTTCGGGTTCGGCCGTTCGGTTCGGGTTCGACCATTCGGGAAATGTATTGTTATGGGTGTTTTTGTTGTTTTTTATATGTTTTTTTGGTTTTTTATTTGGTTTTATATGGGGTTTTTTTGTTTTTATTTGTTTTTTTTGTTTTTATATGGTTTTTATTTTTTTATTTTTTTAATCTAATATTATATCTATCTATCTACACTAAATCTAACTGCTATTAGCTATTCTAAATGCTATGAACTAAATGGATTATCTAATAAGTATACAGGCCTACTCCTACAAACACTAAAACTAAATCACTAACGCTATCTCTATCACTAAGCTAACTCCTACAACTGTCTACTGTCCCTAACCTATCGATCGATCGATCAATCGATCAATCGAGAGAGAGATGGGGGAAATCACAAACAACACAAGGTTTCAGTTTAAGGTTTAAGTTTCATTTCAGTACAAAACTGAAATGAAACTTAAAGCAATCTAATAATTCTACTCAACGCCTGCTGTTCAGGAACAGTGACTAGCTCAGAAGGTGTTGGGAAGGAGGGGAAGCAGATAGTTTCATTTCTTGCAAGCCTCTCCACCCCTGGTGCCTGGAAGTCTGCTCCTCAGTGACTAGTACTACCCCTCCCTGTCACGTTCGCCCTTCCAGTGAACCTTTTTTCGCCACCCAAACTCACCCGAATGCGATCCGAACTGACCGAACTGTTCGGCCATTTCAACATTCGGTGTTCAGTTCTGTTCGGTATGTTCGTGTTTGTGTTCGGGTTTGAATTCGGTCATCCGAACAGGCCGAGTTCGGTCCTAACTCTGAACTTCCGAACCATGTTCGCCCATCCCTAGTGAGCTATTCCTTTGGGGAGCAGTGGCTATGGAATTTCTATGAGTGGCTAGTGTCAGTGTCTGGATAACACAGGCACACAGTGCTCAAATTATAAGGGAAAAGGTGGGGGGGACCCAACCATGCCCTCCTGTAGCCTTCTAAACCAGTAGCTAAGGGGGCCATAAAAAAATAGGGAGACCATCAAAAAAGGAGTGGGTTCCCTGACACCCTGTAATTCGGGCACTGGCAGTGCACACGGATGCAAGGGGTTTGGGGATTGAAGCTCATCTCATTGGGTGTCTTTAGTTGGACCATCCCAGACCTGCTCCAGGGATGGTCAGCCCCACATCCCCCACACACAGCCCCAACAGCGCCAGGTTTAAATAGACCTGGCAGCTGCCATGGTGCACAGTCTGCCCTCATGGTGCCCCTCCACCACACACCATAGAGCTGTGGGTGGATTGGTTGCCGCTCTAGACTGATGTCTGCAGCTCTATGGCATTTCCGGGGCAACCCCTGGGCTGAAGTGGAGTCGCAGCAGCCCGTCCACCGAATAGACAGGCCGCTGCTCCGCCCCCGGCTGGTGCTCTGGGTTTGGGCAGCCCACTCCGCTTGTGGTGCTCTGGGATGTTCTTGGGCACTGCAAGCAGAGCTGGCCCATAGCAGGCAGTGCCTGCTCCAACTCACACCCAAGTGGCTCAACTTTAAATGGATGGACCATCCCGGGGTGCGACAGAGCAGAGGCTTGTGTACAGTCCATGTAAAAGCACCCATTGATAATCAGCAGAAGACAGTCAGGACTGGTAAGAGTTCAGAAAAGACCAGGCTGCCAGAGGCTGGTGGTGACCCAACATGGGTCTAGCCCAAACTGGTGGGAGGACAGTGGGATAGTTCATGCCTGAGAGTCTGGGACACTTTCCTCAGCATGGACACAAAATGGGAGCAGTGGAAGGAAGACTGGAGGAGACACATTTTCCCTCTCCCTCCAGAATTTGGGGGTGAAGAGGCAATCCCCTCCTTAATTTCAGAACCCACTGCAATCATGATGCAGCCACTTGTTCACCAATCGGGAAGCACCCCCCCACAGAATCAGTGAAGCAGCTGTCATTTTGAAATCCAAGGATCAAGGATTGGAGTTGGGATGCAGTTGTATTGGCTGTTCTCATTGCCTCAGAGGTCTAAAGTGGGTATGACTCACCTGGGTATAACTATCACAAGAGATGTGAGATATGTCTCCCATAAATTTTCTTTCTCCACAGTTCCAGGGTCATGGGCACAGGGACTTATGTAAGTCAAGGGGATCTAGCATCTCCCACAAATTTAAACTCAAACTTACACCACTGGGTGTGAGGGTGTTTGATTTAACTTGGGCATGTGATGGCATTAGAAGATGAAGGCTGGGGGTGTAAGTATGGGGAGCAAAGCTGTCTCCTCACACACACTTCTTTCAGTGCAGACTATTACTCCATGGCCCGTCATTATCTGTGACAAACAAACATCCAATACCTGACATTATACCTATTCTCTTATCTCTTCCCCCACCCCCCGGCTACCTATCTCTATCTATATCCCTGGCTACGTCTTTGGGAGAATCCTGAATATACCATAGTGACGAAGGGCTCTAGCAATTAAACAGCATGAGTCCTGCAGGCAGGTTTTCTCATTTCAGTCACTAAGAGCAATTTTTATAGAGATTACAAGAGACATTAAGTAATTAATTTTAATGAAGTCCAACAGCATTTATTTGTACCATTTACATTTTCAGAAGAGCATTAGTTTGCAGGTGAATATCTGCCCCAACAGGCAATCCTGTTATTATTTCATTCCAGAGAGCAAATTCATTAGCTTCTACTTTCCTTTCTTGCTTTTGTCCATTAGTTGCATTTGAAGGCAATAAAAGAGCACATTTCCTAGAATGCCTCAATGAAGATCATGACTCACACTTTGTCACTGAGTTCAGATAGAGAGCTCTGGGTGAAACAGTTTGATAATGGCAGGCACTAGCCTAAAATTGTGGAAATGGGGAAATCCATTACAGGATAGGTGATAATTTCATGCCTGCCTCCCCACTTTATCACTCCAGAGGCAACTGCCAAGTGAGGGAGGCATTTTCCTTGTTCTGTGAAGTAAGTAAGCAAGATTTTAAAGTCCTAAATCCAGTAGTGTAGTGAAGGTCAATGTCCACCTAGCTTGTGTCAGTGCTAGCTGAGGTCTTTAGGGTCTGAGTCCTTTTCCTCCTCTATTAATTCAGGTGCACCATTGATAGTAGCAAGCAATAAAAGCTCACCACCACCCTGTGGGCTGAAACACCAGCAGGATGAGGAAGCTAAGCCTCCTGCCCTAGTACCTCATAGGGTGAAAACAAACAAGACAGGGGCATGGCGAGGCAGCTCCCTGGGCAACCTATGGCAGTTGCAAGTCCCTGAAGAACAAATGCATGGGTGAACCTGTTGCAGACTAATAACTGATTTGCAATCAGTAAGGACAAATGCAGCTGAAGGTTTAAAAACAGAACTTTACTTAAGCTTTCTTAGGCACAGATCCTTAGATACATCTGACTAGTAGTAAGACAAAATGGAGACTGAGACAAAGAGAGAGAAGGGAAGAAGGAGTGGTTACACAAAGGAATNAGAGAGAAGGGAAGAAGGAGTGGTTACACAAAGGAATTCAACTGCAAAACCCCATCTCCCTTCCATGTACACATAAACTTAGCAGCGCCATCAGGTGACTCTATAGTCAGTTACTATTCTTAATTCAGTAACTTTAACTTATGGATGTTGCATATGCCAACAGAACCCAGCTGGGCAGAGAGCAGTCCCAAAATCCCCACACCATGGGTAGGGTGGAGGAACTGAACACACAGGTGAGCATCTGCCTCTGCCCCACAATTCCAGCACCCCCACCACCATAACATATAGCAAAGGTGAACTGCAGGCAAAGAAGATGCAGCAGCCATGTTCATCCACCCTGTACAGAACTCCAGGAGGGCAATCCCTGGCATCCCTGCCAGCACACAGAGGTTCCATCCATCCACAAGAGGAACCAGTCACCACCCATGGAAAATCGACTGTAGAGAGCAAAGAACATACTCTATGGCAAGAAGAGGAATAAAAGGGGAAAGCAGAAGGGAGAAATGAAAGAAGCCACACGTAGGCCAAACAACCTTTCCCCTGGCAGGCTGCCAGTCCAGTCCTTTCCAGTCACCATTAACAGCACAGGTCATTGGTCAGTCACACTGACAGCCCATAGCACAAAGTTCCAACAGGGTCCTGGCGCTGGGGAGGGTGGTCCTGGTGCATAGGGCCACCACCACCCCAGCGGGATTCTCCCAAAGGATTCTCCTGAAGACATGGAGAACTCCCCTCCCTCCACAGATCAGTCACACTGGCAGCCCATAGGGAAAAGTTCTAATGGGGTGTCCCGGTGCCTGGGGGTGGGTAACCCCACTCCCTCTTCATATAACCCCCACCGATATATGCCCCTCCATTAGCCTCTTGCCAGCATATACTGCACTACCATATAGCGGGAGTTGAAAGCATCCCCGCGCACCAGGGTAACCTGCAGTTCCGGCCATGTCCAGATGTTGTACAGGACATGAAGTCTGACTGCAGTCATTTTCTCCTCCTGGTAGGCAGTCCTCCCTGACCTCCCTAGGAGGTTGAGCTCCAGCATCCAATCAAGGCACTCATGACAGTACCATGTGTGTCCCCTCACTGTCAGCAGAGTAGTGGCGAACGAAAATGGAAGAGAGGGTCCAATCACCACAAGGCACAGGCGAAACTCTGGAAGCCAGGTGATGGCATATGGGTCATGGCAGATAGGTGCTTACATGTGGTGCATCACCACTTCAAAGGCTTTGGCATGGTGTCTGAAGGCACTAACGCCATCTGCTGGAGAGACATGGATTATGAGTACCTAGCTGTCTTTTAATTCCTCCTCACAACTGCTGAGGCATGCCAAAATGTGCTCCAGATGTTGAAAGCCACCTGCTGAGCTTGGCACGAGACCACCACCCGGTGCTTAAGGATCCTTGCTGGGATTCAGGCTAGGGTGTTGTGGTGCAGCTATCTGTAGGGTGCGCACATGACTGTGGTGCCAGAGACTAGCCCTCAACTATCACCGACAGGCCATGCTGGTAGGGATGGAGACACTGCAAGGAGAGCTGCTGTGGGATATGGGTTACCTGTCCTGGGACATAGCAGCAGCGATCCTCACCCTTCAGCAGGTGATGCCCATTGGCTGGTTTTCCTGGGTCATAACCAGGACCACGGAGTGATGAAAGATGGTGCTAGTCATGTGGAGAGAGGCAGAGAGAATGACACATTTCCACATGCCGTGATGGATACTCTACTGGATCATGGAAATCTTCCATACATGGCTGGAAAGGGAGGGCAATGAGGATGCCCATACCTGTGGAGCAGTGCATGGCCAATGCCATTTGGATGCTCACCACACTGGACTCCTGCCACTCTGTGGCCCAGCAAATTGGCGTAGAAACATTTACCATGGATGCCATCCTGCTGTAGTACTGTGAGGACATTGAGGCCCTGCTGCTCAACAGGGTGGTCCAACTGATCAACCCCCAGGAGATGATGGAAGGCTTCTGGGTGAGGAGGTTCTCAAATTACATTGGGGTGATTGATAGGACCCACACTGGCATCATCTGTTCACCCCAAAGTCAGGATGAGTACATCAGCTGGAAGGAATACCACTTTGTGGTCGTGCAATCAGTAGTGGACCACCATGGCCAGTTCACAGATTTATTGGACATCTGTTCTGGCCAGAGCCACGACACCCACATCCTATGGCAATCCCTGTTCTTCGCCCAGAAATATCTGGGGGACTTCAGGCCCAACACCAACATAGAGGGGGTGCTCATGAAGCCCATCATCCTGGGGGACCCAGCCTATCCACTGATGTTGTGACTCATGAAGGCCTACCCCATGGCCCACACCTCGGAATAAACCCAGTTCAACAGGCAGCTGAGTGTCTCCTGGTACATGGTGGAATGGGCTTTTGGGGTGCTCAAACAACACTGGCAATCCATCATGGGATGGATTGACTTCAAATTGGAGATGGCCCCCCTGATGGTCACAGACAAGTGCATTTTGCACAGCATATATGAGATGGACAGCACCACCTTGGAGTACCCTCCTCCACATTGCCCACCATAAGCCGGTGCACCTGTACAGGGCGCAGAGTGACTGTACTGAGAACCACATAGCCAGGGAGATATGGGACACCTTGAACCAGCATATAGGCCGCATGGTCAATACAAACTTATGAATATCTGGAAATACATTGGAGCCACACAGGCACAGATCCAGGAGGGAGGGAGGGATAGTTAAGTTGTACATAACAAGTCAAATAAACCAGGAAATATATGCACAATTAGGCATCTTGTTGTGAAATAGCTACTGTAGACACTTGCCTACAGGGTGCAATAACATCAAGGAAGGAGTGACAATTGAGTGTACTTACACAAAGGAGGCCATCAGGAGGACATAAAATGAAGGGGACTGGGTGGAATGATGGGGAGGGAGCCTGCAGGAGCGGTTGGAACGACAGAGGGCACAGAGAGCACCAGGAGGTGAAGAGGAGTGGCTGTGTGGACACAGAGGAGAGGACCATTGGGAGTGGCTAGACCAAGGATGGGCTGGGAGGAATGCTCTGGGAGTAGGTTGAAGTCCAACAAGGACATCCTAAAGCACAGCTGCAGTGACTGAGAATTGATTGGGGAGGATCCCATCAAATAACAGCAGTTGGAACTAAGAGGAAATGGGTGGCAGATAGTGGGTGGCAAATGTGTCCAGTGTCAATCGAGCACCTCCTCGTGGTTCCTTCCCTGTCGTTACATGGTGGTTCATCCCCTATCTGTCCCATTTGTCCCTGGCACATACATTTCATGATCTTACACATACACAACCTCCTGCTGTCTGCAGCTGTCTGTGTTCATTTTGGTGCTGGTCCAGATGCTGCTGGGGGTGGGGGTGTTGTCTCCGCCACCTGTGGCTCCATGGTTGTGGGCTGGGTCATTGCAGTGGCTGGCAGAGCACTTGACCAGCTGCTGGTGGGTTGGGCCTGGACAGGAACAAAGGGTAGGGTGCTTGGCCCCCATGGCCGTGGGGGTGGCTGCCGGTGAGGAGTTCAACATATGGGGGTGGGCTGTGGTGGGAGCTCCAAGGGGAGGTTAGCAACTGGGGCTCACCCCAAAGCATCAGTTATTGCAGAGTTTGCAGTGGCCATATGTCTGCGCGTGGGGGGGCTGGTGCTGTTGAATGCGAGGTCCGTTGTCAACAAGGCCCCAATTATCCATGATTTAATCTTGGATGGGGCCGTGCACTTCGCATGCATCACAGAAATCTGGCTGGACGATCTGGCCGGTCCAACTTTGGCAGATCTTGTTCCGGCTGGGTATGCTGTGCAGCATCAGCCCCACATGGGCGGCCGGGGAGGTGGTGTAGCTATTGTTTTTAGGGAGGACTGGCCTGTTAGGAGGTATCCAGTTCCGGAGATTATGGGTGTAGAGGTCCTGCACATGGTGTTCGATTTGGCTGGGGGCAAGCTAGGGGTGCTGCTGGTGTACCGGGCCCCTTCCTGCCCGGCGGCATCCCTTGCCGCTCTAGC
>QEPC01004976.1:1309849-1329861 GCA_003113815.1 Sphenodon punctatus | reverse complement strand
TGTTTAGTGCCCCCACCTATCTTGGGTTTTATGCTGTTCTTAGCCCTGTTTTAATGTCTGATAATATGTTATGTTTTAAATTGATTTTATTGTCTTTTAATATGTTGGGAGCCGCCCCGAGCTGCATGGCAGGAGGGGCGGGATAGAAATTTATAAATAAATAAATAAATAAAATATGGTGGGGGCAGGTGCACTGCATCCTGAGGGACTGCTTCATGGCCATGGCACAACCTTTTAGTATTCCTGCATCTGTCGCAGGTGCTGGTCCCATTGCCACCTCTCCATCCAGCGTTCCCCGTGGGCCTCGGCGGCAAGGTCACTGTGCGGTGTGGTGCACTGCCACAGGAACCACTGCTTCTCCTCAGCCAGCCCCTGGATGGTATCCTGGATCTTGTCTGCCTGATGCATGGTCTTGTCCATCAGCTCCTGCACCAGATGGAGGAGTGCAGGATGGGGATATTCATTATTTCATGTTTTCTGCAGACAGGTTGGTTTTTGTAGCATCTACAGCCATTTTTCAATTATGATGGATAGCCACTAGAAAGGCTAGTTGCCAGATTGACCCCTTTCCCTCTGGGATGCTTTTCAACAATTTTTAAATATCCCTTCACATCCCTTAAATTGGACAAAACCAATAATTTAAAGTATCATCGGGACCAAGAGACCAGCATATGCTGTTTTTTGTTTAACTAAATCAAGTTAAGGCGGATAAACAAATCTAACTAAAGGGAGATGGTGACAATGATACTTTAGAAATATGCCAAAAGTATTATCACCAGCAAGGGGGAAGAATCAATTACAATAATATCATGGTCTGTATCTAGAAGCAGTAGCATGGTGTAAGGAAAAATTAGGCTGACTATCAGGATGGCTTGTAGCTTGGGGATACAGACGCCCAGGGATTAGTCTCCTAATGGAAGTGATGAAAATCCCATTCCTTGGCATATTTGAAGTTAGACTGGTGAAAACTTGGAAAGGGTAAAACAAAGCAATCTGAATTGGCAAGGAGAAGGGTTAGATGATGTGACAGACACTAAGAGCACATTCATAGAAGATGAGAGAACAGTAGTTTCCTGTTTGTCCCAGGATTTTTTAAATTGTGCAAACAGTTTAGTTTACAGGATGCCTCACATGTAATATGCAATAACTCCAGTGTTACCAGGCAAACCCAAGTTTATCAATTCCGGGTACATTCAAATGAATGATGATTTCACCCACATTTAGAATTTCCTGCAGGTGTTGACTATTGTCCATAATTAATCGCCATTCCCATGTTGCCGCCAACTAGTTGGCACACCACAGGGCTGCATGGGGATCTGGTGGCCATCACAGCAAGAGTCATCCAAAATCTTGTCAATTCCAAGAAAGAATTCAGGAAATGCTGCTCCCCTGAGGTTACCTGTATTCTTAAAGATCCAAACTGCTAATGTTTATGAGGTTTTTAAAAGAATAAAAACAGAACAAAACTTTCTGGCAGTAGGCATGGCAATATATGTAGCAGAACTGAACCTGTGGGATACAATGAGGGAGCGTGACTATAGAAGACGTGAGTCTGGGGTTTTTATCTGGGGAAATGGAGGCACAGACCCTGTGAGAGGAGCAAGCTGGGGGATAATCATTTAAACCACCAAGCAGAAGAAGAGGCTGTGCGGTCATGAGAGGGCATGGGGCACCAGTCACACCTGCTGCATTTGGACCAAGAAGGGAATGGTATAGAAGCTTGTCAACTGGCTCTATCATCCCTGGAACTCATGAGAAGCTGGTTGGACATATACTGTGTGCAGCCAGGGCAGATCAAATTAGACTCAGGCCACTTTCAGACCTCCCCCCCCTCTGCCCCCCCCCCCGCATATTTTGGCTGCAGGAGGGAATGCGCAGCCAGGATATCCACAGGGATTGGCTAGTCTGAACCCCCGCCCCCGCCCGGCATGGCTTTGCCGGTAGACACACNAGGGATTGGCCAGTCTGAAACCCCGCCCCCCCCCGGCATGGCTTTGCCGGTAGACACACACAGGGATGCACAGCTGGATTTCCTGCTCTGCATCCCTGCATGTGTCTGCTTGCAAAGCCACATGGGGGGATTCCTTTCAGATCGGCGGCACCCTGCGCATATCCTGGCTGCGCATTCCCTCCCGCAGCCAAAATATGCGGAGGGTGGGGGAGGGAGAGGAGGTCTGAAAGTGGCCTGAGTGTGCTGGTATGCACAGCCCACAAGAAATTCCATCATTTGCAGTTCCACCATGTGCAAAGGCCACAAAACTCTGGCCCTTTTCATTTTGATTTAGATACATGGCACTTCACATGAAATCTTCTCATTGGCTATTGGAACAGTGTCTAAATAGTTTAGTAGGGTCTAGCAGGACTAAACAATGGGTCTGGGTCATGCAAAGAACAACACACACACTCCCTGCCCAGTGCCCTGAAGTGCTTAGAGGCTAAATATATGGGGCAGTTAGAGAAAGATGAGAAGCAGAGGCAATAGGATTTGTCTAAGGTCACCCAGCAGAGTGAGAGGTAGAATTTGGGTTTCCTGACACCTAGTCCCATCCCCTACTCATTGAAACACTTTGCCTTTTGAGGATAAGCAGAGGAGACTCTCAGTCATACAAAAGAAGTAATTTCCCCTCTCTAAATTGAAACAGCTATGACTCTTGGGTTCAGATCTTTCTTATTAGCTAAAGGAAGGTTTTGAAACCTTAATTTCATGAAGCTTTGTTTTAATGGTGCCTTGAGGCAGCTAGATTCATTCATGCTTCTTGAAGCAGCACTTCCATTTATAGGGGAATCTCAGTTGTTGCCCATAACAGTGTCTGTACGAGGACAGAACTTCATAATAGTGCAGGTCTCAGCAAGAGTCACATACAGCTTGTGCTGAACCACAGGAAATGGGAAACTGTGTCAAAACAAATAGCATGGACATAGCCCTACTGTGCGGGGTTGTTAGTCTTTTGGGATGATTGTACGTGGCTGCAGTTGCCATATAACAGGGGTGCAGAACATTTCCCCCTCCTATGGGGCACTTTGAACATTTGTACAAGCTCCACGCGATGGATGGGGGTTGGAGGCAGGGATGCTGAAAGGGTGTGCCCAGAATGGGGGAAGAGAGAAGAGGGTCTAAATCATGTACCTATGCCATGGATCCATCAGCTGTCCTTGAGTACATGCCCTCCTCTCTGCTCTCCTTTCTCTGAGCTCACTTTTTAGGTGGTATTACATGTCATGTCAGCTCCGGGTTCAAGATTGCAAAAATGGGCAATTTTGAACACATAGCTGGGTGGGGTTTTTTTCCCCCCCCTTCTAAACCTTTCTTTACACATAACAGCTCGTTGTTGTAGTGGGGAGTAGGGCAAGTTCAGCAGTGGCTCCCAAGCTGCTACCGTTCCTGCTACTGCTGAGACCGGTAGCTCCAGGGGTGTATCTAGCTTGGGATGGGCCTAGGGACAAGAAATGTCCATTGGGCCCCCCACCTTTTCTCCTGCCAGTGGTGAAGCCGCCGGCCAGCCTAGGGGCACTGAGCTGCTGGTGCTCGGGACTTACTTGCTCTCTGCAGAGTCTGCTGCGTGCTGCTGGTGGCCTGCTGCTGAGCCCATCCGTCTTCTGGGCCAGTGGCGAGCTGGTCCCACAGTGCACTCTGTCCCTCGCAGCTCACTGCCCGCACGCTGGGGCCAAGTGCGGCCAGCAGCAGCAGTGCCTTTGCTGCCCCGGCTCACCCAACCAGCCCTGGAGGCCAACTGGGGCAGGCTGGGCTGGCTCAATGTGGGGAGCACTGGAGTGGGAAGGTGCCCGGTGGCGGCTACACTCAGTTACTGAGTGTCGTCGCCACCAGGCACCTTCCCACTCAGATTGGGCCTCTCTCAAGCAAGCCCTGGCTGGACTGGCTGGGGAGGACTCCTCCTCTGAGACACGGCACCAGGGGTGAAAGCTGAGCCACAAGACTTGTGAGTGTGACCTGGCCTGACGTAGACTGCTGCATGGGGCTCCTCCCTGCCTGCAATTGCAACGTTGTGTCAGACACAATGTTGCAACCATGGGCAGGGAGGGGGTCCACGCAGCAGTCGGAAGGGCCCCCAGGTAGCTCAGGTGGCAATTTTAAAAAAGGAAAAAAAGGAGGGGGGGAAGGGTGGATTAGCTGCCTTGGATATTGGGCGCCCAGCCAGTACGGGCCCCGGGATGAATGTCCCTGTTTGTCCAATGGTAGCTATGCCCTGAGTAGCTCGGCTCCTAAGCAGTCCCGAGCAAGAGCAGTATTTCCTGAATTCTCTGGGGAGCAAGAGCAGCAGTGGCTCCCAAGATGCTACTGTTCCTGCTACTGCTGGGGCCAGGGAAAAGAAGGAGAAGCCCCTAATCCAGGAAGCAGCAAGCTGCTGGTTCTCTGGCCACTGCTGCTCACTCGCTGCTGCCCAGGACCTGGACAGGGCAGTGGGTGGCAGAATGAACCTCCTACCCACTGCTCTGGTCTCAGAGAAGCAGCAAGTGGCAGCAGCCAGAGAACTGGTACTGGACCATTTCTTGCCAGAGAGCAGCGAGCAGGGGCAGCAAGCGAAGCACTCTCAATCTTTCTGGCTGCTGCTGCTTCTTGCTGCTCCTGACAAGGGACAGGCAGCTGCTCCACCAGACCTGCATCCCTGGGGCAGGTAACCCACTTCTTGCTTCTCCTGCTACCGCACGGGAGACTGTTTCCCTGGTGGCAGCAGGGAAAGGGGGGGAGTTAAGTGGGTAGAAACAGCAAGGGGACTGACCAGGTCCATGCCCATTTTAAGGAAGAGCCAGAGGCTCAGCCATGCCCAGTTCCAGTTGGGCCCACAGAAATGACCTCTGTATTCCTGGGAGAGCAGGGGGGAAGCAGACTAGCAGTGCATGATCATGCACAGCACTCAGCATGCAGAAGCAAGCCATTGTAATTAATTCAAGTTTGTTCAACAAAGAAAGCCACAACCAGAACACATGCAAAGTGCAGAAAAAAACAAGGTCTAAAATGCACACCATAAATGCAGAATGGGGTTTCCTAGGACCCCAACCCTACTGCACAATTCTTCTCAGGGTAAAAGTCAGCTGTTGCAGCCAGTGTGAGTGAACTGGTGGAAGAGTGGGGGACAACATTCAAAGTTGCTAATGCAGGTATTTCCTCATTCCAAAACATTAAAACCATGCAAGAATGTGTGCAAATTCAGCAAACCAAGTCTTCTTAGTCACCAAACATATGTCCAAAAATATATCCCAAGATATACTTTAAAATAACCAAACCACCAAAATACTCCAGAACCCTAAGCAACAAATAAAAATAAAGCCCAAAATATTTAAAATAACCAAACGACGAAAACAACACCAAAACCTAAACAATAATTCCAAAATAAAATATAAAAATACATTAGTCAGGGAAGGGGAGCAATTAAAAGGGGCTGGGCCATAAAGGCAGAGCAACAAAGGGAAGGGGGGTGTTATAGGGGGACTTGGTATAGCCCAGGCTCAGGGAGACTGGGCACACTTCGGGCCTGGAGGGGCATGGTATAGTCCAGCCTTGTGGGAGGGGTTTTTCCCTGTCTCTGCTGGCTCTCTCCCTCACTCGGCACCTCTCTCCTGGCTGGGCGGGCAAGGTGGCTGCACAGCAGCAACTAGCAACGGATTGCTCTTCATTTAACTTCTAACAATAAACGAGAAACTTAAATAAACCTCCTAGACTCCAAAACTTCTTGTTACATGGTGGCAGCGGTGCTAGAACTAACATTTGTAAACTAGCATTTTGATGGCGGCAGGCACCCCTACATACCCCATACCACCACTTTGGGGCGGGGGGGAGGGCGCCAAATTTTGTCTTCGCCTAGAGCAGCAAAATGTCTTGGCATGGTCCTGGTGACAAGAAAGTGCGGTTTCAATTGGATTGTGGAGCCACGTGCAATATAATCACAAAAAAAGATCTGAGACCCAACACAGTGATCAGGAGAGCTTAAAGAACACTAGTGATGTACAGCCACACCACAGTGCAACCAGTAGGGAAGTGCAACTTGATAATAAGAAACCCCAAGAATGGAAAGAAATACAACTTTAAATTTGTGGTAGTAGATGAGGAGGAACTACATCCTCTGTTGGGATCCCTAGCCATCCAAAGGATGGACCTGGTGAGAGCACTGCATCACAATTTTGTGCAGTGTCACCCAGCAAACAGTCACACTGAGTTGCCAGGAAAATTAGGCGAGGAAAAAATAACAGAAAAACAAGACAGTGTAGGCAAAGCAAACCCCAGTAGAATGACAAGGAACTCTGTAGTAATGGAATTTGAGGATGTTTTTCAGGGAGATGGATGCCTAAAGGGCACAGAATGCCTGGAAGTTGATGAAACCATACCACCGGTATGCCTACCCAGGCAAAAGATCCCCATGGCACTCAACAAGGTTGTGAAGGAAACGCTGACAAGCCTGATGGAGCGAGCCATCATTAAGCCAGTAGAAGCCAACACACCATGGGTGAGCAGTATGCTGGTGGTCCGGAAGCCATCAGGTAAGCTCCACATTTGCATTGACCCTAGAGAACTTAACAAAGCACTCAAGAGGGCACACTACCCACTTCCCACAATAGAGGACATACTACCTGACCTAGCCAGGGCAAGTTTCTTTACAGTGTGTGATGTGAAGGTTTTTGGCACGTCCCACTAGACAAGGCCTCGAGCAGACTAACCATCTTTTCTACACCGTTTGGAAGGTACAGGTGGTTACGCATGCCCATGAGCATCTCCCCGGCACCCGAGATCTTCCAAAGGAGGATACATCAAGCCCTGGAAGGGCTGCCGGGCATGAAGGTAATTGCAGACAATGTTCTAATTTATGGAGAAGAGGCCACCAATGACGAAGCAGAGATAGATCATGACTACAACCTACGCCATTTCCTAGAGAGATGCAGGAAACAAAACATCAAGCTCAACGCAGAAAAGATGAAGCGTAAACAATGTCAGGTGGCTTACATGTGACACATACTTTCAGCCGAGGGATTGAAGGCAGACCCCAAGAAAATAAAGGCCATTGTGGACATGCCACCACCACGGGATGTGAAAGGCATACAAAGACTTATTGGGATGGTGAACTACCTCTCCAAATACTGCCCCAACTTGGCATCAGAGGCCGAACCTCTACGACAACTGACATGACAACACATAGCATGGGACTGGGGACACCCACAAGAACAGGCCCTACTAAGAATAAAAGAGCGGTTGGCCAAGGCTCCGATCCTACAATATTATTATTATTATTATTAACAAACATTTATATAGCGCCAGCAGTGTACCTGGCACTTTACAAAGTAATAAAATAGACACGGTCCCTGCCCCTAGGGCTTACAATCTGAGAGACAGGAGCTGGGGGAGAGACTTAGGAAGGGGAACAGAGGGAGAGACAAGGGGTCTAACATTCATGAAGATGCGAGGTCTCAAGTGCACGTACTTGGCTTGGTTACGATGAGAATGACAGCAGGCAGGTCCATGTTGCAAGGATAAGGGTAAACCGATCGTAGGTATAGGAATAGTGGCTCAGCAGGATAAAGAGTCAGACAGAGCAGAGCGAAAGAGGTGAGTTTTAAGGAGAGATTTGAAGGTATGAAGGGAGGGGGCAAGGCGGATGTGGACAGGGAGGGAGTTCCAGGCATGGGGGGCAGCAAGTGAGAAGGGACGAAGGCGCTTAGGGGAGCAGGGAAGGCGTGGAAGGGTGAGAGAAGGGACAGAGGAGGAGCGAAGTGCACGGGCTGGAGTATGGAGGGCGATAAGTGCAGAGAGGTAGGGGGGAGCAAGGTTGTGAAGAGCTTTATAGGTGAAGACTAGGAGCTTGTGCAGGATTCGTTCAGGAAGGGGAAGCCAGTGAAGCGAAGAGAGGAGGGGCTGCACATGGTCGAAGCGACTGGCGAGGTAGATGACCCTGGCAGCAGAGTTTTGGACAGAGATGAGGGGAGAAAGGTGAGACCGGGGAAGGTCAGTGAGAAGGAGGTTACAGTAATCGAGGCGAGAGATGACCAGAGCATGAACAAGAGTTTTGGCAGATGAGACAGAGACAATACTACCAGCTGGGACAGTAACTCATCCTCCAGCGCGATGCTTCCAAGAAGGGACTTGGTGCAGTGTTGTTACAGGACAGGCCCATCGAATATGCCAGCACGGTACTGTCAGAAACTGAACAAGGGTATGCACAAATAGAGAAGGAACTCTTGGCAGTGGTGTTTGGAGTGGAACACTTTCACCAATATACATTTGGCCACCAGGTGGTAGTAGTAGTAGTAGTAGACAGTATTTATTGTTTGGTCCTTGGCCGTAACAAATTAAATGAACAAATTAGATAAGCACAAATACAAACTTACACCAGGTAGTAGTACTGTCCGATCACAAGCCACTGGAGACCATCATGCACAACCCCCTGCTGGGAGCACCTAAACACCTACAGCGCATGCTGATGAGACTGCAGAAGTACGAAATCGAGATTAGATACTGCCATGGGAAGAACATAGTTCTAGCGGACACACTAAGCGGAGCCTTCCTTAAGCATGAGGGCGACAAGGGAGATGAGGACATCGAATCCATCAACATGCTCCTCTATGTTCCCATGCTCAAGGACAAGCTCAAGGAACTAAAGGATGCCACGGAAAATGATGCCATACTGCCAACACTCAAGACCACAGTTCTTAATGGATGGCCAGTGGACAAGGGTACGGCCCCTAGAGAAACAGAAGCATTGCAAATCAGAACTGAGTGTTCAAGATGGACTAATATTTAGAGGATGAACAATAGTGATCCCAACATCGCTTTGTCAAAAAGTATTAGAAACAATACACGCTTCACACATGGGGGTGGAAAGCTGCATAAAGCTTGCCCAAGACTGTGTGTACTGGCCTGGCATGGGAGCACAAATACAGGCATTCTGCGAGAGGTGTGAGACCTGCAGAGCAGACAGTACGCAACAGCAAAAAGAGATGCTGTGGCCCCATGGCCCACCTACGAGACCCTGGGAGAAAATGGGGATCAACCTCTTCACATGGATGGAGGGACAGTACCTGATGGTGGTCAACTACTACTCCAACTTCTGGGAAGTTGACAAGCTAGAAGACACCCGGTCCAGAGTTGTCATTGAAGAGCTAAGAGCCCATTTCGCCAGACATGGCACACTGGCCAAGCTGATGAGCAACAATGGCCCTCAGTTCACATCAGTGGAGTTCCAGGAATTCGCCCGGAACTGGGAGTTTGGACATGTCACCTCGTCCCCTGTCTACCCACAGAACAATGGCAAAGTGGAATCAGCAATAAAGGCAGCAAAGAGACTCCTCATTTGAGCAACAAAGCATGGTACAGACCCCTACCTCTGCTTCCTAGCTCATCACAACACACCCACTCAGGGTTGTAGCAGCAGCCTGGTGCAGGCACTGTTGGGCTGCAGGACAAGAACACTGATTCCCATGTCAAACAACCAACTTGAACCAAAAACAGAAAGATACCGTCACCAGGAACTGCTCACAGCCCAGCACAGGCAAGCCAGATACTACAACAGGTCAGCACAAGACCTCCCCGCTCTGGAAACAGGCACACACGTGTGGATCCAACCAGCAGAAGGCACCAACAACACATGGACCAAGGGGATCATAGAGAAAACTGTAGCCCCCAGATCATATGAAGTGACCACCCAAGAGCGACGCTCCATACGACGAAATAGAAAACACCTACGAGTGAGATACAGCCAAGGGAGGCAGCCAGAGGCCCAACTGCTGCGACAGAAGGCACGCTCCAGACTGACCAGGACAAGAGGGGGTGAGGAGGATGACTACAGCCTGCAGCGTTTAAACGAGGAGCCAGAGTGGGTCCAGGGACTAGTAAAGGAACATCCACCAACACAAAGAGACAAAACAGATGACACAGGAGACATCAAGATGCGCCCCCTAGAAAATGAGGAGGGGGACCTGAACAGAGAACCAGACTCCCCAGCGACAGAGTGGAAGGGAATCCAGAACAGACAGTCCAGGGTGGGCCGCCTGCTGAGGGCACCTGGGTACCTAAAGGACTATGTAACCAATTAGAGCCCATGGTAAAGATGAGGCTCCAGTGGTGGCCAAGTGCTAGCAACCTCTGGCCACACACACACACACACACACACACACACACAACATCACCCTCAAGTGATAAAACGTGGGGACTCTAGCCCAGCAGGTCACTAGAAGCTTCATTTTGGGGGTTTTCCCTCTCTCTTTTTTCTTCTTTTTTCTGTCCCTTTTGTTAATTTTGTTCATGTTGTAGAACAAAGGAACGTTTTCGGGGGGGGGAGGAGAAAAGATGTTATAGGGTGGACTTGGTATAGTCCAGACTCAGGGAGACTGGGCACACCTCACACCTGGAGGGGTGTGGTACAGTCCAGCCTTGTGGGAAGGGTTTTTCCCTGTCTCTGCTGGCCTTCCCTTGCTCGGTGCCTCTCTCCTGGCCGGGTGGGCAAGCTGGCTGCACAGCAGCAACTAGCAATGGATTGCTCTTCATTTAACTTCTAACAAGAAACAAGAAACTTAAATAAACCTCCCAGACGCCAAGTCTCCTCGTTACAGGGGGAAAGAATAACAAACAAACAAACAAACAGTATTTTAAACACTATTACTCACCCCAAAGAGGAGGAATCCAGTCTGTCCCTCCAGGCAACTGCAGCAGGTTTGTTTCCTGCTTTCAGTCTCCATTTTCCCCTCCTCAGAAGCTCCTCTCTCTCTGTCCCCCCTCCCTCTAGTAAAGTCCAGAAGCTGCCCTGCCTTTACCAGAGGGGAGGGGACACAGAGAGTTCCTCTCCTGAGGTCGGAAAACCGCTTTCAGAGCGCCTGGAAAAGGCGTCCTGAATAGCTTTAAAACGGCTTTCTATTGGCTGAGATCCTCCATAGGAACCCAGCCTGGGAACCCTTGACACCTCTCCAATCCCCCAGAAAGCACTGCTTTCACAGGGCGCTGTCCCAAGCATGCTCTCTGGGGAATGGGGGAGTACTCCTCTAGAGTTCCCCCTCCCCTCCTGCCTCTGGCCTGCCAAATGGTAGAGGAGCAGGAAGGGAGGAGGAGGAGGAGGAGACTGCACAGGGAGCAGTTTACATTCCCCGCCTCACTCTGAAGGTCGGCTCTGGGCTTTGCTTCTCACTCACTCTAAGCAGCGCCCCCCCCCCCCCCGGTCAGGCTGACAAGGAGCTGCTTAGAGTGAGAGAGAGGCAGAGCTGGCTTTTATTTGGCCCTGATCAGTGCTGGCTGGCAGGGAGCCAGAAGCCCAGGCAGTCGGTAAGAGGGCTGCCTAGAGCCTCCCCCAGCACATACAGGAGCTCCGGTGCTGGGAGGCTTGGAAGAGGTAACAGGGGAAGCCTGGCTCAGGGTGAACTACAGCTGGGGTGATCTGGAGTGGGGATGGCGTTTGCCCAGACGCCCATATACAGGATCCGCCCCATAGTGTCTTTCCACCTGACCAGAATAGCATGTGATTGCTACAGGCTGTTATCACTGGCTTATGCCACACCACTAATATCCCAATGAAGGCCTGTGAAAATGTCTTGTATAGAATAACAAAATTTATTGAAAAAATAAAAATGTATTGAAACAATAAAAACTCAGCCCTTTTATAATAGTCTATACATTGAAATGAGACATACACAACACATTATTATATTATACTAACTATGTTACACCAAGGTGTTTTTTTCATGGACAGCAGTCCCCGTTCTGCCCACTTCTGCTTGCTTCACCTCTGGATATGACCTGTCCATCTAAAAGTGAACATTCTGGAACACACCTCACCAAGTGAGCAGGGCAACAGACAAATACGGAACACCCGTCCAGCTAAACAAGCCCAGTAGTCTCAGAAAAACACGGCCCCATCTGATCATAGATCCTAGTGGACCAAATGGCCAGAGCGGCTCCCTATGCGAGCATGGCTATCCAAGTTCCCAGCAGCCACTCCCACCCCAGCTCTTAAAGGGACAAGCGGGAAATCCAAACATGTGTTGGCTGCACACACACACACACACACACACACACACACACACACACACACACCTGAACCAGGGATTAGGGAGGTCAGCACCACTGCCAGTACCAGAAAAAGCCCCAGGGGTTGGAGCACTAGCAGCAGGGCATATGGGAAATGGAGGACAGGAGCCAGTCCAGCCAGACAGAGTCACAGCCCTGGGGGGAGCACAGGTGAGGCAGCCACAAGGAGGACCCTAATGGGTATCCCTCCTATACTGTCTCCACAGGCAAGCACCAGTGCCGCAAAATACCGCAGCAACAGCATAGGCCCTATCTAAGTGCAGAAGCACAGGCACCCTGACTGACCAGCAGAGAGACGTCCCCTCATCCAAGAAGGAGACCAGGGCACTCATA
This sequence comes from Sphenodon punctatus, assembly GCA_003113815.1. NCBI lineage: Eukaryota > Metazoa > Chordata > Lepidosauria > Sphenodontia > Sphenodontidae > Sphenodon > Sphenodon punctatus. The sequence goes on along the minus strand of QEPC01004976.1, from coordinate 1,317,509 downwards.
GCCCTGTTGGAGGTGATCATCAAACAGTCAAGTCTCTACTTGAGATAACCCATGGGAATGCTGTGGTATTCCAGACTATCTCTGAGCAGATGGCGCAGAAGGAGTACAATTGGTCAATGGCCCAATGCTGGCAGCAGACAGAGGACCTGTGATGTGGATACAAGGTGGTTTACAATGGCAACCACAAGTCCTGCCACAGAAGGATAACAAATTCTTATTATGACCTACTACACTGGTTCCTGCACATGGACGGGGCTAAAATTAAGACAAACCTATATCACATCCTTAATTCAACCCTTTTATAATAGTATATAAATTGAAATGAGACATACACAACACATTTTTATATTATACTAACTATGTTACACCAAGGTGTTTTCACACGGACAGCAGCCCCGGTTCTGCCCGCTTCTGCCTGCTTCACCCCTGATATGACCTGTCCATCTAAAGGTGAACAGATGGGGGTTGCTCTTCCACCTGCTCCCTGCAGTTGCCCGGGGCAGGGAGCAGGTGGAAGAGCAACCCCCACTCACTCTGCCTGCCCAAACCGATCCCGATCCATCTGCCCCTGGCCCCTCCCAAGGAGCCCTGCTTCTGCTGACAGACCCGCCATCCAGGGTGGAGGAGGTGGAAGTGAAGGATGAGGAGCCACAGGAGGAGGACAATGGGAGCAGCAGCTTCACCCTCCACCTGATGCCCCCAGAGTTCAAGTCCCAGGACCCCCCAACCAGGTCCAAGGGGAGCCAGGTGGAGGGTGGAGTGACAGTAAGGGTGCAGAGGACAGCAGTGAGTATTGCTGGGGGAGAGGAAGGGGCAGCACAGAGGTGCCAGGCCTGGAGGGGTGAAGCAGCCACAGAACGCCATGACACTCCGTGACAGTTGCACTATACCATCTGTACAGGTGCCTGGAAGAGTCAGAGGGAGCCTCCAGAACAGCATCAGGAAACACTGACTCCATGTGGGATCTGTGAGTGTGACCAACAGGTGGGAGGGCAGCATGAGGGGGGTGGGCTTGCAGCCAGACTGGCAGAGGATGGAGGGTGGGCACCAGGACACCGACTGGCACAGGTGGGTGGGGGACACACACCTGGGTACAGAGCCTGGAGTGGGATGACACCTTCTAACATCCTACCTCCCTGTCTCCCCCTGCAGGTCAGCCACTGCTGAGGCCACAGTCCTGCCCAGTCAGGAATGTCTAGAGGAATTGGGAGCGGTGGGTATAAAACAGGTGGCATAGGGAGAACCTCACTAGGGAGCTGATGGAGGAAACCATGAGATCTGGGATGCTATTGATGGCATGTGCCAGAAGATCAAGAGGGTCCTGGAGCAGAATGAGGAGCACCTTGGGACGTCACTGCCGAGGCCCGCAGGGACTGCCAACAGTGGGACAGGCGATAGAACTGCCTCTCTGCTGGGCAGCGGGCTGCACACATCAAGCTGGGTGAGGTGACAGTGGAGTTGAGGGACTTCATGGCTGAGTCCTTTGAGCTCTAGGGAACCCCCACCCAGCATGTAAGTGTGGTGAGCATAAACCTGCCTCCCTGGCAGTACTACCACCCCACCCAATCCCATCCGCCCTGCCTATTTCCCCTGAACTAACCCTGGTCAACCATCAACAACTGGGTCCTTCCCACCCTGTGACACCTCCCCTCCCCCATAGTCCATGACATCACTGTGTCCACACTTTCCCTCCCTTTCACCAGCACCAGTTTGAGCACCCTGGATTGATCAGTGGACTCAAACGTGAAGGAGAAGGATGCCTTTCCCAGACAGAAACCCCAGGAAGTGCACCAGAAAAATTGTGCCTGGGAAGGGATGGGGAAGCCCTGAGGGGCAACACAGGCCCCCCAATGATCTCCCCCCAGCATTGGCTACCTGTACTCCCACCATCCCATGTCACCTGGTGGCAACAGGAACATCCCCATCACTCAGGACAGCAGCACCTCCTCGTGCACTGGCACCGCTGTCAGTGGCATCCCCCGTCCCTCTGAGTTATTTGCTGTGGATCTACACAGAGTATCCAGAAGGGGAGAAACTGCTAGTTCTTCAAGGAGAGTGCAATGGGGGTTGGGAGTTGATAGATCTACTGTGTAAAACATCTGCCATATTCCGTGGGATGTAATTCCACCACCACCACCACTACCACGTGCCCTCCTGTTTTCTACTGTGATCTGCCCTTCTCCTAGGACTTCATCCACCTCTTTCCATTTGGGATATGTGGGGAATGGAAGGCCTCTGTGTACACCTAAGCGGTATATCACTAGGACTCACCCTGTTATTCAAATGTACAATGGTCACATGGAAGGAACCCTTGCAACCCAGAGCCACACCCTCAAAAGTTACAGTTTCCACGTGTTGTTCTGAGCTGCATCTAGCACATCTGCATGATAATGCAGAAATCCTGCTGCCTTAGAAGGAGAGAAATGGCAAGCGGTGGAGCTGGGCCATCAGATATATTGAGATTTAACCCTGATATAGCATTAGATAGGCCAAAGTCCAACACTCCCACAAGGCAATCTCGTCACCCAGTTATATAGGTGCCCTCCGGGTTAGAGCCAATCAGTGGCAGCCCCTCCCCCAGGGTGTTGGGGAAGACACACACCCCAAGCCCCTCAGGGTTCCCCTCATGCTTGCTGGGGAGCCAAGAGCTGCTTCTCAGCTGCTCCAGTGGCAGTCCTGCCAATTTCCCCGCTTGTCTGAAGGCTTTGTTTACATTTTAACTCTCCCCCTGGAGAGCCAATGAGTCATATGTAAACAAAGCCTTCAGGGAAAGAACTCTGCAAGGGGAGGAGGGGGAGAGGACAAACATCCTCCTCCTACTGCTGATCTCCCCTCCCTCTAGCTTTCCACTCACTGGCCAGAGAGCTAAAGGGAGGCGGGGACTTAGAGGATCTTCCCAAACCCCTGGCCCAGAAAAGCACTGCTTTCTGGGGGATTGGGGAGGGAGTGGGGGAGGTGTCATGTGCTCCTTGGCTGGGTTCCTATGGAGAAACCCAGCCAATCAGCAAGGCCTATGGGGCATGTCAGGGCACCTTTTCAAAATGCTTTGGCCACCCCATAGCTCCTCTTTCTCCCCCTGGCCCCTCCTCTACCAGAGTGGGAGGAGGGAGGGCGGAAAAGCGCTTGCTTTTCCTTGCTCCTTCCTCCTTAGGTTCACTGGAGGGGAGGAGAGAGAGAGAGAGAGAGTTCCCCCCCCCCTCTTTTTTTACAGGAAGGGAGATGCTGGGGACTTGTTTGGCGTCCCTGACCTCCTTGTTTGGAAGGAACAACAACAGAAGGTGGTTATCAGAGTCAGACTAAAGTGATCAGGAGGACACATCCTTTCAGAAACCTGGTAAGTTTTGAAAAAACAAATCCCCTGCCCTGTTTTCCTGTACATTTTTTGTTTGCTTGTGCTTTCTTTTGTCCTCTTCTCTCCCTCCCCACCCCCATGCATTACAGGCAGGGGTAATTATTAATTTTGTGAGCCCACTTGGAAGGGCTGTGCTTTAAAATATTTTAAATTCTAAAATATGCTTTAAAATATTTTCTTGGCTCTTGTTGTTTTAGTTTTTCACCCTGTGTGAGACCCTGTCACCCTAATTGTCTGCTTTCTGTTTGTTTGTTTTTTGGGGGGGACGGGTTGGAGGGGGATGAATGGAAGGGTTTCTAATCTTTGCTAGAGCGTTCACTGCATTTAAAATGACCCCATTTTCTGTACCAGTTTCAAGGCTTTTCTACTGCAAGACGGCCACCAGGCCACATGTTGGTTCACTAATGACTAGTCTTTGCATGAATGTTTGTTCCCTGTCTGATAAGTAATAGTTTGCAACAGAACTGTGTAGCATGTTCTGGGGGACAAGTGGAACTTCATGCTGCTGCTTTTGTGGTGTGCTTAACATAATATTGTTGTCTTGAGATGCTGTGCTTTGCTTGCTCTGTGTTTGGCTGTGCACTGCTGGGGTGCCCCCTCCTTTCCCTCTGCCTGCAGTAGGATCTGATCAAACTGGGAGATAAAGCTGTTTGTAAACAAACAACTCCTCCCCAAGTGAGTTATCAGAAGGTTGTTGCTTTGTAAAGAAGGTTCTTCGAGATGGGCCTAAACATTCTCACAACTGGGTTGTGTATGGCATGCTCACCATATTCAAATAATAGACCATGTGATGGTCTCGAGCTCCTCTAGTATAAAAAGTACTCTCCCCCGCAGAATGACAGTTCCTTCCAACCCTTTCTAGGACTATTCCATGCGGGGCTGGAAGGGTGGATGTTGTGATAATGTTCGGAGCTATTATGAATTGACTAGGCAGTATTGGCCATGGTCAGAGACACAGGTTGCATGAGACCTGAACAAAGTCAGTTCAGCTAAACTTGAAACATAGGTCTCAGGCTGGCACAGACAAAGGAGGCCCATAAGAAGGTGAAGTCATAAATAACTCCCACTCTAGCAGGAAGAATGTATTTCCAAGGCTGTACTAACTACCCGAGATGACCACTATCTCTAATGAAGAAGGTTTGAAAGAGATAGGAAGGTAACCTCAAAGGGTCAGACCGGCAATTAAGCAGTGGAGAAGGAAAAACTCAGCAAAAGTGAAAGCAGTATTAATGACTATGCTCCAAATAGTAAAGAGATGAAGTCAGCTTATTTCTGCACTTTGCATGATCAAAGGGGGGGGGGGGTACCCTGAAACATGTGTTCATAATAAATAAAACTATAAAAAGGAACGCCCAGACCCCTATCCTTTGTCATTGACACTAACGGCCACTAGCGTTTGCAAGTGAGTCGCGTGGGTCTTTGATCCTAAAGGTCACTCTCAAAGATCCAGAGTGATTGCCCAGCTACCTGCTGGACCCCCTCCCTTCTCCTCTGAACCAGCCTGCATCTTGGACTGTGCCTCTGACACGTATGATATTCTGGGTTATTGGGGTTTGTAAATGAGAACACCGCTGTCCAGATGTTAAGTATCTATCCAATAAAATAGAGTTGTGCTCGCACACTTTGGCTTGTTAACTGGCAACCTTCGATCCCGTATGGGGTAAACTGCGGTACAATAAACCTCATTTATTTCCTAACAGAGCCATCTCGAAGAACCTTGTTTACAAGACAGCAACCTTCTGTTCTTCTTCAAGTGGCTCCTCACAGGCCATTTTTACACAGATCTGCCAGGTGGGGGATCCATGGGCATGCCAGTGCATGGGTGAGGTGTGCACATGGCTGCACACGCAGCCCCGCTCACCCCCCACTCATCCACACCCACAAATCAGCTGCCATTTCCCCCAGTTTCTCCATGCAAGGGGAAGAGGTGGGGATGCATGTTAGGCAGGCACAGGCAGGCACCCCCAGTCACACGGGGCTCCCCCACCCATGAACACTCAGAAATCAGCGTGTTTATGGGTGGGAAAGGCCTGTGTAAAAAGGGCCACATTCTCACAACTGTCTTACTTATACGATCTTAGGTAGGAATTTAGGATGTAAAGCAATATCTATTCTATCTTGTAAAATCTGCAAATATGGTTCTGAGATTATTATGGCTGCTATTTCACTAACCCTTCTTAATGAAGTTATTGCTAAAAGGAATACTGTCTTTAAACCCCCACCCCATAACCAGTTCATTTCTGCCCCCAATATAATGAATTCACACTGCTCCAGGGGCGCAAATGGGATCAGTTCCATTATCTTGTTGATTGTCCTATTTATGATCATCCTAGGTGTAGATTATTTAAGATGGTTGAAATTGATATAAGTAGACCTCGCCGCCAACAACTGGTGTTTTTATTGACTGATAAGAGGGAATATATTACCTGGGCAGTTGCATCACAGCCCCCCCCCCACGCTCCCCAGGCCGCCCGCCTCCTGGGAGACGGGCGGACGCAGCAGCCAATCTGGCCACTGCGCCTGCCCACCTCCCAGGGTCTGGACCACAGCCCAGAATCGACAGTGGTAACATCTGCCGATTCCGGGCCGTGGGGCAGTAACAGACGTGACATTACCACGGTCAATCACAGTGAATCCCCCCATGATTGACCGTGGTAATGTAATGTCTGTTGGGCTGAAAAGAAATTCCCGCCGGGTGTTCACCTCTGGCGGGAATCGCTTTGACCACGCTTCTGGAGCGCCGGGTGGCCGGAGGGCTGGAAGCGTGGTCAAAGAGATTCCTGCTGGGGGTGATCATCTGGTAGGAATCTCTTTTTGGCCCAACAGATGTTACGCCACCACGATCACCACGGGGGGATTCACCGTGATTGACCGTGGTGGCGTAACATCTGAAATTACCCATATAATAATTTCCATGCTAATTATATTGTTTGGTCACACAAAGATCATGTATGTTATATGTATGCAATTTTCACAGACCCTTTCACAGGGTGTCACAGGGTTCCTGGGTCTGGTTGTGTGCTGGCATTTGTCCACTCTGCTCTGTCACCCCAGGGATGTGCATCTGGGCAAGGGCTCGGCTGATTCAAGGCTGTGGGCAATAAGGGGTTCATGGCTAGGACTGTAGTTGCATACTGCTGCGGCAGCTCTCACTGACAGACACCCCTATTCTGTGCATTGTAGCACGGTTCGGCAGAGACAGCTTTCCGATGGCTGCGGCTTGTTGCAAATAGTGCTGCGGCATTGCGACTGGTCAATGGAAGCGGAACTTTTGCGGATTTCAATAAGAAGCTGCACCAACTCCCCTTTTCATCGATCACGGAATCTTTGTGGTTATCTGATCATTGTATCATGTTTACGCAGCCCGGAATACAAGGTATCGTGAGACCCGGCGGCATGATCAACTCTTGGACACTGTTGATGACACCCGAATGCCCAATTTCATTGGCTAGGGCTTTCCCAGAGAGACATGTCCCGCCTTCACCATTAAGTATAAATAGGTGTGTTTGTAGCTTTCGTCTTCCTCTTGATCCCCAATCGCAGTGAGAGGAGTGACTGTTGGAGCTGCACCGCCAATGTCTGTGTTTGTTAATACACTCTGATCTTCTGCGCTCCGCGACAAAACACCGCATCACGACTCGAGGAGAGAGAGTCCTATCCCTTCCTAATTCATAGCATACCATCGATTTTGGATAAGTGCCGACTACACACAACATAAAGAAGGTTTTGTGTTAGTGCTTGAACTTTTCTGCAAATTCTGCTAAACTGTGCTTTATTTAACTGCTAATTTAGTGCTAAAGCAGCTAAAGTAATTCTGCTACAGCTACACTTTACATTTTCCATTATCCTTTTTTAAAATAAATGTACACATATGTTGCTTGCTGTTGGCCTTTTAGTGTTTACATATATGTTTATTGCTCAGTTTGTGTTTATGTTCATTTTGTTAATGATAATGGCTGTTGGTTGGATGGATGGTAGGATCATTGGATTATTACTTGTGAAAACTGTGCTGCTAGGTTGATAACTGTGGCTGTTCCGATTCTTTTGTTGTGTTGTGAATGGTGGGCAAATGGCGACTGCAGCTATCACCTCCCCCCCCCCGTGCTCTCCCATGACTGACTCCCCTAGCAGTCCCCCCTATTTCCCTATGTGCTCCGGAGTCCCTGCTCCAGGCTTGCCGGCAGCTTTCACGGCTTCCGCAGCTACTGGCTACGGCCCCCCCTCCTCCTGGCTCTCTATTGAGTGACTCTCCAGGCACCTCCCCCCACCTATTTCCCCATGTGCTCCCCCAAGTCCCTGCTCCAGGCT
>QEPC01004976.1:1299679-1309837 GCA_003113815.1 Sphenodon punctatus | reverse complement strand
TTCTCCAGGCTCGCTGGTGACTTTCGCAGCTTCCGCAGCTACCGGCTATGCCCCCCCCTCCTCCTGGTTCTCTATTGAGTGACTCTCCAGGCACCTCCCCCCACCTATTTCCCCATGTGCTCCCCCAAGTCCCTGCTCCAGGCTACACCCCCCCTCCTCCTGGCTGTCTATTGAGTGACTCTTCTAGCAGCCCCCCTGCCTATTTCCCCAGGGGGCCTGAGTCCCTGCTCCAGGCTTGCCGGCAGTTTTTGCGGTTTCCACAGCTACCGGCTATGCTCCCCCTCCTCTTGACTCTCTATTGAGTGACTCTCCAGGCACCCCCCGCCCGCCTATTTCCCCATGTGCTCCCCCGAGTCCCTGCTCCAGGCTCGCCGGCGGCTTTCACAGCTTCCGCAGCTACCGGCTACACCCCCCCTCCTCCTGTATCTCTATTGAGTGACTCTCCCAGCACCACCCCCCACCTATTTCCCCATGTGCTCCCCCGAGTCCTTGTTCCAGGCTCGCCGGTGGCTTTTGCGACGTCCGCAACTACCAGCTACACCCCCCCTCATCCTGGCTCTCTATTGAGTGACTTTCCCGGCACCCCCCCACCGCCTATTTCCCCATGTGCTCCCTCCCAACCCTATTCCATGCTCCAGGCTCACCAGCAGCTTCCGCATCTATTGCCCCCCCCTTCCTGGCTCTCTATTGAGGGACTCTCCCAGCAAGCTTCCCTTGGTTATGCGGTGCAGGAGGGAGCAGGGGGGCCGGTGGCCCTTCCCTGGTGCATCCTGCAACCCACTGCAGTGTATGGAAACAGGAAAATCAGGCTGTGCTTTTTTAAAAAAGAAAAAAATCCCCACCGGAGAGGCGTGCCTCGAGGTCGCTGCCTTGTAAACAATGGTTCTGTGAGCTGGCTCTGAACATTCTCACAAATGGGACGTGCTCGGGCACCATTATACACACAGTCAATCAAGCACAGATTACTAGTTTGAACAATCACACAAATGATGACAGTCTCCTCGAGCCCACACGCAGTAAACAAAGCACGTTCCTGCTCATTCCAAACAGTACTTTCCAAAGGGTTGGCATTTGTGACAATGTTGAGAGCCATCATGAAGAACATTGTTTACAAGGCAGCAACCTTATGTATTCAATTCAATTTATTGCCGGCACTGGCTCTCGCCTTGGCCCAAGAAACAACAAGAAAATAATACTACAGACATAGAATAAAACACTCTAAAAGAATATGAACATTTAAAATATAAAAGCAATATAATACAAAAAAGAGATAAGACAAATAATTACTGCATACTAGTGTCAGTACTAAGTCAACAATATAACCACTCTCGCCGTGACCCAGTCTAGGTCTTTGGGCCAGCATTCCCAAATGCCTCCTAGGATCCTCAGATACAATCTATTGCTACAACAAGATGGAATATGTGACTCTACAATGATTAGCCCAAGGGTTTACTTGCCAGTAATACTAAAAAAGGAGGCCGGTAATGCAAGACTCACAAGCCTATTTGGGATTACAAGAGTTAGAAAGCTCCCTCACCCTACAGCCCAATTGCTCTTTAACCAATGCCCTCTTTTTAATCACCAAGACTGTAAAAGTCCCCAGGGCCACCATAGCCTCCTTCTGAGTCAAAGTAAGAAGTGCCAAAAAGCATCCCCCAGAGTCGAGGGTCAACCCCTGAGGTAAGAGCGGTAGTATCCATATGCGTCTAAGGGTGGCATAGTAGGGACATTTAAGAAAAAGATGTTCTACAGATTCCACTTCCATCCTGGAGCAAGTACACAGCCTCTGGCCAAGGAGGATGCATTTATACCAACCCTTAGTCATGGCTGTCTCCATTAACTGGAAGCAGAAAGATGTATATGCCCTACGCAGTTTGGGGTTAGTAAGCAAATCCAGGTATGGCTCTTGGGTAGGCATACACTTGATCTCCACCAACTGTGATGCCACCTTCCACGCTGTAACCACAGCCATGTCTTCCTGCCATGCTACATCATGGAGTCTACAAAAAATCTGAGCTCTGATCTCAGAAAAGGCTTTTCTACAATAGTGGTCAAAGGAGTGTCCCATCTCCTTAATCAGACAAGCTAAATAGAGGAGCCTCCCTGGACTGCTTTAGCAGGAGGGATGGGGTATAAATCTATTAAATAAATAAATAAATAAAATAAAAGGGTAGCTCCGCACCCCGGAATACAATAGCTTTTCCCTGAGGCATTAAAGTGTTAGTGCTGCTTCCGAATGGCCAAGAAGTCACATCCAGTAACTTAAATATGCTTTTTTGGCAAGTGAAAGAATCGATGGCACACCCATCTTAGCCCTAAGAATTGCCCCCGGAACACTAGGGACCACCTTGAGCAAGCGCCTGAGGAATGCATTCTGGACCCTTTCCAGAATTAGCATATCCGGGAAGGGGACAAGCTCTATTCCAAATAACAAGATTGATGGGATCTTAGCTTTATAAACTTCGAGAAAGGCCGAGACAGATAACCCCTTGGAGATGTTATAGGCCCTAGTAAGCGTCCGCATAGCCTGTAAGACTTTATTGGCCCTAGCCTTAAAATGGGAACTCCAAGTACCCCTAGAGTTAAAGAATACCCCGAAATAATTAAAGGAAGTGACTGTGGCAACTTTACCCACTCTCGGGTTCCAATTACAAGACAATTTCCTCCCCCACATAACCATTATCTTGGTCTTAGAGAGATTTAGGTTCAAGCCATTAGCTAAACAATAATCCTATAGTTTCTCCAATGTTCTCTTGATTCCAACTTCAGCTTGTGACAAGAGTACAATATCATCCGCAAACTGAAGAAGGCCTACAGAAAACTCCCCAATTTTAGGGGCGTGGATCGCTTCTGACTTGATAATCTTAGGTAAATCAGAGAAGAAGAGATTAAATAACATGGGTGCTAATACGCAACCCTGGTGCACTCCTCTCCTAATCGGTATGGGGGCACTCATGTTTTGTTCCAGATTAACCCTAACCCAGGCCACATTGTTTGTGTGCAACTGTACTATGGCCGATATTAGTACATCATCAAGGCCAAGGGCTCTCATCTTGGCCCAGAGTCTAGTTCTAGGCACTGAGTCAAAGGCCTTTGAAATATCCCACTCATTCCAAACACTACTTTCCAAAGGGTTGGCATTTGTGACAATGTTGAGAGCCATTGCGAAGAACATTGTTTACGAGGCAGCAACCTTATTATGTTTTTCAACTGCCTCTTCCCATTCCCATAAACGTGATAGTTCCTGGAAGCTGGAAACACTTTGGCTCTCTTTATTTCAGTTTCATGATTTTTAGTTCCCAGCTCATGATTTGTGTGAACATTCATGTTTTGGCAACTTAGTCAATGCAGGCACTGCATGTAGTTTTCCTAAGCATACTTTACATATTTGCGTAGGTCACTCACAACCCTAGTTACAATCATTTTTAATGTGATTCTGAGACTATCATTTGACAAATAGGAGTATACCCACTCAGGCCTCTCTGTAGTGAGTGGCTCCCTCTGGCATGCACCCCAGTCCAGACTCAGAGTCCTGCGCAACATATGCTGTTGATATGTGATGATGTGTGTACGTGCTTTGTGTGTTACTTATTTACTTGCTTAGTTTGTGATAATAAAGATGAAATCAAAATTCTTCATCAAACATTATACTTGCTGCTAACCTAAATTCTCATCCACTCTTCAGATCAACTCCCTGATACATTTGGCAGACAATCACTTCAGCAGCGTTCTCTCCATTACAGAAGTTAAGTAAGTGTAATAAGGACATTTATTTAATATATTTTTTTAAAAACAGCCTACTAATCACTAATTGCTTGCCTTATCCCATTAGGTAATGATGAAGAACATTTGGCTCATTGGTGATTCCTACATCACCAGACTAGAGCAATTCTGCCGCACAGAACACACTTAGGTTGAATTTGGAAAATGTTACAGTCCGATGGATCAGAAGGGGGGGATGCGCCGATGCGATGGTCTAATGTATTGCCTGCTTTAAAGAACGAAAGGCAATTCATTGCCTCCATTCCTTCCCTTCCTTCATGCATTGTAATCCGCTCTGGTGGTAACGATATTGGAATGCTCAAAGGCGTTGAGCTACTAGAGTACATGAGATACGATTTAATGGCAATCTGTCAGCTTTTTCCTGGTTGCAAGATTGTTTTCTCTGATCTTATTATTCACAAGTGCAACAGATATAGCACAAACATGAAGGCTATTAATAAATGTGTTAGAAATGTTAACAAGTTTGTTGGTGCTTTCATTAAAGATATTGACATGGTTTCGGTCTGGTATAGGAACATTTTAGCCACTAATAGTAATATGTTTTTGGACGATAATGTACATCTTTCACAATCTGGCATGAATATCTTCTATAGTAACATTAGGTCTGCAATATTATAAAATGTATTGTGATGTGTGTTTTTAGGAATGCATATTGATGTAAGACCATGTTTTAATTTACATTTATTTCTCAATATTTTGTACATTTAAAAGCCCTGGAAACTTTTTTAAATACAATCATTTTTTCTCAATTTCTTTCTGTAGATTATCAAAAGAAAAGAAGAAATGACACATGATTCTGCAAAGCAGAAACGTGATGATTCCTATTCTAAGCTGCACAATAGAAGTCACTGTCCAAGCCCTACATTGTCACTTCGCTATGGGGGAAAAAGGGTACAGGAGACAGAGAACCATCAGAAGAAGCAGTACTCTAAGTCTCGCCCCCCACAATTACCACAATCTTTTCTAGATGCTCCAGCTGTTGCTTCATGCACCGCACACTCACAGCCTCCTCTTGTATTATGACCAGAGTTCCCACAGCAGTCTGATGTTGCAGAATTGTCTCAGCCGCTGCTATCAATGCATATTTTGCCAGCAAAAATATCATTGATGCAGTCTGGCAGTTCTACATGCTGCCATTACTTTAGTTCTTCGCATGAGGCACTGGTGGAATACCTTGCGAAATGTACACCGTCGGATGTAGAACAATCATCATTAGAATCAGACAATGCTATAGAAAGCCAATTGTTGTCACAGCATGATGATGAAATGCTTCTGCTCGAAATTGAATGCACAACTGGCGAATCTCAAAAATACATGCAGGAGGCAGTAACGTACCAATGTGACAACACCCAGTGCCTATTGTCTACTTCAGCGAGAAATGCGGAAGAAATAGAAAATGCTCTCGAAAGTGAGGTGGTACTACTGGGTGTGTCTGACAATGTCACTGTGAGTGCTGCGCATCGTGATGCTGACTTAGACAGTGATGTCACCACAGATGATGTTGACATTATCGATGATGCCAATGGCTATGACTATGAAGATCCAACATACACCCCGAGTTACACACCATCGAAATTGGCAAGTCAACCATGCAAAAGAGCCAGGATTGATGACAACCTGAGAAATGTGGAACAGCGAGGCCAAGGAAATGATTTCACCTTGCAATCTAGAATAAGGAAAAATATAGCACCGATGTTCAACAGATGTTTGTCTAAAAGTCAGTCAACCAGCTCCAACCACACCACCATGACAACAACAACCAACACCAGCAGTCCATCACCAGTAGCTCGTAGCACAACCATTACTAGAAATTCTACACCTGCGTGTTCACTGGCTCCCTCAACATCAACAAATGACAACAGTGTTTCATTGTTGTCACAGCAAGGAACAATCACCCAAACCACCGACAGCCATGCAGATTCAAGAAAAGTGCAAAGGTCAGATGTCTGGAAACATTTCACTGCCTGTGATGAAAATAAATTTGTAGTCCAGTGCAAATACTGCTGCAGGAAAATAACATGAACAAAACAAGGAGGTAAGAGCCGCCCTGGTACTAGTGGCATGCATAGCCACATGAAGCACCATCACAAGTCTGTTCTCAATGCCTCTGGCAGAACACACTGCAGAATGACAAGCACCTCTGATCCATCTAGAAGCACTGCTAGTGCTACAACTGTGCAGACAACATTGCCAGAATCTGTGCAAAATAAAATGAAATGACCAGCATCTCACCATACTGCACAGTACTACCTCGCACTGGTGTCCAAGATGCTTGCAGTCGACATGCTTCCCTTCTCATTTGTTGAGAACGAGGGATTACACAAATTAATGGAGGGAATTGCACCATGATGGAAGGTACCGTCACGATTTTATTTCGCTACAAACACTATTCCCAGACTCTATGAGGCATCATGCAAAGCAGTATCAGATGCTATGCTTGATTGCAAGGGCAATGTTGTGCACCTTACAACAGAATTTGTAGTCACTGCCAGTATTCTTCATGGATCGAGTACTGATCTGATTGCCATTTTCATATGGAGTCATGAAGGAATTTTCCAACCACAATCAATTTTTTCCCACAAGCCAGTAGTGGGTTTTTTATAAGATGTGAAAAGTTGGTTTTGCCTTCATCTGGAGAATAAAACAAATTGGATTTGCAACCAAATTAATTGCCACAGCTACCAACCTGTAGTACATATCAATACCTACATCGAATAAAAATAATTTGGTATTCATTCCTGTATGTGCTTTATCATCTTTCAATCACTGGACACATGGTATATTTTCTAGTTCATAAAAGAAATCTGAACACAGACGGGGGTGGGGTGGTGAACTGGTGGTGTGACGTGAGTGAGAGGAGTCACTCATAATAATGTGGCATGGCAAAGGCCTATGACAAAGATACAATCATATTGCAGCTGTGATAACAGTGCATTCTGTAGCTCCTACTAGTTTATAGCTTTAAAAAGTAGCCCATTTTGTTAGTGTTGGCTGCTGGGAAGGATTTGAAAATAAAGCATATAAATTAACTATTAAAAATCAATGCCACTGTGCTATTTTTGCATTGAAATACAGTGTAAATTAAAACTAGCACAACAGCCCATTGTGCAGCGTGCAGTAAAGCCTGTATAGCCAGTTGGTGGGAAATGCAATGGGGAATTTATTTGATAACAAAAAAAAAAACAGGGAGATGACTGCTAAGTTCACAGACATTCCCTAGCTACCTACTAACATAAGAAAGAGGTAAGCATGCTGGGTGTGTGTGTTTCGATGCATGAATAGTTTTCTCAGCTGACCTGTGATGTGAGTGCCTCCACATTTGAAGAGACACTCAATCGGTTTGGACTCATTACATTTGAGAAGAGAGTGAGGCACACATGATCTGAGAGGGGAGGGGGATATGATTGTATAAACTTCTATCATGAGTGTTGTGGACCAAAAAAATTAAGTTATTTACTCTCAAAAATGTCTCTCGAGAGTAAACGTCATGTAGGGGACACCAAATTAAACTAATTTGCATGGGGTAGTACAGCCTTGTTTTTTGTTTTTTTTAAAAAGGGGAGTCCCATCGCACAATTAAGTGGTGGTACAACGGGCTGGCAGACAGTGCCAGATGTACTAGGATACTACATGTACAGGTCAGATAGAAAGCTAAATAATGAGCAAAAATGCACATATGTGAAAAACAAACTATTTAATAGAAAAAATAATTTAAAACCAACTATGTAAAAAAGTATAATTTTGTGAACATTAACATTATTTAACTTAAAACTTTGTTTTTAAATACATACAACTTTTTAAAAATAAAAAATCAGCTGTCAGGTTCTCTCAAAAGTCCCTGCAGAACGCGCACCTCCTGGATAACGTCATCGAGCGAGACCCGAAGGGCTTGATTGTCCTCCCTCAAATTTTGGACCAATTCGGTCTGTGCCTCCAGTTGTTCTGTAAAAATGGAATACAGTTAGTGTATGCATTCTTGAACAGCAGCCAAGTTGTTTTTTTTTAGGGCAACACTATTCACAATGGTACTAGTAACTATGGATCTTAGAGACATTTTTACCAATTTTCTCCTGTCTGGAGATTGTTTTGCACTGCATCCGCAGTGTCCCATACCGTGGCCCAAATTGCCGAAGCTATGTCCACCAGAATTTCCCCTGTAATGGGATTGAAAAATAAAACATATCAATGCACTATTAATGACAAAAGCCCTACTAATGTAAAGTATGCAATACAGCAAGAGATCACCTTAAAAATCATTGTATTTAACTTACCAATTCGAATAAGTCCATCAAGTAATGAAGCAAACCCTGCCAAAGCCATTCTGTCAGTTTTGAATTGAGATAGATTTGTCATGAAAACACGCACCACATGGCCAATGTGAAATAAAGCCCACCTCCCTGTATTAAATGCCTGTGGATGTCAGTCCCAGGGAAGGACTGTTCTTATTGGTTTGCGTCCGTTGCTAATTAAATGACCCGTGTGGCCGAGGTGGGGCGGGTCTGTCCAGCTAATAGTGACAGCTTTAAGCCATCTCTGTCTGGTGGGAGTGGGAGCACGGGAAGGTCTCGGGCAGCGCAGCGTGCCTCAGTAAAAGCACTAGAGATGCGGAGGATGGCTATATTCAATAAATACATTTCAATAAATTTCTTAAAACAATTAACAGGTGGGTTGTGTGGATGGGTCAGTCAGTGAGTGAAAAAAGAAAGTGTCTCCTGACCCCCAGCCAGGAGGAGCAGACAGCCACTGCCAATGGCAGACAATCACTTCAGCAGCGTTCTCTTTGAGGGGGTGGGAGTTCACGTTCATTCTGTCCTAACCTTAGTTAATGCAGTTAGCTGTTTAGTGTTAACTGTTAACATAACAAAGAGGTAGGTGTGGCAGCGGGTGTGTGATGCAATCAATACATTGTGAATATGGTAGTGGTGGGTCAGTCAGGTCATGTTCAGGACAGGCAGGGGGGAAGGCAGTGAGCGTGGGGGCAGGTAAGGTGGAGTTAACTCGGTCTGGGGTCAGTGAAGGTGGGCACATAAGGACAGGTGGGGGCAGGGCAGTCAGTGACGGCGACGGCAGCGGCGAGTGAGCGTAACGCCGGCGGTGCTACGGGTGCATAATAGGACTCAAGCTGCCTGGCCACGGCTACTCAGGTTAATGTAATAACTAAGCATATTTTTTTGTGAGCAACACAACACAGCAATAATTTTATGATTAAAATACAATAACAGTAATGTAAAAGTAAAACATTTTTTTTAAAGTGACACAGAACAGTGGAAAATGGGGATTCGAACCCATGGAATGGCAGCTTCAAATTGTACAGCAAGCAGGAACCTTAACAGCTATGCTACCATGCTGTATTGATTTTGCAGGGGTTGTGAGGGGCCTGGAGGGGTGCAGACTGCAGAAGTATCAGACGTGTGGCCTGGAGATAGGCGGGGACAAAGCACGCAGCATTGCTGCCAGGCAACGAGCAACAGCACAGGCTGGGGAGGGAGATTTAAAGGGCACACGCTGTCAGCAGCAGCAGGGGAACGTGACGGGATGGAGTGAGGCAGAAGGGAGAGGAGACTGAGCTGAGAGCGGTCCTCTGGGCGGTCCTGCTGAGCGGCCGGGGGCCTGTTCCCTGGACCGGGCTGCTCCCTAGCGTACGGGCAGCAGCTGCATGCCTGCTGTCATCTCACCTCCCACCGTGTTGACTGCTGCCGGTTGGCCTCACCTCCCTGCAAATTGTATAGGCTGTGCTGTGTGTGTGCTCTGATCTGGCAGCCGGGCTGGGTTCACACCCCATGCCTCACTCGTCTGCCATCCCATGTTGCATCCTGTGCCTTTATCGCTTGTCCTTGGAGCTCCCCTGCTTCCTAGGGATGGGCGAACGTGGTTCAGAAGTTCGGACCGAACTCGAATAGTTCGGTCGACCGAACCAAATGTTCGAACCGAACTCGAATAGTTCGGTCGACCGAACCAAATGTTCGAACCGAACTCGAATAGTTCGGTCGACCGAACCAAATGTTCGAACCGAACTCGAATTCGGAAGTTCAGAGTTTGAACTGAACTCGAATCATTCAGTCAACTGAACTGAACGTTCGAACCGAACTTGAATTCGAACGTTTGGTTCGGATGTGTTCAGTGAGTTCAGAATTGAATTTCCATTGGTTTCAATGGAAAACACATTATCAGCTGTAACCTTTTTGTTTTGTAAGCTATGTGGCTGAAATGTGGGATGACTTTACCTCCAATAGAATACATTATGTGCACCAAATTTCAAAACAATTGAATAAAGGAATCCTATTTTAGAAGCAGTTGAATTATTGTATTTTGCAATATTCTACATATACATTCTTAGCTGTAACTTCTTTGTCTCACATCTAATGTAGGTGAAAC
>QEPC01004976.1:1211181-1279022 GCA_003113815.1 Sphenodon punctatus | reverse complement strand
GATGGGGTGGGAAGAGAGGGGGGCAAGAGAGTCAAGGGTTGAGGAGAGAGAGGTGTTGAGAGCGAAGATGGCAGAGTGACTCCGCCACAGTTACTCCTTGCACCAGGTCCTGTGTGCCACTGAGGACTAGATCTAGAATAGCTCCTCCTCTTGCTGGTTCCGGCACCAGCTGTTCTAGGAAGCAGTCATTTATGGCATCCAGAAATTTGACCTCCACGTCCCGCCCTGAGGAAACATTCCCCCAATCAATATTAGGGTAATTGAAGTCACCCATTATTATTATGTTGCCAACTTTAGTAGCCTGTCTTAATCTCTTTTAGCATTGCTTTATCAGTCTCTCCATCCTGGTCAGGGGGACGATAGTATAGCCCTACTGAGATATTCTTCTCCTTTATACTTAGAATTTCTATCTATAGAGATTCTAGGGAACAGTTTGCATCCTTTTAAAATTTTAATTGTACTTGACTCAATGTTGTCTTTTACATATAGTCACCCCACCACCAACTCTATCTACTCTGTCATTCTGATATATTTTTTACCCTGGTATTAGTGTCCCATTGGTTATCCTCATTCCACTATGTCTCTGTGATGCCTATAATGTCTAGATCTTTATTTAGCGCCATACACTCTAATTCTCCCAAATTACTTTTTAGGCTTCTAGCATTTGCAATTTGATGTAATTTTATGCAAACCTTTTGGTGTAATTTTATGCAAACCAAAAGCAGTCCATTGCCAAACTTTTGAAGCTGGGATGGGGGGCAAAACAAAAATGAGCTTGATTTTTTTTTAAAGAAAAAACCCCACCACACATACATTTATTTCCTATAAACCAGGCTTGAGCCCCTGACTTTTGAGTTGTTTTACTGAGTCCTGACCCTTGAGACACAGAAGCAAATGTAACTTACACCTTGGAATTGAGCCACTAGCAATACTTTGCACATTGCCTACTTATTGTTAAGATGCTGCAGACACATTGGTGGTGCGGGCAAGTAGTTAAGCTTTAGGTTTGCTGTAGTGTTTCCCAAACTCTTTGCCACAGACTTCCTTCAAACGTAACACTGCCATTTATGCCTCCCTCATGCCAAATTGTGAAGTGGTAGAGTGGGGACTGGGAAGGGTATGTTGTTTTTTAATGTGTAATAAGCCAGCTCAGTGTGAAGCTTTCCCCATAGTTGAAGCAGTTATAGGGTTTTTCCCCATGTGGTGGATTCTTTGTGGCTGAGTGTACAGTGTAGTTATTCCCACAGTTGGGCACTGGTAAGATTTCTCTCCCAGGTGGGTACTCAGGATATTGAGTGTCAAGTTTCTACTGAAACTTTTCCCACGTCTGGCATGCAGAATGTGTCTTTTGCGCAGATCCTTTGATGATTAAGATGAGAGCAGTTGCTGAGGGTTTTCCTACACTCAGCACAAATATATGTCTAATCTCCCATGTGGACTCTAAAGGCTGAGTACATTGCAAAGCATTCCCCAAATTTGGGGCATTTTCCCATATGGGTTTTCTGATGTTTAATAAGAACTGAGGTCACAGTAAAGCTTTTCCCACACTCCAGACACCTGTAAGGATTCGATCCTATGTGGATTCTCTGATAGCTCACTGCCGAATAAGCAATGTTATTGCCTAACATTGTGAAGCTATATTGGAAAAAAATGTTTTTAAGGCAAATTAAAAACAACAACAAAGAAATCACACATACATCAATAGGCCATTACTTAAACAAGCCTTGAACTCTTGATTTTTTAAAATCTCCTATTCATATTCGAACACCTGAGTTACAGGAGAAACTGCTGACTAAACTCGTTTTAGTTCAGCCATGTGAGACGGTGTTTGCATATTGCACACTTGTTAGTTTGTAAGCATAGTGCACCAGTGTTAGGAGTATGGAAGAACAGCGAAGCTTTGGGACCAGCCATGTTGTTGTTGTTATTATTATTATTATCAAGCATTTATATAGTGCCAGCAATGTAACCTGGCGTTTTACAAAATAATGGAATAGACATGGTCCCTGCCCTAGGGTTTATAATCTGAGAGCCGGGGGGGAGACAAAGGAAGGGGAACAGAGGGAGAGACAAGGAGTGTAACATTTACGAAGATGCGAGGTCCCAGGTGCACGCACTTGGCTTGGTTACATCGAGAATGATGGCTGGCTGGTCCGTGTGGTGAAGATATGAGTACACATATCTCAGGCAACAGATTGTACTGGACGGAGACGATATGAGGGACAGCTCTTAGTTCTTTACCTTGCAGGGCAGTGTGTTAACTGAATAGAAAAAGGGTGAGGTGTGTAAGAAGTATGGCCAGTGGAAATGAGATTCTGGCCCTTTCTGTCAGGGATGTACTGTAATCTATAGGTTACGGTGTCTTTATATGTGGCACCAGCACACCATGAACAACACTGTTAGAAACACAGAATCATGGGTAGCATACAGTAGTTAAGAGCACAGTATTATGGGTAGAAGGTAGAAATCCTGAATCTATGTAAAAAAAAAAGTATAAAAACTGCCAGAGATGGCACGGAGCTCTCTGGAATGCAAACTCTATAAAAACTGGGCTCTGGGACTGCCCTGGCGTGCCAGCCGACCCGATGTAAATTGTGTGTGTGCTCCTTGTCTCTCTGCGGAAGTAAAATAAACAAGTCCATATTGCTTACTGAACAGTCTGGTTTGAGTGCCTGCCTGGGTGCTGTTTTTGTTCTTTCCTATTGAACCTGTACCCTAGACACCAGGTGATACCAATACAACACCATGACAAGATGACATTTTGGGGCTTGTCCGGGATCCAAATCCAATCCAATCCAAATTAAAGTTAGTTAATGATGGGGGTCCTAGCTTACTAGCAAGTACTGTCAGATCAGATACATGCAAACGCGTAGTGTCAGAAGTCTGTGGTTTATCATTTTTAACTAATGACACCGCCTCCTCAGTACTGTGGATGGCCTCACGGAGCAAACCATGTTGTATCTAGTGCAGAATGCCCGTCTACAATGTGGGATTCCCTAACCTCAGTCTTGACAGTCTGTTTCTCTAAGTCAAGCTGTAATAGAGTAATTTGCTCCCCAATCCATGCAGCCTGATTTTCGAGTCGGTCCCTGTAATCAGAAAGCAACTCAGCAGGGTTGGATGCCTTCAGCTCAGCTAAGGTAGGAGGATCAGGCAGTGCAAGATCGGAATGCACAAAGTTGGGATATATGCCACAGTGGGGCTAACGGAGGGGGTTTCTCAGACTCCTCGTATGGTGGGGGCTTGACCACAGGCTTGGAGGGGGGGGTACAGATCAAGTTCTGTGTTGTCATCATCCTGGGGAGGCAAACCAGATTGGCCCCATGTTTTCCAGTCAAAATAGAGTCAGAACAGCATTTAGCAAATTCCGTAGTCACGGTTCCTATCTTGACCTATTTATTCTTTTTAGCATTTAGCTTAAAGATCACTGATCTAGGTCTTTGCTCACCCACTCTGAGTCCAGAGGCTTTAGTATTTTTCTGCAGCTTTTCAACTGCATTTTTCAGCTCGCCCTGCTTATCACGCGCAGCCTTGGCTGACTGCTCAAAAATAACTGAGGCCAAGGTGGCTGTCTGTGCCAGGGTAGCTGCAATTTCAAGTTTACTATTTGTTGATTCACCCCTGTTGAATCAACCCTTCACCCCTACTAGTTGCAACCCTTCACCCCTACTAGTTGCTTGCCCTCCATCCTTAATATACGGAGCCCCTCAGAGCAACTGCAGGATCACACCTTTTTTTCTTTCTCTTGTCTTTGACTTGGTCAAGCCTAGACATTTAGGAACACATCTTTTCCCAATTATCCAAAACACCCACTCCAAATTGATATGGGTCCCCTTCCCTAGAAATCCAGCCATTAATTGCCTCGGAAAACACCTGATGAGGGTCAGATACAGTAGTTGTCAGCCCCATATCAGACTGCTCCTGGGAACACACAACTCTTTCCATATGTCTAAGGGGTGGCCCCAGCCTCCCATCAGGTCTGGTAGATGGGGGGATGGACCACCCGCCAACCCCACCAGAAAGTCCAATATTGGTAGGAGATATACTAGGTTGAGATCCTGGTATCAGTCCCCCATCTGATCCCATTTTGAGTCCACTCCCCAGTGCTTGAACTTGCATACTTACCTATGCAGACAAGCCCCCAAAATGTCTTCTTGTGGTGGTGTCGTGCTGTTGGTATCACCTGCTGTCTAGGGTACAGGTTCAATAGGAAAGAGCAAAAACAGCACCCAGGCAGGCACTCAGAAACTGAGACCAGACTGTTTAGTAAGTAATATGGACTTGTTTAGTTTACCTCCGCACAGGCCGCACGCAATTTGCATCGGGTGGGCTGGCATGCCAGGGCGGTCCCAGAGCCCAGTTTTTATACATTTTTTGCTCACATATCCATTCATCTTACATTGATATGTCTCCATCCTAATTGGATCCGTTCATCACGTGTACCTGGCTGTTATGGTTAATTACCATGGAAACCACCTGAGGCCCCCATTCGCAGCTTGAGTACATTTAGTTCTTTTTTCTCTGTACTTTCTGACCTCTACGTTTCATTCTGTACTTGTCTCCTCCTCATGGTATCCTGTAGATAACATGGATTTATTGTCAACACCACTTTACTGTGAGGCTCAGCTCTGAGTTTGCATTCCAGAGAGCTCCATGCCATCTCTGGCAGTTTTTATACATAGATTCAGCATTTTTACCTTCTACCCATAATACTGTGCTCTCAACTACTGTATGCTACCTATGATTCTGTGTTTCTAACAGTGTTGTTCATGGTGTGCTGGTGCCACATATAGAGACAGCCTAACCTTTAGATATACGGTACATCCCTGACACTTTCTACATGAGATGCACCCACACATGAACACCAAGGCTGTTACTGCAACACTGGTGAAATTCCAAACATAGGAATGTAACAAAATGAGAGCATATATAAGAAGGTAAAAAGAAAGCACAAAGCTGCAACGTTCCATGTTCATGAAGTCTTTAATACTCATTTTACTAAGATGCAGAACAATGATTATTGAATTTCCATTCATCAGCAGCCAACAAGATATGAATGAGTATTAATTTCAAACAAAAACTGGTTCATAACATCAAATTGTGCACTTAAAAAAATAATTACAAATCATTTTAAAAAGGAAGATTATAGTGGAAGCAACAATGAATATAAAACATGATTGATAGCCTTTTAAAACAAAAATAAATTCAAGTATTATTTTGTAAAGTTCCTCAGACATTTGTCTTTGAATTTTAAGTTTGTGCAATACCCATCTTTGCATAGTAAAGAAAACTTTGTAAAACTCCAGTTCTATGTAATGGTTTCTTTTAACATGCACCTACAGTATATTTTTGTTAATTTGCCTAGTAGAGTTGTCCTCTTATAAGAGGATTAGCTCAATTTAGTGGGATCATGCAGCATACCAACATAAGCTGTATAGTTACCTTACATTTTTCAGTCAGGATGAAGTGTTTTATAATGGATCAAAAGTATACTGAGTGAAATGGAAACTTGTCATTGCTTAACATTTATCCTGTCAAGCAACATGAAAAAGTGACAGTTCTATTATGATAAAAACTAACAAACATATGTATGGCAAATGAACAGGCTAGCTAGCTAAAACATTTTTGACTACATAACCCTAGAACCACAGAAAAAATCCACTTTTGTGAGTTATGTGGTTGTGTTGTCATTTACATTCTGTACATACAGAGCATAAAGCTTGTGTGTTTTACACACACACGCACACAGTTGAAGAGTGGAGCATAAGTTCAATCAAGAAATAATATTTCTTATGAAATTGCTAGTGTAACAAAAAGTTACACCAACATTTACCATATGTACATAATAATTGGGGACCACTGTGGTCTGATTAAAAACATCACATCGCACATTTACAATGTTCTTTGTGAAATGTTTCTGAAAGATTTATTACACAGGTAGTTACATTATACACTTAACTGATTTTGTAACTGCATTGGCATCTGTACTATGGTTGCCACATTGCTTCTGGAATGGGACCAAAATGTGTTGTTTAGCACCCGCTAGAGAATATCATACCAAACTGAGCCAGTAGCAAAGTGGCATTCAGCAGTATTGTACTAGTGGGTGATGCAAGTCCTTTGAGTTTCTCCTCAAAATTTAAAATGTTAATTGTCATGAGTATCAATACAACTTAAACTGTTTTTCTGACAGTCAAGTAATGTCGAAATGATGCTGCAATAGTTCTGTTATCCCATTATAGCTTCAATACAGACTGCCTCCCTGTTGCAGCTTTCCCCCATCATTCAAAATATTAACAGCTTACATGTGATTATATGAAAGCTTGTTAAAACAGCATAAATAGCCTTTTGCCTGAAGAACATGTCAGAATAGTTCTCGCAGGAAAGACTACGCTGATAATACCCAAACCTTAAATCTTAAAATATTTAAAAAGATTTGGAGACAAAAATATTTTTAAGTATAGCAAGATATGCTGCATTTGTTTTTTTTCTGTACTACATTATTTCCTCCAAAGCTTAGGTTCTATGGCTAAATCCAACATGTTATCCATTCCATGATTAACTGAATAAGGGTGTTTTTAGATGAGATGCTACCTTGCATGGCCACCCAGGACCCATGGACCGCCTGTCTAAAGGCGGAGTGGCTCGATGCACGCTTCCATTAACCTCGAAGCACTCACTCATGGCCACACATGGAACACTGCCAGGAAATCCAGAGCAGTCTGTGCGCGGCAGATTAAATAGCTACATAGTAAAGGGCAATCATGGAGCCCCTGTTCATATGAACTAAGGCAGCCAGCCATGCCAGCAAACAGGTCTGTTGCTCATAGGCACTGTGGGCAAGGGAAGCAGCAGTTGCAAGTCACAAGAACTGTCCGGGAGTGCTGGGAAGCCTGCATTCCCCAGCATTTGTGCCAGGGACATGGCACTTGCAAAGGCCAGCCTGGCATGTTCTCCCCTCCCCCATAGGCCATGGCAGGGGGAGTGTGTGGGGGCTGCCTCTGTGGCCGTGGCAGCCATGCTGGAAGTCACCCATTTGAATCCCTCCCCACGTACTCCACCTGCGTGTATGCTCGACAGCAGAGCCACGTTGTGGCCACGGACCCTCCCCTGCCCCCCGACCATCGCCTTGCTCATTTAAAAACACCCTAAGTTATCATGTTCTATTTCATTTTTCTAAGACATTAATTTAGTTCCTGTTTTAAGAGTGATTCTCTCAGAATTTTGCAGAAATAAAACTAAGTAGAAGTTGGGTCTTAATTTTCATTTCATGTACATCAACATAAATTAGGGGAGATTCAGCTGCCATCTGTGACTTACAATAGTGTAAAAATCATTGATATGATTGGGGATTGGATCATAAACTGCATCTTTACAAATAAAAATGGAATCTGAAGAAGACCTAGCAGAGTCAGTAATCACCAACAGCCTAACAACAGAAGTAGTAACTCTCCGAGTGCATGTGCAGAAGAAGAAAACTCAAAGTGACTTGAATATCTGGATCATTTTTACAAACCACCAGGAAGGGAAAAGCAGAATTAAAAAAGAGAGAAGCCTTAACCTGTTCCAAGCTTTCAGCATTTTGTGAATATTTTAAGGCTTACTTAAGCTTGTTTCCTAGAGCTAGAGAGAAAAAATAGTTGGTAAAATTAAAGATATAAGGTTGGCACTTCTGTGATTAATTTGAGAGGGTGTTAACTTTCTTACATTATATACAGACAATCTGCATGACAGCCAAAAAATGTAATTCAAAAGAGACCTATAGTCATTACATACATATGCATTTACATATTTTTATTTTTTTTGGTTTCAAGCATACAAACTTTAGACCACACCTGTTTGGTGTTGGAACTCCCTGCATCTGCATGCTATATATATATGCCTTTGTTGAGCAAGCTCAGAACACCCGCTATACAACATGCTATAAAAATTAAAAGGGACCCAAAAATAAAATAAAAATAGATTTACATAGTGAACAGAACCTTTATAAGGAATTCTTTCAATATATATCTTTGAAAGTGATATGTCAAAATCTTATTTCCATATTTACATATTTTTTTTCTTCTAAAAGAACTATACATTAGTATTACTCTGCAAAGAAATGATAGCTCTCATACTCAAAGGACGTTTTATCTAGGAAATAAAATAAGAGGGAGGATGAATTGACATAATAAGGAGCTTTGAGAAAAAGAAAGCACAGTACTGATGGAAGAAGCTTTCGGAGAGCCCCAAACCAGCATTTCTGTCTGTTCTGTATGCTTGTTCTCTTCTCTGTATATATTTGGTTGCAGATTTTATTTGGGGTCAGCTTGCTAACTTGTTTGTTGTATATATGCCATGCACTTTACCCTTTTGAAAATTAGCTCATCATGCCACTGGAGTTTGTCTTTAAAATGAAAAAAAGAAGTCATGCGAACTCAAGTTACAAGTTAAGAGTGTCAGCAGGCTGAAAAAAAGTCTTCTGCTATTTTACTATTCTGAAATAGTTCTCTTATTGCACTTGGTTTGTTTGCTCCATTAAATGATTCCAAAACAGTTTATGCTGTTAATACTTGTTTGTATCTCTCTCTTTATTTTTTTTATAAAAGAAAGGTGAAAGGAGGGAGCACTTTAACTTATCTTCAAAAAGGACAGTTTTTATTCACCCCTTTCCCAAACACCTCAACTTTTGATGTGTGTTGTTTACTATTCTCAATAGT
Organism: Sphenodon punctatus; assembly: GCA_003113815.1. Lineage (NCBI taxonomy): Eukaryota > Metazoa > Chordata > Lepidosauria > Sphenodontia > Sphenodontidae > Sphenodon > Sphenodon punctatus. The sequence goes on along the minus strand of QEPC01004976.1, from coordinate 1,270,323 downwards.
CTTCTTTATTGACATAGTTTCTGTAGAGCTTCCACAAAGAGATCATACCCAGAATCCAGTAGTGCATGAAAAACTCTTCCAATGAAGTTCCTTTATATTCCTTGCTGACTTGGATCGTATCTTCTCTTTTTGACATTTCTTCCAGTGTGCGTCAAAAGGAGATGAAAAAAGGGGAAGGGAGAATAAAACAAAACAAAAAATCAGTTAGACATAATGGGAAAGTAGTTGTGCTAACATCATAGTAAAGTAATGGACTCACTCTGAGGCAGGCTCTCAAACTAACCTTGAACTGAAGCAACTATAATAATTTAACAGTGGGGAAGGTCAAAAACTGTCTGAATTATACGGTCAATTCTTAATGATAACAGAGACTATGGTACATGCATTAAGTCTACTTCTTTTGAAGCACTGAAAATTGCATTTCATGGTGATTAAATGGAAAAGTTCAGGTTGCATGACATATCTGGCCATTAAGCAAGGACCCGTGTTCACTGCGTATTCTCTATTGCCAGCAATAGGGGAAATGAAGTGAGACCAGGTCTCTGTCATTAAGTCAGGACAGATTTCTCATCGTAACTTGAAATATTCAAAAAGTTAATATTGTAAACACAAAGCTGTTTATTTTAAAAGATTGTCATTTGTAACAAGTGTGAATTAATCTCAAAAACATAATTCTACAAATGAGGCTATCATGCTCGTTTGTGTGCGCATCTATGAATGGCTACAAAGAACCAACAAATAGCTTGTTCCACTACAAAATAATTTTAGTGCCTCTGCTGTGAGCCCTTACCATACTATGTAACAAAGTGCTTTAATCTCCAGAAAAGAGAAAAATACAGATGTCGAGACACCGCACTCGAAGGAGAATGGACAAAGATTTTTGTTAGTTTTGTTATGATGATTTCATTTTTATTAGCAAACAGCAAGCTTTTGCATAGATGTCCAGTCTCCTACGATATTGATACCCTATATAAATAAACAGCAAGACATTACAAGGCAACACAAAAATTGGGTGCAACCTCCCCATAATCTGGCTTTATGTGGGGCATCAAGCAAGGGGCTCATGCATTTAGTCTTAACATTGGGTGTGTGCACCACTACCACCACCAAATTATCATGCAAAAAACCATAGAATAGGAATTCACAAGTTCCCTAAAATTAGGCAACAAATCCAGAATTTTCTCTTTCCATGCTTCCCCAGCCACCACTGCTGCAGTGTTTATGAAGAAGTCAAAAGTAAAGCCTTTGCTTAAGTTGTACAGGTGATATGGATGAGTGCAAAAAGAAAATTCTCCAGGTCAAACATTCAGGAGGGCATGACAAGTCTTCACTTCTTGTTCCAGTTCCCACGTAACTATCTCAAACATACATTTTAGGGGCTACAAATTTAAGAACTTTCAGTATATTAACCATAAATGTTATATTTTATATAAAGTGCTGTACTAATTCTCATCATGACTCAGACTGAGTGAGTTATTTAGAAACAACGATCTAGCAACCTTACTAATATTTGTACTCTATATTGGTAGGTACCTTTTCTAGTCAACTGGAATGCAGAACTTTATATCAGGTAGATTGGATAATGCTGAAGATTTAAATCTGAACAAAAATTTCTCTTTATCTGCCAAATTATCACATTTTTAAATGATGTGTGAAAAGGCCTAACAGTCTCCTTGTCTGAGTTTTAGCAAGCTACCTACTGTAATTACAATTCCACTGACTAACAATGGTAATGACTTACCTTTAAAAGAAATCTGCAAAAATCAGATCACTAACAAATGTAAAAAAATCCAGATGATTTAACTCAGACCATCACTCTGCACATTCAAATAAGCATGCTGAAAAATGTTTGCATTTCTGTAATGTTTAAGGGGACAAACCACTAAAAGCATACACACAAACAAGTTATGTTACCTTAACTTTCTCAAATCGGTTAGTGGGTTTTGTATATTTTAATATACAGTTACCAAGAGCAGCTGCTTTGCTAGCTTTCCAATACAACTTTCCATTGTCTACCATAACCTTTGCTGCAGCAGCACAATAGCACACCAATACAGTGATGTGACAGTTATGACCCACGTTATACAGAATGGCTTCTACAATTTATGTTGAGGCCACAAATTTCATGTCACTCATGATCCACTAATGGGAAAAGATTAGACACCTAAGTGCTCTCTACTGTTTTGAAGTGGGATTTGGGTTGGGGGTGGGGGGAGGAGATATTCAAAATGGGCACAAGAAACTGGTTTTGAAATATATTAGGTGATGTTCAGCAAGTCAGTTTTGCATACTGTTTGGAATCAATTAATTTTTTGGTAGTAAACAGCAACACTTACACAGCACTTTTCATTTGAAGATCTCAAAGCAGTTTACAAAGGTGGGTATCATTAACCACCCCAAAGTTACACATCACACCAGTGGCAGGACTGGAAATAAAATTCAGGTCTCCTGACTCCCAGTCTCAAGTTCTAGCCACTAGGAAATACTGCCACCCCTACTCACAACAAGTTGTGTTGAGATACTGATACTAGTCCTTCAAATTTAGTACCTGCAAACAGAAGTGAACAAGTCTTTACTTTTCCTCAAAAATCATAACTGAATGTTAGGGCACTAGTAACATTAGGAATGGAATTTTATTCCATTTATTCAGAGATCGAGTAAAGCAATTTATTACAAGAGGAGCATCCTACACTATTCAGCTAATGCTCCACTGTAGCTAAAATCTAACCAGTTCTAATAACATGAATGAATGAAAGAATATGAAGTATCTTCATAACATATACTGTTCCAAAGAGTCTCCCCTGAGCCCCCTCCCCCCTATGTACTATAACAAGAGCCTCAAATGATCCCATAAATGCTAGAGCAATCAGCAGTTCTAGACTAACCAAAGGGAACAGGGAGGGACAAGGCAGTAGCCATGCTCTTCTGCAACACAAGACAGCACATGCTGTTAGGATGGAGATGTATATGCCAAACGCTGTCAGTGTCAGCAGCTGTTGTAGAGTTTATGCTCCCTCTTTGCTTGTGACAGCATGCTGCCTGCCAGAGATACAGCACTTCAGGAGCTCCTGATAGGAAAGTGCAGCTGCGTGCTGGCTCTTAGTAAGGCCCTTTTCAAATGGGCCACGGTGGTTGGAGGTAGGCGTGCGGCCGTTCCCACGGGTGCACACTCATATCCACCCACCTCCACAGACGGAGCAACCAGCATTGGAGCCCGTTGTTCTGTGCGTGGGTGATGGGTGGAGATGGGTGGAGGACGCACGCACCCCTCCCGCTCACTGTGGGCACCATTCCTACAGGTGTCCGCCCATCCCGCCCCCCGCTCCTGCTGCGGCGTTGGCACGGGTGCTCCTCCCACCGCACACATGTCTGTGCCTGTGTGAAAAGGCCCTAAGAACTGTAATTTAACACAATACTACACTTAACCTTAATATTTTTAAAAAAATATACCTACAGTTCCTGCTAGAGCCTTTTCCCTTCTGTGGGCCACTTTGAAAATTAGTAAAAGCTCCACAGGCTGCACAGCAGTTGTGGGAGGTCACTTCAGGGGTGTGTTCAGGATGAGGGAAGAAAGGGGAAGAGTCCAGATTTGTGTCAGATTATTCCTCCTCTGTCCTTGAGTGAATGACCTCGCCTCTGATCCCTTCCCTTGAGCTCACTCTTTGGATGTTTCCACATGGGCAGGGAGGGTGGCGCTGCTCTGTAGGGCACCACACAGCAGCCACCCATGGGGACAGGGTGGGGAACCCTTCAAATGGGCAAACTCACACGTGGGTCCCACAGGTGGGGGAGAACTCACTACCCTTCCCCCCCACTCCGGCTCTGCCTGGGAAGCCCATCACATGGACAGATTCCTGGGATTCAGCTCCTGTGGCAGCAGGATCGGGCCCCCGCAGGAAACAGCCGCCACTGCTGCTCAGCTGGTGGAGTAGCAGCAGGGGGGTTGTGTGCCCTAGCTGCCTGGCCATCAGCTGTTGGAGCGGACTCCTGGGAAGAGGTGCAGCTTGCACAGCAGTAGGGGGGACCCCAGGGAGGAGGATCAGTCATGGTGTCCCCGGCTGTGCAAGTAGGCTGATCCTCCTCCTTCTTGGGGTCTGCTCCAATAGCTGATGGGCAGGCAGTTGGGGTGCGCATCCCTCCCCCACACTGCCACTCCAACAGTTGACAGGTGGTTGGCGGCAGCTTCCTCTGGGGGCCCAATCCTTGTTGGAACTGTGACCTTGTCCATGGTGCTGGCAGACCTGTATGCAAGTGGGGCTGCCAGGGACCTTTCACATGGGAGGAGCCCCCTGGGAGCCCATTGGCCTGGGTAGGGCTGGGTTAACCCACATGGAGTGCTCCACTTTTCTTGGGATGATGCCATGCAGAGCTGTCCCAGCCCAACCTGAGGCAAACATCTGGCAGCCACCATTCAGACAGATGAGTGGATCCAGGGCAAAGGGGATCAATGTGGGGCTCTGTCTCGTGTGATTATATACCCTCTGGGTGCTTGAGAGTAGGGACTAACTCCACAGGCCAGATCCAAAAGTTGGAAAAGGGCCAAATAAAACCCAGCTGCAGCCAGGATTTGGTCCCCTGGCCAGCAAGTTCTCCACCCCTGTGGATGTTACAGACTAACAACATACTCTTAAAACAAAGCTACTTCAAGTTACAAATGTTTCACTAAACACAAATATGGGCTCCATGAGCATAGCAAGGGGTGTGGAAAGGCAAACGTGTGAAATCCAATAGCAGGATTTCACATGTACACCAGGATGTGTGGCAGCACTCACTTGATCTGCTGCAGCAGCCTCTGGTTCTTCCTGGCCAGTGCTCTTGGTTCACCAGCAGCAGTGCTGAACAGGATGAGATAGGGCAGGGAACGGGAAGGAAAAAGGGATGATTTCTGCTGGCAATAATGCTGCTTTCTCCCTGCCCAAGGCTATTGCAAACAGATTGAAGAAGGCAGCAAGGGAGAGACTGGTGCCATTGCTAGCAGACAGGGAAGGGGTGCTGCCTGCCAGGGATTAGTACCAGTCTCCAGCAAGCAGCAGCACTGCTCTGTTCAATCTTCTGCAGGCCAACTAGGAGGGTGCTGCAAGCACTCAGAAATTAGATTTTTTTTTAACCAGGGTGTTTTGATGCTGAACAGCTGATTCATGAGCACCCAGCTCACTCCCAGTCCCCCCAATAGTTGTCCCAGACTTGAGACAGGGCTACTGGAGGGGAACACTCACACATTTTGTTTGCTACAAGATAGCCATAAGAATGGGAAGTTGCTCCAGATCTTCAATGAGCAATTTCTATGGTTAGTCATGCAGCCAGGGAGGGCTTGGAGGCAACAGCTACTTGTGATGTGTGAAACAGCCCTAAGATAACAACACCATCAGCACAAGCTTGAGGACATTTAGCACCAACTTCGCATAAAGGGATCTCTCCCCAGTGCTAAATGCTCTTAGGATTGCACTGAAACACCAAAAAGCTGTGTAAAATTTCAATTTAAACAACCCAGAAATAACTAGCAGATTATTAATTATTGCAATAATTTGCTAAATGTAAAATTCCTAGAGCAAACTGTCTGGCTTTCTAAAGTAGTATCTGTTTATTCAAAAATAGAGGATCTGAAAAATTTCAAATGTAAAGCTGTCTTATGCATCAGTTCACATCATTCAAAATTTAAATAAAGGGGAATATTCTCCATTTTAAATTCACTTCTCAGCAGTTGTCAATTAGCAGTAAAACAAGTCTCACACCAAATTTTCCCTTCAGACACACAAGTGGCATCCACTGAAGTAAACAGAGAACATCCCTGCAACTGAGCACAGATTCTGGCTACCAGAGGAGGGTATAGAGTATTTATCTTGGCCTCTAACTCATAGACTGCTTAGGCCTGTCCTATTGGGTCTCTCTCATTTTCCTGTTGACTTCCCCTGCCTCCAGGAACAGCTGTTCTGGGATGTTGGGTGGCAGCAACACTCACTTGAGCAGGAATTCCAGCTGACTTCACTACTGTTTCAGGGAGAGGCCACTCTGCTACTTCTCCGCAGATGGCTGCTCTTCAGGGCTCCTTCGGGCCATATGTCCTACTCTTGCATACACAAGCTGTTTTCCTCTTCAGGACTCTGAGCCCCCACATGCTCACTGACAACTGGAGGAGGAAGGGGAGCGTGGGTGCCTTGGCTGAAACAGGCACCTAACAAAGGGAGTACAAAAAGAAGGAAGAAAGAGACACGGGCTGGGGGAGACAAGCTCTCTAGGGCAAAGGACAGGCTGCAGAGAATGCTGGGACTACCTTTTAACCTCTGCATTTCCACTTGGCAGGATAGCTGTTTTGTAGCACATATTACTGGTAATGATAACATACAAGTTAATTTTTATATGTTGCCCATTCTATCGCCTCATCTATTCCACACTGTTCACATGATTAAAAAGCACATATGCCTCCTATAAATTTTTAACTTATCCAATCTTTACCAAAAGGGCATTTTCACACAAGACACTCTCAACCCATCACCTATCCACTATACATGTTACAGGGCACCGAGAGGGCAACACTGCTGCCCTGGAACATATATAGTGGGTGGGTAGTGGGTGGAGAGTGTCTTGTGTGAAAATGCCCTAACTCTTAATGGTAGCAGTGTTAATTTGCCAAGACTCACCTTTAAAAATTTCAAAACATATCATGCATTTAAAACAATAGCCGGATTACTTTTGCAAAACCTTTAGCAATTGATTATCCATTCAAAAGCCCTAGATGTTTGGCTCTGAGTGTAAAGTTCAGCCCAATGCATAGGGCCCACACGATACAACATATGTCATTTCATTGTCTATTTTAGTTCTTAACAGAGCACTATACAGGGTTTGCAGGACAGTGCCATGGTTTGTTGTCCTGAAATCCAAACACTGTCAAAACACCTAGCAAAAAATCTCATCAAACAAAAAGACAGCAATCAATCCATTGCTCAAAAGCAACATTTAACAAAATTCCATTAAAAATAATTCCTAGGATTAATGTGCATTAAATACTGAGAGCCACTCAATGTTCTCCTCCTTTTTCCTGCTTCTGCCCCTATATTTCCTATAAAATACCTAAAAATACAAGTTAGACTAGTTTTTCCTAATATATATATATATATATATATAAACTTATTCTACTAACTTATACCAAAGTACCCCACTTAGTCCATGAAAAAAACTTCTTCAGTTGCAGTTTACATTTGATTTGGACTTGGCACCATAGTTGCTGCAAGAAAGAACATCTAGTTTGAAAATATTGACTGCCTTTCTTCACACTCCTAGCGACTGACACGCTCCCTTTATTAAGTGTTGGATGTCCTTCGAATTAAGTCTGGAAGCAAAATATGAGAGTCCACATGTGCTAGCCCTTTTTCATATTGTGAAAAAGCCTTTTCAGTTTTCCCCAAAAGAAGCATGCACTTCAAGCTGTGAGCTAGGCCAGGCTGTTGTGTTTGAGGTTCTGCTACAGAATAAGCATTCATAGCTTCCTTTTTAAAAAATAAAAACCACTTAATTTTCAAGATTTTCAATATGAAAGTCTACCTGCACAGGGATAACAAATCTTTTTTTATGTTTTGAATCCTAGAATGACACTCAGGATGCAAAGTGGAATATATTTATGTATGGTTGAAGTGGAAAGCAGTTTCACTTATTTTTTTTCTTGGGACAAAAATACATTGAAAATATCAAGAAGAAAAAAAATTATGTGTAGTATTTAAAAACAGAGTTTGCCTGTTTAAGGTGTCAGAACATGAAAGCATTCAGGGGTGGGGAACTCCTGGCCCGTGGATGCTGGCTTTTGTTCCAGGCCATGGAGTAATCTGCAGGCCAGATGAGAAGAGAGGGGTCCATGGGGTAGGTAGGTAGCCAGAGGTGACTAGGCACAGGAAAGCTAACATCATTGGGGCAAGCAAGCTGGGGCTCCCAGGGTAATGCATGCTGGGGTCACTGGGAAGAGGCAGGGTGTGCTGACATGTAAAGGGATGGGGGCAAGAGGGCAGGGCCCATGGTAGGCCAACTGGAGAAGTGGGTGGTGCAGGATAAGGTGGGCTGGTTGAGCCCTTTCCCCACCATGGTGCAATCTACTTCCCCACTCAGGTAATCCCTGCCTCCATCTCCTTTTATCCCAGCATCTCCTTTTCCTAGTCCTCTGGTAGCCCTATTTCCTGCCCCCCCCCCCCACCACCTGGACCAGTGACCTCTAGTTGCCTGTCCCATGGCCCTGGAATGTGCTCCCCAAAAGCAGCGGGGAATATGAAGCATGGCTGGAGTATAGAAGAATTTGGACATGCAAAATACCAAAAAGGCAAGTTATATTGTATAAGATAAAAATACAACTATAAAATTCAAATGAACAAATACAGTAACTGATATTGAAACAAGAAATTTGTATATAGAAATTAATGTTTCAAAGATTTTTTTATAATGTAACGTATAATTTATTTATTTATTTATTGCATTTATATGCCGCCCCCTCCTGCACATGCATCTCGGGGCGGCTAACAGCATTTTAAAACAATAATGGATCAGTCTGGCAATTCCTGTGCATGCTGGTCTCATTTATTTCAGTGGGGTTTCTGTAAGAAAAGCGTTTTCAAGATCAAAGTCTATGGTTGGACTTTCCAAAGAAGTTTAAAGGAGTTCGGGATCAAACTTCCACAGATCTTTCATACCACCTCTACTTTTAGCTTTATTAAAGCTAACCTGAAATGCTTTGAAAATAAATATGTTTAAGAACATCATTGATTGAGGACCACCTCGCATGTCTAGTGTTAATATTTTGGCTAATCACTAATTTGCCGTAACCGATATATATTTAATCTTAGTAAGACAAATTAGTAGATGGCGGCAGGTTTACTGTTCCATTTACCATGAAAGCAGATTGCTTGCACCTAATAATCCAGTCTCTGTACCTTCTTCCCTACGGCCCTTTGCATCCAGATTCAGTTTGGTACTTTGGGTGACAACAAACATGCAGCTGACGCACCAGTTACATACTCCAGGACGGAGGGGGTGGGGAGGGTGACTGGCCCAGGCATGGTTGGGGCACAGATCAAATGTGTGCCTGACCAGGCTGGCCGGTGAGCCCTTCCCCGGCCCCACCCCTGCATGGAAATGGAACAGATGCACAGCCAGGTGGTCCTGGCCTTGGCATGCCCCACCATGACGGGTAGCCGTGGCGGCCAATCATAGTCAGCCATGGCAGCCCCTGATCCCCAGTGGAGGATGGGGCTGCAAACACACACACTGGATCACTATGGCCCACCTGGGCAAACCTTGGCCTGGGCTGTGGGTCTGGATTCATCCAGGCCAGCTGCCTATCTGGGGTGGGGCAGCAGCAGGTCCACATCTGGGAGCCTGGCAATAAGTGTAACAGGGAATCTCTGGCCCAGGAGGGCCATAGTGGGCACCTGTCACATTTATCATCACCCATTGGCACATTTTGCTTCTACATGCTACAATACCTGTTATGCTATGTTATGTGCAGAAGGACATAGCACCCCCAATGTGCTCAGGAAGAGGAGGGTGCAGATCATGGATCTGTGCCATGCATCTGTCCCCTATGCTTGTATGAGTCTTCACATCTTTGCTTCCTTGCTCTGAGGTCAGTCTTTCAGTGTTTGGGGGTAGGGATGTAGCTAGGTGCAAATGGGCCCAGTTGCAGAAGATGGAATGGGCCCCCTGCTGCAGTACCCCACTCCAGTGTTCACATGTACTCTACATGTACCCACACATAAATATGCCCCTGTGTGTGGGTCTTGTGGGCCCTGGTGTCTCTGCACCTATTATACCTATGCCCCTGCTTGGGGGTAGAAACTGGATCTAGGGGCAGATCCAGGAGCTGGAAAGGGACCAAATAAAAGTGGACCACAGGCCACATTTGGCCCCTGCATGTAGGGTTTCCCACCCTTGCTGTAGGTATAGGGTATCCTGCCTCAGGTAAAGGGGTTGGATTGATGACCATTGTGGTCCCTTCCAAATCTTCAGTTCTATTATTCTAAGGCCGATTTTAGACAAGTGGGCCGATCTAGTGCATTGAAAAATGTGCTTTGACAAAATTTGCATAGAGGAGCGTTTAGATGCACCGGAAGTCGCTGGCCGCCATTGGAATCTTGGCTCATGCATTATTTTTAAAAGTGCATTCAGTCTTTCAAATGCACTTTTAAAAATAATGCACGAGTCGCAATTCCAATGATGGCCGGTGACTTCCGGTGCATCTAAACACCTCCCATGTGACTTTTTGCAAGGCGCATTTTTCAATGCGCTAGATCGGCTCGCTCGTCTAAAAGCAGCCTAAGTTGGCACATGGTTATATTTGTGTGTGTGTGTGTGTGTGTGTATAGGATACCGTACACCCATGTCAGCAGTTTGAAATTATTTAAGAATCATAAAAATGCCAGTGATAACCTATTTCAAACTTAGATCCACTTTGCTCAGTTTTTTCAAGTGTCCACATGTTTTTCAGTCTGTACCTTTTGAATTTCTAGCACAATGTTTAATTCAGAGATGGACAGAACTATTTCATTATAAGTTAAATTTCCTTTTCTCTATTCTCTTTCTCATTTTAGACTTCTGTTTCCTGAACTTACAAAATTTAATTCTCAAGACCTACTACTTTGCATCCTGGTGTCATCTGTGGGGTTTTCCAAAATAAGTTTTGGCCTTTCTTCACTACATCTGTAATTGTTTATTTTAAGTAATATATATATTTTAATCAGTAATCTTGTAGCAGGAACTCAAAACTTAAGTGATGTAAGCAGAAAAGAGAAATGCCATAGCCACTGAAGAGAAGACATGCGGCATTGCTTACTTAAAGCCCCATCCTGTCCCCCCAAGGACAATAGCTGCTACCAGGATGGCACCAGCGATGGAACCTATTATAAGATTGGTAGCACTAGGACCTGTGACAAAGGATTATGGGAAGAAAGATATAAGAACGAATCACTTACTTCACAACAAGGGAAATGCAGTCAAGCAATTTAGGAAAATAAATAACCTATAAGATGTCTGTAAACATTTGCAAGGGCCAAACTTACTTTTATTTAATTGTAGGAGTCAAGAATACTCTATTTACTGTCTGTCAGAGTGCTATGCTTCCATATTGATACTAGATTTTTACATCACTAAGACTTTAATACCACTTTCATATACTTCATTCTTTAATTTAGCTACATACAATCAAATACATAATGAAAGAAACATAATTTTAGGAATTAATATTGTACTAAAACAAAATGCTAATTTTATTCAGGGATAATAAATATGAATATTGTAGTCAACAGCTTCTTATTTCACTGCCATGACAAATGAAAACAAAATGTGTCCATTGTTTTTGCTTTTTCTTATAGGTCCCAATGTTGTAAATTGCTTAGTGCCCTTAAATCCCATTGATTTCACCAAACACTGAATGTTTATCATTTTGCAGAGATGCTCAGAACCTTGTAAAATTGGGCCTATATTCCCTAGAGTCATGTCAATGCTAACTTTATCAACCATCAAGTTTGGCAGAAATATAGATAAAGGGAAAGTGTTTTATTTAACCCAAAATAAAAATCTGAAACTGAAATGAAGGCTGCATTCTCAGTGAAGAATTCCAAATATCAACACTGCCTTCAAGCAGCCACTGAACAACAAAGTGATGTAGTAAAAATAGAAGAAAAGGTGGCACATTATCCATTTCTGAAATTTTTTTAAAAGCGCTGAAGAATCACTTCAGGATCAATTAAAAATGTCTTACTGAAGTGCCCTATTTGCATGGGAAGGAGAACTGAAAGGGGGAGAGGGGGGGAGCCAAAACAGGAATGACTACCATGTTTGGTTAACCAAGTTAATTCCTTTCTGCAAGATTCTCTGTTAACAGGCACTCTGAAGTACAACTACTCTTTCTGATTCCACTACAACGTGTAATCTGACATAGCAGTTCTTTTATATGTCAGACACCTTATAACAGACCACCAACATTTAAACTCCACATAGCACTAATGAGAAAAATAAACAAACCAAGAAACCAAGAGGGGAGACTGAATTCCCCCACAACAACGGTCATTTGGCTATACTAAATAGCACACCTCTGTTGCTGGTATTACAAGGTGTTTGGAGTACTGTCAAAAGGGATATAGCAAAGAAAAGAGGAGCATCAAGAAAGAGCTGGAAAAACAAAGAAGTGCAGCTAAAACAGCTGAAGGAGGTAAAGGACTAGTTCAGTATCACATATACCCCATAATACCGTCAATGTCAACAGCAGTGTACCCTATATTTTACATTTTATTATAGCAAACTTGTTATTGTAAAACCATTATGCAACTCACTTGTTTCCCAAAAGAGATCAGGTCCAACTGAATAAACCATACTCCCCCAACTTTCATTTAAACATACAATTCGTGGAAACATTACTCTACATATGATTTACTAATTCATGTCAGTACATGAATTAGCAATTAGGTACTACATGTATACTGCTGCAAATCATGTATAACTTTTCAGAATTAGTATGCAGAGATTGTGAAAAAAGTGTCATTCTTAATCATCTTAATTTTTATATAGCGCTCCCCTGCCATAGCACTCAGAGTGCTTTACACATAACAATTTAACATAACTTTTAATAAAAGTTACTAAAATTCTGTCATCCTTATTTATTCTGAGTAGGAGTTTAGTGTTCACTTCAATGGGACTATTTGTAGAGCAAAATATTACTCAGTCTGGGTGAGAATGGCAGAATATATCCTAAATAAATTTGCCAAAGCAACCTAAAATTTACTCAGATATTCCTTTATTAGAAATACTTCCTGTTTCTACAGCACAAACAGTATTCTGGGATACTAAAAAAAAATTGAGTTTCTCAAAACACAATGCTCTTACAGATAAGAATAGTGCACAACTGTAACATCAATAATAAACTCTAAATTGTCTCCAGTCAGAAAAACATATCTTACTAAACTTACCTTTCAAAGTCAGACTTGGCTACAATCAATAACACTGAGCATTTTGGAGGTTAAACAAATGCTGCTGTATGGGCAATATATTCTTCAGATAAGACATTTCTCCTCAAAAGTGAGCACCCTTACGATTGTTCACCTATTATATATACATTTGTCTCAAAAGCATGTCTGTTGACTTTGCCAAAGGATGAGTGAAAACAAAGTATTTTTGGAGGTTTTGCAAACACAGCAAATGGCTGATATATATCCTAAATTTTGGATGCTCTGGGACATCTATTACCCTGTCCCTAGAATGCCCTATTTTCACAGAAACACTGCAGTCAGTACCATTTATCTGCTAGATACATACTTGCAAGTTAGGCCCTTTCCACATAGGTGCCCTCCCCCTCCCGCACACATTGTGTATGTGGGGTGATGGCACCCGTGCAAACGCTGCAGCGGGTGCAGGGGGGATGGGTGGGCACCCATGCAAACACTGCCGGTGGTGGGTGGGGGTGCTTGTGCGCTCCACCCACATCCACCCATCACCCACACACGGAGCAACGGGTGCCAATGCCGGTTGCTTCATGCATGGAGATGGGTGGACAGGTGGGTGGAGATGGGCGTGCGCCCATGAGAACGGCCTCGCACCCTCTTCCACCCGCTGCCAGCGCACACCCATTCCCCCACCCACCGCAGCCCATGTGAAAAGGGCCTTAGAAAAGGAAGACCAGAAACAATCATTTTGAGGGCAGTTACATGTCCACTTGGACATAAAAAATTCTTCCATGTTTATGACATGTTTGATAAAACATATTTCACATATGCTTTGCAAAATATATTCCACAATAAGAATTCATTAGCAGCCTTGTGTTAAGGGGGAACAAGTACTAACAGTAATTTAATATGAGTAAGTTGACTGGCAAGCTAGAAATACTCAATTCAATTTACATAATTAATTACATGAACTGTTAGACTTAGGTGAAAAGGGAAACCATTAAGGTTACTGTAACAGTTCTGAATAACCAGAAAACCCTGATACAAATACCTAGTTTGGACTAGCCCAATTTAAGTGTCCCTAAAACTGGAGAAGTGATATTTTTATACTACAGAAAATAACTTAGGCCTTTTTCACACGGGTTACAGTGGGTGGGGGGATGGGTGTGTACCCACGGTGGAGGTGGGTGTGCGGGCGTTCCCATGGGTGCACACCTATCTCCACCCACCTCACATTGAGCATTGGAGCCCATTGCTCCATGTGTGGGTGATGGGTGGAGATGGGTGTAGTATGGGAGCACGCACACACCCTCACCCATTCCCCGTGGCATTCCCACAGGCGCCTCCACCAATCTCCACACAGTGAAACTGTGTGGAGATGGGTGGGGGCATCTCATGTGAAAGGGGCCAATGTCCAAAAGGACCAAGCTGAATAGCCACTAACTTGTGAATTATTGCAGTATATACATGTCTGGGGTACAAAACTACCCCAAAACTGCATAAGGGTTAAATGCATAGAGTCTGGGATTGTTGGAGTGGATCTGGAAGAGGAGATAAAAAGGAGGAGCAGCAGAAATAAGCAAAACTTTAAGCAGAAATCTATTGCCGGTATTTGGGTGTGTCAGCTTAATCCGATAAATCCGATATTTATCTGTACCGGCATACTGGATTTTTAACATTGGCCGCAGTACCAGATTTTTTACATTGCGGCCATTGAAGTCAATAGCCGCAATGTAAAAAATCTGGTACTGCGGCCAATGTTAAAAATCCAGTATGCCAATACCGGTAAATCCGGTACCTGGGAAATCCGATACCGGTACATCCGGTATTCTCCCTGGTGTCCCACCCCTACCACCTGCAGCACTATGGTGTGGGGGAAGGGGTGTTGCATGGGTGGACTGCGGTCTGTGGTGGCGGTTGCCTCTGTTTAAACGTGACGCAGCCAGATGTCACCCCTGGGTCGTGACTTTAAAAAACATTGGGTATTTTTAGACAGTCGGTGAACTGGTGGAAGTCAATCAATCACCTGGATATTCTGAAGTGATAATCCAGTTTTTGACAGTAGTAGCCTCTTCTGCAGGTGCAGAAAGAATATTTCCTTCACTGGACTAGTTTATTCAAAACTGAGAAATCAATTGGGAGTTGAAAAAGCAGGAAAGCTTGTCTTTTTTCCCCCAGTCTATGAATACAAGGGAGGATGGAGTGGATTAAGATTAGTTTTAAAAATCTGATGCATAGTCGAGACATATTTTTCAGTTTCTCATGTTGACCTGGTTGAAATAATCTATTTAGCTATTTTAGCTGTAAATGTGAAACATGTTTTGATGACAAATCTGAATTTCCAAAATACATGAGCTTGCTTTGTTTAAATAAAATGTTTAATGTTTTTGTTGTTGTTGTTGTTGTTATGTTTGATTAAATCCCAACTACCATGCTAACAGAGTTTGGCACATATCCCAAAATGAATTCATCCAGGAGCCATTGACCATAATCCGCTGAAGTCAATTGGAGGTTGTTGTTTTTTCATTGACTTCACAAGAATCCCCATCGATAAGCTCTGGTAAATAAAATAATCAAATCATCTTTCAATTTTCTGATGTAGCTGTAAAATTAATTTGAAAATATCCAACTAAATAATTGCTTAAAATGTATAGTGTGTACAAGAGTGAAATTTTACATCTATCTTTTAGTTGAGACGAAGGCCCTTTTCACGCGGGCTGCGGTGGATGGGTGGGTGCCGGTGGAAGGTGGAGGTGGGTGTGCGGCTGTTCCCATGGGTGCACATCCTCCTCCACCAATCTCCACGCATGGAGCATCGGGCATTGGTGTCCGTTGCTCCGTGCGTGTGTGATGGGTGGGTGGCGCGTGCACCCCCACCCCCGGTATTCCCACGGGTACCCACCCATCCCTCCTGCATCCACCGTGGCATTTACACGTGCATGCGAGGAGGGGGGCACACTGGTGTGAAAAGGGCCTATCATGTTTAAATGGTTATATCAAACAATAAGATGACACCTTTTTATTTAAAAAAAATGTGGACATTTTAATTTTTAGTTGATTTGATTTGATTTATTAATGGCCTCAGCCAAAAACCAGAGAATATAAATTTTTATTAAAATCAATGAATAAATCGTGCAGTGATTTAAATCATGATGTAAAGCACGATGAAATTCGGCTTGATTTAAATCAAATCCTCCCTGATTTCACTTATTTGAGTGTTCTCCAAGAAACCAGCTCCAGTTAAAAACTATATGAAAGTGTTAAAACGTAGGCTGTTTTCACATGGCACCGCTGGGTGGGGAGATGGGAGTGCGCCGGCGAGTGGAGGTTGGTGTGCTCCTTTTCCCACGGGCGCACACCCATCTCCACCCATGGAGCCTCTTCTGCTTTTTCGGATGGCTCCGTGGGTGGGTGATGGGTGGAGATGGGTGTGCGCTGGGAGTGCACACCCACCTCCACCCACCACCCGTGGTGTTTCCACGGGTGGACACACACACACACCGCCATGCCGTGCACACAGATGGGCGCCACCACTACACACCTGCCCACACACCCACCTTCCACCCATCTCCACACACGGAGCATTGGGCACTGATGCCCATTGATGGGTGGAGTGCCCAGCCATCCCCCCTGCACCCACCATGGTGTTCACATGGGCGCCCCCCCCACCTGCATACGTGTGCAATTGGGGGGCGTCCATGTGAAAACGGCCATATATTGGGTAATTTTAGATGTGATGAGACCACGGTCAACCACAGTGAAACCCCTGTGGTGACCAAAAGTCCTGTAATGTCTAAAGGATTCCCGCCAGAAGTTCACCACAGTGAACCTCTGGTGGGAATCTTTTTGACCACGATTCTGGACCTCCGTCCGCCTGGAGGTCCAGAATCGTGGTTAACTGTACCACAGTCCGGAATCAGCTAAAAGTAACGCCTGTTACCTTGGCCGATTCCGGATCGTGGCCCAGACCCTGGGAGAGGATCGGGTGCAGCGGCTGCATTGGCCGCTGTGCCTACCCGTCTCCTGGAGGGTGGACAGTCGGGGGAGCGCAGGGGGGGGGGCTGTGTAGCTGCACATTGCGCTGCGCAGCCCTGCCCCCTCCCCCAATTCCCTGTAGGAATCAGCTGGCACGTCTGATGGATGGTCATGCTGATTCCTGTCTGGAATCCGCAACGGATCCTGGACCGTGGTTGAGCGTGGCAGGCTGAGCGGCCTGTCACGTCTAAAATTACCCATTGGGGGAAATGTGAAAATAGATTGTGGCTGTATGAAGGAATTTTAAAAAAAATTTCAATTTCTAGTTTGCCCTTCCTTGAAGGTTCAGGGCAGGTAACAACATAATATGATATACACACATAAAATATGCATAAAATTAAACTAATAAAAGCACAAACTTTTATTTGTACTAGCACAAATGTATACATTTAATTTTTAAAAATTTGCATGGAAGTTAGGCATGTTTTATTTTAATGTTTGTTCTCTAGTATATTTTATATGACAAATGACATTTTTTATCAAACAGACATAGAATATTTATATTTTAATCGATTTTACTTTCTGGTGACTCATTTCAAGAGTACTGGAAATTAGTTCATTATTTCAATGAATGATATACTATTTTTGAAGAAAATAAAGGCAAATAAAATTTGACCGTATAACTTCTCTAGCCATTGGACTACTATGGATGACATGGAATAAAGTGCAAATTTAAGATTAAAAGTTTATTATATTAGGGGTATATTTATTATATCCTGGTCGAGAGGCACATTTGTTGCAGTGGATAAAGTTCTCTCAACTTAAGTACTTTATTCCTGCTTATCTCTCAATATCTATAGTCTTCCGGGCCCAATTCAAGGTGTCGGTCTAGAAAGTCCTACATGGCCTAGGCTCTGCTTACCTGCAGGACTGCCTCACTCCCTGGGTCCTGGACTGGCCCTTGCGGTCAGCTGGGAGTGACCTTCTCAAGGTCCCCTGAGTCTCTTGGGTGGTGACTATCAAGAGGGAGTTCTTGGTGGCCACACCAAGGCTGTGAAACTCCCTCCTGATGGAGGTCCACTTGGCCCCAGCCCTTTCCTCTTTCCAAAGACAATGCAAGACGTGGCTGTTCTGCCAGGCTTTTGGTGAGGGAGACAGGTTATGAGTAGAGGGTGGGGAGGGAGGGTTCAGCTTCACTTTTATGTTTATTTTTATATTGCTGATTTTTATTTTTCTATTTATAGTTATTATAATAATATAATGCTATTAATATGCGCAAGGTAGAAGTTTGGTGAAATAAATAAATAAATAAATAAATAAATAAATACCCAGCATTCACTACAATTCTGTCTACAGTTATTCTTCAAGAGACTCCTCCAAAGCCCAATGAAATCAATGGCTATTATTCCATTAACTTTAGAGGGCTTTGGATATAATTTCTATCACCATCATCACAATAGCCATACAACCAGAGCAACAAGATTTCATGTACACCTTTTTCTGCTAATCTGAATTTCATCTGTAGATGAGATTAATCTATGTTTCCAAACAGGCCTTGATTCTCCATTCAGTCAAGAATACAGACGGCAAAATAGAGCTGGTTGCAACTTTTAAATTAAAGGACACTCAGGCCCAGCACATGCGAGAGTGTTAGGGACAGGCCTAACAACACAACCAAGTGGTTGCAAGGAGCCTGAACAACCACAGTCTTTTGCTTTTAATTAAAGCAGATTTTTTCGATATGGTCGGAAACTGTTAGGAAAGCTAGCACCATGTATGTAACTTGTGAGATGTCCAGAGACCACCTGTTTCTGGTTCTAGTGGATCACATAAAAATATTAGACCAAAATACTGTCACTGGTCCCACACTGACTATAGCAAATCCTAAATCTTGGCCCAATATAATCCATTTCCTGTTTTTACATAATCCAGTCTACTGCACAGGGAGAAAAGAAAAATGTGTTTTGTGATAAGTCAGAGGTGGGAAAACTGTGGCCCAGGAGACACGTGCAGCTTTCAGTCACCTGTATGGCGGCTCTCACCAGAAGTGGCTGCCTGGGGGCATGTTCATGCAGCTTCTGGACCTTCAGGAGCAAAAGAAACAGAGCCACCATTTCTGCCACTAGAGCCTCCTGCGGACCATGGGTGCAGGAGGAGCGTGCTCTGCAATGCTACTGATGTTGCCCAAACCCACTAAACCACCTGGAAGTCAGAGCTTTGATGTGTGTGGGAGGATGCAGAGGGGAGGAGGGAGGGCGGGTTGGGGTAAATCACACGGTCCCATCTCTAGGATTGGGGGAATCCACATCAATAAAATGTGACTTATGGCTCTCAGCTATGAAAAACTTGGTATGTGTCTCTTGGGCTTGGGAACTTTGTCCACCTCTGTGATAATCTGTTGTTATTATTACCATAATTATCATCATTATTATTATAGCAGCTGTAGGAAAACCCCTTGATGTGATTGGAAATTTCAAAACTAAATTAGTGGGCAGAATGCAGATGAGGTGTTGAAAACTGCAAAATAATATTACTTTATACTATGCTTTGCAGTGTATCCCATGAATGGTAGTTAAATGTGCTTCTTTCTAACCATGTATGGGATGGCATCAATACCCAGTGTTAAAACTGTGAGATGAACTGAGGAGTTAAGACTTCAAATTCCAGGTTCCTCAAAAGCAGTTAAAAACTTAATATTAATGCACGTTGCTCACATCTTTGATTCATAACATGGCACTCCTACTGCCCTAAGATAACTGGAAGTCCTAGCAAAACAACATTCAGGAGTGTTCAAAAACAAGTTATACATACTATAACATTTTAACCCACTGTAAGAATGAATGCCCCATCAATTGAAAAAATTAATATGTGAATTTTACCATGTAGTCCAAGTTATTCTCTCAGAGTTACAAAATAGAAAATTACAATTTATTTATTTTTTCATTCTTTTTCATAATTTGGAGCAATGGAAACATTTAAACATTTAAATTGCATTAATTGTGAGATGTAAAAATTCACAAACTTATTGTTTTATGCCCCACATTGTCCCAGACAGGAGAGGGTTAAACACTGCATGAGCAAATCACATGACACAGACACGTTCAAATCACATGACAAATACGGTCACCACATGACACAAAGCTAATGGGATAGTACACAGAGGGCTCAGGTGCGTACAATTACCTCACACACTAGGCACCAAACATAAAACTCTTAAACTAAAAAAAAAAAAAAAAAATGCTTACTCTATTCCCCACCCTGTGCCTCCAAAAATCACCCCCAGAGCCAGAATGGTCCCTGCCACTGCACCTATAAGCCTGTTAGTTGCCATGCTCACTGTGTGGAGGGAAAAGGGAAGATTTTTTAAGGAAATGATCACATACTGTATATGTCTGAAATGAAAAATAAAATAACTCCTCTTAGGGATAATTTACTTTGTAATTCATTATTTTAAGAAACAGTTCAAACCTCCCAATAAACATTTCCCTAGGAAACTGCTGCAGCTTTAAAAAGTTTGGCTATAGTGGAGGATATATCTGTCTGTATTTGAATGCAAACATTTTATTATAAACTTTAAATTTGAGTGATGTTTCTTAATTTGTGATCACATATTTGTATTTGAAATAGACTGTCATTGACCTATGTAATAAAAGACTACAATTTATTTAAATTTAAAGCAGATACCATTTTGAACAATCACAAATAAGAAAACTTTTTAATATCACCAAAAACAAACTGCATACGAGTCATTAGGCTAAGCAGATAGAGACATGCACTTCTAAATAATTACATTTTATTGTTGTTTTATAAAAGACGAAGATGTTTCCAAACATTTTAAAACAATTAATAATTACAATGAGCCCTTTACAAATTAAAGCACACTTTAAAGAAAAATCCTATAATGCAGTTTGATGTGGAAAAATAGTAGACACTAGTCCAAACACCACTATAACATCTTGATTTCTACTAGTGATGGAGTTAAAAAAGGATACTGAAGGGTTGCCAACCCCGAATTTTTCAGAGCTATGAATCAGGTGCCTCAAACCATAGTATTAGATTAAAAATTAAAAACAGAAATAAAATTTGGATTGATTTTTTTTACCCTTTGATTTCTGGACCTTTAGAGTACACAGAAGTCACATTTTCAACCATGAAGGCTAGAAATTGCATTTTTTAAAAAGAAAGCTGTGAGTCTGATTATTTCAGTTTCTAAAAAAGTCACAATAGTAGTTATTAAATTGTGAGAGTTAGCAACCCTGATATTTTGAGTGATGTACACTGCTCATACTCCACTGACATCTGCTAAGAATTTTGTCATTTAACTGAATACTGAGATCAGTGTGAGGTCCCAAACTGTTTCTTATTGCACTGGGCCAAATTATTTTTTGTTGCATATCAACATCATTACATATTATAGGGCCTTTTCACATGAGACACCTCCACCCATCTCCATGCAGTTTTGCTGCATGGAGGGTGCCTGTGGGAAAGCCACGGCGGATGGGTGGAGATGGATGTGTGCGTCCGTGCTCCACCCATCTCCCATGCACAGAGGCATTGGGGAAAATGGGTGTGATGGGTGGAGGTAGGTAGAGATGGCTGTGTGCCCGTAGGAACGGCTCGACACCCATCTCCCCCCACCTCCCACGGGAGCCCTGGTCCATTTGAAAAGGCCCACAGACACAAGGGTCCTGACTCTCCACTGTTTACACTCTGAATAGTTACTTAATCTCGTGCAAAGTTGTTGCAAATTGAAGAGTTAAGCATTGCCAAATAATCAACACATTAGTGGCTTACCTGTATTTTGCACTCTGCACACTTATGATTACACAGAGAGAAAAACAATGGAGAATCAGGCTTATACACCCTTAAAGAAGAGGTTCATAAACTGTGGGTCAAGACCCAACTGGGGTCATGCCACCTACATATGGGGTCACACTCCTAACTGACACTGGGTAGTTTCAGAAGTGATGCTACCATGCTTAGCCACACTTAACCCCACCCCAGGGTCACAACCACCATCACTTCTGTTTGACGGCCACCAGATGTTCACCATGCATTGCCCCAAACCGTGGTAGCAGTTACCATCATTTGTGATCTCGGAAAATCACGAGGAACAGCTGGTGGTAAGCGCTACCACGGTTTGGGACAAAGCATGGTAAGGCGCACCATCATATCTGTTCTGGGTACTAACCGGGGTCGGGTGGTAGCTGTTACTCTGGATTGGGTCTAAGCATGGTAGCATCACTTCTGAAAATACCCAATGGAGTCACACAAGCAAAAATTCTGGGAATCACTGCTACAGAGTTAATTTTGTCTTAAATTTCCTTGCTTAGGCCCAGTATTTTTGCACAGTGAAGTCTAAATTTCTGTACTCTTTCTGCAAAAAGAGAGATCACCTATGTGTAAAAAAATATTCAAAAGCATCTTAAATTGTTATTTTTTAAAACCAAAGTAGCCAAAACAACATTGAATCATCTGAATGTAAAGCATAGATACTGGTATGAAAAGTGAAATGTATTTTAAATCTTAATATATCTTGGCACCTTTTTCTTCAGTCCTGCAAAGTACACAGAATGGGCCTCATTCTTAGGCTGTTTTCACATGGTGCCGCTAGGTGGGGGGATGGGTGTGCGCCGGTGATGGGTGGAGGTGGGTGTGTGGCCATTGCCACGGGCGCGCACCAATCTTTATCCACGCACAGCGCAACCGACATTGGAGCCCGTTGTTCCGTGCGTGGGTGACGGGTGGAGCACGCACGCACGCACACACACTCCCGGTGGTGTTCCCATGGGCACTCACCCACCCCTCCTGCATATTTTGGGTGACAGAGAGTGAACATCTATTATTGTTTACCTTTAGGATCACAGGATTTAAGGTGTATGGAGATCTATTCTCTTGCATCATTTGTGCCCTCCCACAAATTCCTGTCCTTGAGGACAGGATAAAATCTTTAGGTAAAAACAGATGTGCCACCAGTGTGGTTGCTCCCTGACGCGAGAAACAGCAGCTGCCCTTCCCCAGGTCAGGGCACCGAACCAACATGCCTGCGACTGGGGAGTCATCCAACCACCTGCATGCTGTGGCGGCATGGCCTGGATAGGTGTGGAGCACAACAAACATGCAGGTGGCTGCCTTTGCCTGCACCCTCCTCCCAGTGCCCCACTTCCACCATGATGGAGAGCCATGGTGGCCGGTCATGGTAGTCTCTGGCCCATGGCAGGTATGGCGGGGCCCAAACAGACGTGCTGTGGCCTGCTTTGCCCCGCATGGGCGGCCCTTAGCCCAGGCTGTGACCTCGGAGATTTGCCCAGGTCACAAGCCGGGCTAGACGCCAATACTCCCTGGGACACCCAACTCCACCCACCTCCACGCACGGAGCAACTGGCATTGGAGCCTATTACTCTGTGCATGGATGATGGGTGGAGGTGGGTGGAGTGCAGGAGTGCACACTCATGTACCCCCCCAAGCCATGGGCACCGTTCCTACAGATGCCCCTCCACCCCCCCACCGTGGGTGGCATTTGCACAGGGATTCCCCCCAACCGCCCGTGTGAAAAGGCACTTTTAAATGTCTTGCTTTAAAGACTGCAGAGTTTTTTAAGTTAAACAAAAATACTGTTTTAGGTTGTTTCTAACTTCTTTGTATTTATATTTGTAAATTAAGTTTCAACCACAACACACAGACATGGGATCCTGATTCTGCAGTGGAATCTGCATAAGCAAATCCTGTGTACCTATTGATGTCAGGAGTAAGGGATAGCACAGTGGGTGGCTCTACGGTTCATTAGAAACCAAATACTGATCAGACATGAATTTTCTTTCCTCTTAAAAATAACAGAGCACAAATTCTCCAACATCAGAGTCAATGGGAGTTTTGCCATTGACTTTCAGGTTGGAGAATTGCATTCCATTCTCAACTGTTCCGCTCTCCTCTAAAGTTGATCTGCCAGTGAAGGATAGAATAGGTTTCCAAGTTTAGACTAGTATATAACCTCTCAGTGATTCTAAAATTGGATGAGTAATTTTTTAATCCTGAAATACAATAAGGAGGCAAAAGTAACTGATGGATGACAAAGTCTGAAAAGAAAAACAAGGGTGCAAGAGAAACAGCAGTTAATTGTCAATTAAAATGACAGAGTAAAGAAACAGCAAACAGTAAATGTTAAGCTCATAATAAGAATAAGAAATAAGAATAAGAAAAATGCAAGGATTTATGGTGAAAAAAAATAATTATACAAAATTTCATATAACAAATATTTCTGATAACAATCCTCCAAATAATCAGCTGCCTTTTCCTATGTTTCAGCACCAGAGAGCATGGCTGACCACTGAAATAAAAATAAACTAACTTCTTCTCAGAACATCCGATTCCACTTCTACAGGAATTAGTAGAAAGACTTCCAGTCAAAACACAATAAGGCCTCAGATTATTTGGATTCCTCAAAAGACTGATTGTTACTGCAAGTCTTCCATCAATTAAGACTTTAGCAATATAAATGAGCATACAAATTCTATTAATATGAAGACTAAAGAATATTCTTGCTTTAACAAAAAGGGTATTATTGGGTGTTTTCAGACGTTACGGGGCCGCTTGGCCCCGTACCGGAAACAACCCTTTCATTCCCCGCCGGGGTCACCCCGTCACGCCATATCAGATGCTGGGGGATCCCGGCGGGGAATCTGGGAGGGGGCGGGGCCGCGCGGTGCAACGTGCGGCCGCACGGCCCCGCCCCCTCCACGCACCCCGCCGCCCGCCCTTCAGGGAGACGGGCGGGCGGCGGGACCACTGCGGCCGCCGTGTCGGGCCGGATGTGCCATGGCCCGGGATCCCGCCAGGGATCCCGGGCCGTGGCAACCGGCCAGACGTTACTTTTTTTTGGTCCCCGCTGGGGATCTTTTTGACCACACTTCCCGGGACATTCCCCCGGCTAGCCCGGGAAGCGTGGTTCAAATTGACCCCATGCGGGTATTGACCGTGGCGAACATCTGGCGGCCGCCAAACAGACGTTTGAGCCACAGTGACCACAGGTGGGTATTCACTGTGGTTCACTGTGATCTCGTAACGTCTGAAAATACCCATAGACACTAGCATGCTTTACACTTCTAGATGAGATCGCAATCCCCAAAAGTAGCCAGTCCCTTTGCCAACATATGGTGCAAACTAGGAAGAGGAGAGGAAACAATTGCTAACATTTTAAAGGATACCACGCCAAAGAAGGTTTAAGCCCTACAGAGATTTGTGGTTTCCCAATATACTTTTGTATTCTTACACAAACTTCTGAGTTGGGGTTAAAAATCTCTTCCCCAAAATTTGAACTGTAGAATTCCTAGGAAGAAATAAATCTAACACTTTGGAGTAAATCTAAATTACAGCTAAGCCAAACTCAGATAAAAAAATAAATCTAGAAACTTCTTCATTGTAAAAATTTACTTTATATCTTATATGAAACATAATAGTGTTTGGATTCCAGATTTTTATAGAAACTTGAAATAGATAAATTTGAAAGGCAAGAGAGGTAGGCAAAAAGAGGTATTTTAATTAGGAGTTACATCACCTGAAAGAAAATAACCTTAAAACTGCAGTATTTTCCCATACAAAAAGAAAAAAAAAGGAAGGTTTAAGATGCTTTCCACTCAGAAGTGTATAATTTGAAATTAGCTTTGATTTCATGTATGTTTTTCCTATATTGATTTTGTAAGTCACAATGCAATACTCATAGCATGCTTTAAAACTCTGGAGCTACACAACATGAAGTTTCATGACACTGAAGTTAATCTAGTGGTGATGTTTTCACAACTGAATCTGTATTGTACAGCTCTTGAGAAAACTGATTTTCCTGCTTCTTCAGTGTACTGCAACTCACATTTTGTGTTCAGGAAATACAGAAGGAATTTTTTTTCACATCTGTTGTTGGGGGTACTGGCAGATTACCTAGGTAATGTCAAAACTAAAAAAAAATAGATAACAGGAAGTGTTTGAACATGCTAGAGTTTAATATTATGTTATGCAAGAGAACTATTTATACCTTTATATTTCATGAAACTGCATCTTTTTATTAGTACATGAAAAGAAAGAAATTAACAACCAGGGCTGGATTTAGGCATGTCTAGCCTGTGTGACTTCACAGGACACCATGGCTTGCAGGGGGGGAAGGGTGCTGTGCCCGATCTCAGTGGTCTACTATCCAATCCCATTTACAGAGTCAATCCTGAGCACTATGCAGCTGTAATCAGCTCCAGAGAGCCCTAGGGAGAAGAAGGGTGGGGCTGACCAGGGCCTGGAACTGCTTGAGAATGCATTGGGAAGGGGCTGGCTCTGGACTGAACTCATGTGGTTTGCACTTGGTCAGGGATTTAAGAGAGTGCGCATGGCAGGGGTTTAAAGGCAGCAGCATGATCCAAACCATGGAGAATACCTCTCAAGTGTCCTGGATTTACTGGGATGTTCCTGTTTTCACATCTCTTATGTTATCTGTCCGGCAGTCCCGGAAAACTGCTTTGAAGTCTCTCATTAGAAAAGGAGGGGTGAGGGAGGGCAATTTGAAAGCCATCAATGGGAACAATGAGTTGGATTCTCCAGCCTGAAAATGCCAAGCAGGTCTCTCCAGGCAGACTCAAAGCAGCCCCTCCCATGCTATAGATAAGGGACTCTCTATTGTCGTCTCCTTGAAGTCTTTGAAATTCTTTAAAAAAAACCAAAAAACCAACAACAACCCTTTCTCAGGGTAGGCTGTCGAACACCATCAAAACTACAATTCTCCAGCCCATGCTCAAGGAACCATCTTTGGACGTTGACTCCCCAGCCAGCTACTGCCCTGTCTCTAACCTTCCCATTTTAGGAAAGGTT
This sequence comes from Sphenodon punctatus, assembly GCA_003113815.1. NCBI lineage: Eukaryota > Metazoa > Chordata > Lepidosauria > Sphenodontia > Sphenodontidae > Sphenodon > Sphenodon punctatus. Next base: position 1,243,591 of record QEPC01004976.1, on the reverse strand, counting down.
ATTGAATGTGTGGTTGCCTAGCAGCTTCAGGTTCACCACGATGCTATTGGATTCCTGGATCTATTTCAGCCAGGCTTTTGTCCAGGGTATAGTATGGAGACTGTTCTTGTAGCCCTGTTTGATGATCTACATCTGGAGATCGATAAGGGGAATTATGCCCTGTTGATCCTGTTAGACCTTTCAGTGGCCCTTGATATAGTTGATTGTGGGTGTTGTTGACATGACTGCAGGACCTGGCTGGGGAGCGCAGAACTGCTGTTGAATTGTTCCACTCATTCCTGTCGGGGTGATCCCAGCAGGTGGTGATGGGAGACTGCTCATCATTCCCATGGAACCTCCCCTGTGGTGTCCCACAGTTCTCCATCTTGTCTTCCCTTTTGTTCAATGTGTATCCAAGGCTTCTGGGCGAGATCATTCGGAGGTTTAGAGTGAGGTGAAATCAGTATGTTGATGACACCAAGCTCTACCTTTCTTTCTCATCCGACCCGGGTCCTGCAGTGTCTGTGCTTACCCAATGCCTGGATGCTGTTGGGGACTAGGTGAAGGTGAGCCGATTGAAGCTGAAGCCAGGTAAGACCGAAGTGATGATGACTGGCTGATTATGTGACTTGGAGGGGATTGGGACCACCTGGTTACTCAGGTTCCCAGCCTCAGGGTGCTTTCATATGTGCTGGTGCTGAGCACTGCCATGCCTCAAGCTTGCCCAGAGTGAGGGCCCTCACTCTGGGCAGGATTTGGCCTGGCTGCTGAACAAACTTGACGGCTGGCCAGCCCACCCCCCAGCAGTGCCAGGAGTGGCCTGCCCCCTCCTTGATGGGCAGCCACGGAGGACTATGAAGCTGCCATGGCTGCTCGGAACCACCATGGACCTGGACCGAGGTAAGTGCAAGTGGGCCAACAACCATGAGAGCCTGCTTTACCCCAGTCCAGAGTCCTTTGCATGGGCTGTTGTCGCACTTAGTCCGGGCTGTTCCTCGGAGATGGTCCCAAGAAACAGCCCTGCCCCAGGCTAAGTGCTGGCATGGCCCATGCAAACCTGGGTTCCAACCTGGGCCAACATCTGATGACTGATTTAAGCCATAACAAGAGCCACGGGTTTGCATACTCTTGTCATGGCTGAAAACACCCTCAGAGTGCTTCTGGACCCTTTGCTGCACCTGGACTACCAGGTTGCAGCGGTGGCTAGGAGTGCTTTTCGCCAACTCCATCTGGTGAGGAGACTGCGTCCCTCTCTTTCTGATTCGGATTTGGCCACCATCATCCATGCTTTCATCTTCTCAAGGCTAGACTACTGCAATGCACTCTACATGAGGCTGCCTTGATGACTGTCTGGAAGCTGAAGCTGGTGCAGAATGTGGTGACCTACCTCCTTTCAAGGGTGGGACATCACGAGCACAACACACCTGTGTTTTACAGTTTTCAGTGGTTACCTATAGCTTTCTGGGCACAATTCAAGGTGCTGGTTCTGACCTTTAAAGTCCTAAATGGCCTGGGACTTACATATCTGAGAGACCACCTTTCCTATCATGCTCCACTGCAACCCCCGTGGTCAGCCGGGAGTGCTCTCTTGTGGGTACCACCTTCTAATCTTGTTTGTACAACAAGGGTCCACAGTTGCTGCCTTTATATTATAGAACTTTCTTTCCCTTGTGGTCCATTAGAGCTCAAGCCTAAGCATTTTCCAGATGCAGTGCAAAACTTTCTTTTTGAAAAGCATTTGGCAGGTGGGGTTAGGGTTTGGGGTGGGATGGTTATGGGGTGAGGGTGGTTTTTTAATGAGGGTTTTAAATGGAAGTTTTTTGTACTTTTATTATGTATGTTTTTCTTACGCAAGCTGCGCTGAGCTTTAGAGGAAGGGCAGGGTAGAAATTAGAACAAACAAGCACACACTCTGGGAGCATCAGTGTGATAACATAATGTCTAATTGTTTCTCTTGAAAAAAATCAGTAGGTCAATGCTTTTAGACCTGGACCTTGGCAGGGGCTGATGTTATGATTTCTTTAATTAGGTTTCCGCTGGAGGCCATCTCGTGGCTGGACTCTGCCACACAGATTTTTGGGGTGGGTGACGGCAAGAAGCTGCAAGAAGAGGTAGTGCCGGTGCTTAAGGACTGGTGTGTAAAGCTGCTGAGACTCGGGACAGTGTGGTCGGGTGAACGGAGGGAGAGCTGATCGAGCTGCCTCCCTGGCAGCTGGGTGACACGTGGACAGGGGCTGCGACTCGTATTCAGGGCCGGTATTGACTACTGCTACGCCTGGTGATCAAACCAAGCCCTTTAAATTGCCCGCCAGAGCACGCAGGCGCCGCGCCTAAGGGCTGCGAGTGCAAGGGCGCGCCCTTGTGCGCATGGCCTTAGGTGCCAGCGGGGCGTAGGGGCGGCAGTTTTTTTTTTTTTCTCCCCTCTTCTCCTTCCCCTCCATTAGTTAGATATTTGATCCTACGTGAATCTTGAGAGTCACAGACGGGTTAATTTTTCAGCGGTGGTTTAGGCCAAAAGCGGAATGTAGTGGAAACGAACTCGACAGACGTCCTCCCCCTCGCTGCTTGACTTTGCTCAGCAAGTGAAACATCCTAGGACAGAGGTGGGAGATGATTTTGCTATCTACCCTGATGTCAATGTGAACAAAAGATACGTAAATTTGGCGGCCCCTCTTAATTTCCCCCAATGTTAAATCCACAACTGTTAATGTGGCAAATTGTGTTGACTTGGGAACACCAGGGAATGATGTGTTTGGGGAGGGGACTCCAAATGCATCTGGTGTATTAAATAGCTATTTGATACAACAGATGAAGCTGGTCGCAAAGACAGTAGCAACCATTTTTGAGAATATCTCTTTATTAGATGATTCACTATTGAATGTAAAAGCGCAGTTGAAAGAAATTTTGAAAAAAATTAGATATCTACCATAAAAGGGGAGCAACACCAAATGTCAACATCTCGGCGGCTGCGAAATGTTAGCCGGAATTTTACGAATGTAGCTGCCCCTGGTGGTAGTAGAACACATATGCAGGGAAATTCCAAACCCCTGCATATAGGCAAACGACAAATGCAGATAAATGAAAAGTCAGTATGGCTACATGTGTCTAAAGATATAGATGCTAGACTCCCTAATTGGAGTACTATATTAAATGTTTCTTCTAACTTGTCAAATTTATTAAGGAAAAAGGTAGAGGTAGCTGACATAGAAGCAGTGGAATATTTGAAGTCTCTCCCTACCTTTTATAAGTTAAACATTTTTTTTGTGTCTCCTAGGTGGGTCAAAAGGATATTCTTGGCAAGGAAATTTTTATTACAGAGAGGTATTTCAATGGATGGAGTTTTTTATTACTCTTCTTCTAGAAGACCCACCTCTACTGATTACCCCAGATATGGGAATTTGCTGTCTTCCTCATCCCCTTTACCAGCAAATAGGGGAAGTGTTTGGCTGTATAAAGACAGTAAATTAAATCAAGTAGAGGCTGAGATGGAATCGCAAAATACTTTACGAGCAGAAGGAAGGCAGTCTCAAATTGTCATGATCGATACGGATTTAGTCAGTATCTCTTCGGCCTCGGCACTGATAGATATAACTAGTGTGAAATCAGTTACCCCAGATCTCCCAATAGACAACCATAGTAAACCAGTGGGGAACCTGAAGAGTAAATATTTAGCTGCTAAGTTAATTAAAGAGCATTTACTTAGCAACTCAAATGATATAGATAAGTCCTTATTAGTATCTACTTTTGAGGGGCTCCCCATGCTGGAACAAGATATTTTGGTTCAGAGGCTAGATGCCATAAGGGGAAGCCTCCAGATAAAGGCACTGATATATCAGGCTATCAAAACCCGGGGCATACCGTATCAACCAATCCATGATCTGCAGACACTAGCAGCAACGCGCTTTTTAGCGCCTGATGAATTAGGCTCGCCCCCTATGAATCAGACTTCATCTGTGCAGACAAATGTTGATAGGGTACAAAGCAGACAGACACTAGACCAAAGTCAGGGACCAGTGAAGACACAGAGGCCAAAGTGTACCTTAGGGGCCAAACCTAAATTTCATTTAGAAAAGCCCTTACAATTAACCGAAGTTGGAATGAGTTAACCCATTGGGGGCCTCTGGATTCCTTTCTACTGGTACAACTTCTGAGTTATCTTTTTTTGTCATGGAACATATCTGGAGGTAAAGTCAAGTTTTCTGACCTAGATTGTGTAACATTCTTGTCCTCTTATGATATGATATGTCTTCAGGAAACTTGGCTCCCTAAATCTGCAACCTTGAATATCCCAGGGTATACAACCTTTTTACAAGGTGGAAGCAAATATCTGCCAAAGGGAAGGCTCTCAGGGGGTTTAGCCATGCTACTAACAGACAAAGGGTGAAAACAGACATGACGCTAACCACCCTTTAACCACCCTTGGTGGTTATTTATGCATGTTGCAGGGCTGTATTGGTGCCCTATGCAGCCCTGAAACATGCATAAATGATCACCAAGGGTGGCTAAAGGGTGGTTAGTGTCATGTCTGTTTTCACCCAAATACTCCCAAAATGCTCACATGCTTCAGTTATTGAGGAAGGAATTTCAAGCAATATAGGTTCATATCAATCCCCAAGAAAGTCTAATAGTAGTAAACGTCTATATTCCTCCAGTAACATCTCGATTCTACGATCCAACTATCTGGGCTGATTTAGATAATTATGTAACCCAGCTGGAATTGTTATACCCTTATGTACCTCTCATTGTAGCAGGGGACTTTAACACCCATTTAGGCAAGGAAGTAGCCTGGGACTTAGACGTTTCCATATATGTGGCTTGTAATATCCCGGACCGCAGGTCCTGTGATAGAAAAACCTCTGCAACTAAAGACAATATGATGCAGTTTATGCGATCACTCAATCTAATCCCCCTGAATGGTCGGGGGAAGAAGGAACCTCTGGGACAATTCACTTGCATTACGGTAAACGGGAGGAGTATGATTGATTACATATTAGTGTACCCTTTTTCTTGGGACTGTTTCGAGAATTTTGAAGTGTTATATAGGCCAGAGTCAGATCATATGCCATTGACTTTAAATTATAGGAAGTGTGGGAATATACCAGAATCACAGTATGCTTGTGAGGGGATGGAGAGTCTGCCCAGAGTAAGGCTACGGTGGAATACTTCTCTTTTAGTTAAAACAGTAGACTTTCTTCACCAAAGTGAATGGGCGACTCTATTTGAAGACCAGGAAGGGAAGGATATGGCTGCTATGGCTGAAATGAAACAATCTCTCTTTAGGATGCTCGATATATTAGGATGCTCATTGCTATCTAAAGAAGATAAAGAAAGACAAGCAATTACCCATAATTGGTTCAATAAAGAACGTAGGGTAATGAAGAAATATCTTAATAGAGTGTACAAAAAGTGGGTTGCTTCCCCTATGCACGATAATAGGCGAAACTATGTTGCTGCTCAATTGTCAAATAGAAGATTATTTATAGATAAGAAAAAACAACAGGAGAATTTTTTTTGGGGGGGGGGCAAGACTTAAGGTAGCTTCGGAAATTGGCGACTCTAAACTCTTTTGGTCACTTGTGCAAACCTTTGGAGGAGCCAGGAGATTTAAGAGGCCCTCTAACCTTAAGGGAAAAGATTGGATCAATTTCTTTGAGGATCTTTTATATGACAAAAGTTGTGAGAATTGTAGAGAATAGTACAGGAGCTACTGGCCAGAGGATAATGAGATCTCCAGTGGCACATAGTTTCTGACCACTGTATCAGAAGATGAAGTTATTAAGGCTATATATAGCTTTAAAAATAACAAGGCACCAGGATATGACTTCATTTGTGTGGAAGTCTTTAAAATTCTTCCTCGCTGGTGAGCTCCATTATTAGCCAAGATATTTACATATTTAAATGTAACAAAGCGGATACCGTTTGAATGGGGTAGGAGTATCATCATTCTCATCTTTAAAAAAGGAGATGTGGATGACCCGACCTGTTATAGGCCAAGTAGCCTATTACCTGTGCTGGGTAAAATATATGGGAAAACTCTCTTGAATCGATTAGAAACTTGGATCCAAGAGTTTGAATTAGTGCCGAGGGAACAATTCTGCTTCAGAAGATTGAGCTCAGTGATGGATAGTTGTTTTTTCCTATCCCATTTGATTAGTAAATATGTCAAGATTTGCTGTACCTGCCTCTTCTTGGCCTTTGTAGACTTTAGGAAGGCGTATGATTCAGTGCCACGTAAAAATCTCTGGGATAAACTGATCCATTTAGGTATTAACGAGAATCTTCTTGCCTTAATTATCCAATTACATGCCAACAATATGGCAAGGATCTGTATGCCGGAGAGTAACAAATACACCACGATGTTTAAAGTTAATAAGGGGGTGCGTCAAGGCTGCGTGTTAGCCCCGTATTTATTCAATCTATACATAAGTGATTCGAGTAGCCTACTGAAGGCTCAGAATCATTGTGCACCAAAGATAAAGATACACCCAGTGCCGATCCTGCAATATGCTGACGACACTGTCTTGCTGTTCCAAACTAGAAAAGGCCTTAAAACCTTACTGGAAGCCTGTGGGCCTATTGCCAGTAGAATGGTTTGGATATAAACTTTGATATAACCAAGATTATGGTGGTAGGGAAAAGAACGGAAAAGCGTGACTGGGTGATAAGAGGGCAAAAGAGTGGAGCAGGTAAATTCTTTTTGCTATTTGGGAATTGTATTTAATAAGAATGGCTCTTGGAAAGATCATGGACGTCACATGGCAGGGAGAGCAAGATCCTCCTCCAAAGCAATCTTATCTATGGCAAACAGTCTGACGTGGTTTCTATCTCTAAAATCTTACAGATATACAAGGTAAAGACTCAAACAGTATTAAATTACAGTCAAGGAATAATCCCTGAAGTGCATTTAAAAGAGCCTGAGGTAATCGAAAACTAATTCTTAAGAGGCTTACTAGGGGTCCCCCAAACAATTCCAGCGGCTGTGGTAAGGGCAGAAACTAGCACTTTCTCGATCATATGTCTCAAGAAAATTGCGTTTTTGAAATATTGGATACATATAGTAAATCAAGACAAGAAATCTCTCCCTCATCTCTGTCTTCTGGAGGAATTGATGAACACCAGTCCACGGATTTATCCGTGGCTTTCTACCTTTTATATCTCTCTCAACCAGACAGGGTTTTCGGTACAGGAATTGTGGCAACTGTCCCCAATGCAGCTGAGGAAACAACTAAAAGATAGGATACTGGATATAGGGAGACAGGAAGATCTGGCAGCATTAACTGGATGGAAGGCGGCCCCATGGATGAGCCATATTAAGGAGATCTTTGGTTTGGAAAGTTATTTATATTTAATTAACTCCTCAGAATTACGTAGAAACTATATGAGGACTCGCTTCCAATTAATAGAGACAGCTATAACTCAGGGCAGGTATAATGCATTACCAAGTGAGCAGCGAAAATGTATTTGCCAGTTAGAGGAGGCTGAAACTGTAGATCATATCCTTCTAAGGTGCCCTTTATATTCAACCTTGAGAGAGGTTTGAATTGCACCATTGCTCCATGGAAAAGAACACTCTGACCTCATTCATCAAATGAAACACTCAATGAATCTTAAAAGAGCAGAGGAACGCAATGCACTTGCACGATTTGTCCACTTGACCCAAAAACTCAAGGATACCGAGGACCAAGAGAGATAAAAGAGCCACACGTAGTTGGGAAGGAGGTATATTGTTGTCCCATGAATAGAATGGACCCTGGTGTTAACACCATGGGGTTAAGAATTATTATAACTATATATTCATGGTTAGGTCACCCTGAGGTGGGGTCTAACTTAACTCAGTAATACTCTGTGAGATTTGGGGGGGGAATGTAAATGGTCATTCATGGTATGGAGGAATGGATCTAATATATCTCCAATATACCTTATGCTTTAATTGGCGGAAGCCCCCTGTAAAGAGAAAAGGAAACAATGGGTGTTTTCAGACGTTACGGGGCCGCTTGGCCCTGTACCGAAAACAACCTTTTAATTCCCCGCCGGGGTCACCCCGTCACGCCATATCAGACGTGCCGGGGGGATCCTGGCGGGGAATCTGGGAGGGGGCGGGGCCGCGCGGCGCAACGTGCGGCCGCACGGCCCCGCCCCCTCCACGCACCCCGCCGCCCGCCCTCCAGGGAGACGGGCGGGCGGCGGGGCCACTGCGGCCGCCGCGTCGGGCCGGATGTGCCGTGGCCCGGGATCCCGCCGGGGATCCCGGGCCGTGGCAACCGGCCAGACGTTACTTTTTTTTGGTCCCCGCTGGGGATCTTTTTGACCACGCTTCCCGGGACATTCCCCCGGCTAGCCCGGGAAGCGTGGTTCAAATTGACCCCATGCGGGTATTGACCGTGGCGAACATCTGGCGGCCGCCAAACAGACGTTCGAGCCACAGTGACCACAGGTGGGTATTCACCGTGGTTCACTGTGATCTCGTAACGTCTGAAAATACCCAATGTCTCTTAGACCTTGCTCCTTCTTAGCCATAATAACATAAGGCTCACAGGCCGGCGATTGAAATGCTTTCTAATGACATGTCTGTAAGTGCAACCTGGGTGCTTGCTAGTGCCAACTCTATAAACTGACTGGCTGATTGACGTGGGCACTTTAAAATATAAACTGGTTACATGTCTTCCTCAGGTGATATGTTATACTTGTACTGTCTGTATCGCGATGATACTAGGAAATCATTGTTAAGTCTATTCTGGAAGGATGCCTTATATAGATGTGTAAGAGAGACTTGGTATTTAAAGATGATGAGCTATTGATTATAAGCAAACTTGTTATCTGCTGTCTTGTTGTTCCTTTCTGCCCAACAGACTGAGACCATTATAAACTAGTGTTCTCTGACTCATGTATTTCAATCTGTTAATCTCACTGGCTATGCGATTCTAAATATGATTTTATTTATTCATTTGCTCTAACTCGTTGTTTATTTTTGTATTTATCACTGTATTGTTTTTCAGTCCAGGGCAAGAGCCAGTGCCTTAATAAAATTTGATTTGATTTGAATTAGGTTTCCTTTTTAAAACAATAACAACATTTCAGACCAGCTTCTCCATTAGGCTCATCTGTCACAGAGAATCCACACAGGAGGAGAACTGGCTGGAGTTGGAGAAATGCTTTACTAGCAGAAGGAGGGTTGTGTAAATAGTAAACCTCACTTGGCATGGGTGCGTGGAGACCAAGCAGTTAAGGGAAGCATTGGGATAGAGCTGCTTATGAGAGAGGTTATTCTATGGATATGGGAACTTGAACTTTTTAAGATTTCTTTTTTTTTTTTTTGCAGCCTAGCCTCATAGTTAAGCAGTGGACTAAGGGTGAAATGAAAACAGACATGATGCTAACCACCCTTTAACCACCCATGCTGGTTATTTATGCATGTTGCAGGGCTGTATTGGTGCCCTACACAGTCCTGAAACATGCATAAATGACCACCAAGGGTGGTTAAAGGGTGACTAGCGTCATGTCTGTTTTCACCCTATGATGAATTTACATCTAGGTGTATATTCAACTTTTATGCAAATTATGTCCTGCATTTTGAGAGTCGATGTCCCTCATTTCTGAGGTCAGTGGCTGAGAGATATGGTCTGCCAGGGAGGCTGCAGAGAGAGAAGGGGTTGAGAAGAGGAGAGCAGCAATTAGCAGCGCTAGCGAATATTCCTGCTGTAGAATTATCAGCCCAACATGGGGCTCCTGGAGCTCCCCCACCCAAAGCCCAGCAACTTTGAGAAAAGAAGCTCCAGGCATTTGCCCAGGAGAGACTGCTAGACACCAGATAGGAAGGAAGAGGAACTTCTAGTGACTGGGACCGATCCCATGTCCTGCATGAACCACGTGCAACCTGCACGCCTGTCCACAGCAAGTGCACTGTGCTGCGTGGATCCAGTACAGAGGGGGTTTGGGATTGTGGCCAGTGAAATTTTTCCAGTAGCCCAGTTTACAATACATTCCTTTTGCAAGTCATCAAGCCTACGGGCTGGATCCAGGTGTGCCCAAACCATACCATAAACTCATCTGTGTTGGGGGTCCCTGCAGGAGTCTCTTGATAGGCAGTGGGACAATGCTGGTCACCACCAGCTCATCCCTTCTCCTAGCTCTGATGTTACCACCTACCTGCCCTGAGAACACAGTTGTGGCAAGCAGGGCATGAAGAGAGATGGAGCAGCAGAGGGGGAGAGGGAGGAGGAAGAGGAAAAAATAATTTTGAGACAAGGACAGAGAAGTACAGATGTGGGGGCAAACAGAAATAGAGGAATAGACAGAGAAAGGAGGAATGAGACAAGAACAAGGGGGGAAGGAAGAAACAAGAACAGGGCAAATGGAGGGCAAATGGTGGAGCTGGGCAAAGAAAATAGAGAGACTGGAAAAAGAGAGGCTCAGATAGAAGAAATGGAGGAAAGAGAGACAGAGCATGCCCGAGCAGCTCAGGGGAATAAAGGAAGAGAGAAGAAATTATACAGGACAGGGTAGATGGAGGGACAGAGAGACAGAAGGAATCAGATAGGGGAGGAAGGGACAGAAACAAAGGAATAGGAACAAGACAAAAAGAGAGGGGAGAATGCAAGGGACCAAAAGTGAAGAAATGAACAGAGATTCAAGAATAGAGAAAGGGAAGGGAGAAAAACTGAGGAGAATTAGAAAATGTTTACAGATGGAGGGAAATGGGAGAAGTGAAAAAGTTGAGAAGCTATAAAATAAGGTAGAGGGGGTAATGGAGTGAGAGCAATGGAGAGAAAGAAGGAAAATCAAGTGTCAGTGATGCGAGGGAAAGAAGAAAAGGCATACAAAAGAAGACTAGATAAAGATATATATTCTTGAATTGGATGAAGGAGTGGAGGGAATACTTTTCAAGTTGGCAGATGACACAAAACTAGGAGGGGTAGCTAACAGCTTGGAAGATAATATTTTCCAAGATAAGATTTAAAAAATCTTAATAGGTTAGAATTCTGAGCTGAAATTAAGAAAATGAAATTTTATTTTATTTATTTAAAATTCTTGCTACCCCGCCCCTCCTGCCGCAGGATAAATTCAGCTCAGATAAATGTAAAGTTCTGCATTTAGGGAAGAAAAACCAAATGCACAAGTATAAAAAAGGGGATACCTGGCTTCGCAGCACCACATATGAAAAAAATAATAATCTACAGATTGTCGCTGATCACAAAATGAACATGAGTCAGCAATATGATGTGGCTGCAAATAAGGATAATGCAATTTTAGGCTGCATTAACTTAAGTATTGTCTCCAAGTTAGCACAGGTAATAATTCCAATCTATTCAACACTGATCAGACTTCACCTGGAGTACTGTTTCCAGTTGTGGACACCTGATGCTAAGGAGGTCATTGACAAACTGGAGCATGTAACAAGGAGGACAACAAAGATGATAAAGGGTGATAAAGATGAAAGCAAGTCTTATGAGTTAAGGTTGAAGGAACTGGATATGTTTAGTTTAGCAAATAGAAGGGGAATATGACAGCAGTCTTCAAATATCTTAAGGTCTGCCACCAAGAAGAAACTGTTCTTTATTGCTACAGAGAATTTTAAAATAATAGGCTCCAGTTACAAGGAAAGTAAATTTCAGATAGATGTCAGGAAACATTTCCTAACAGTAAGGGCTGTTTGGTAATGGAACAAGTTGCCTGGAGAGGTCTCAGCCACTGAAGTTTTTTAATTCTTCTTCTTTTTTTTTTTTAAAGGCTGGAAAGCCATTTGTCAGGGATGTTGTGGTTGTAGTCATCCTGCATCCAAGCAGGGATTGGACTAGATGACTTGGGTGGAGGGATGGGTGTCTCCCAGCGGCGGACGGAGATGGGTGTCTGGTCATTCCCACGGGTACACACCCATCTCCACGCATGGAGCAACTGGCATTGGCGCCCATTGCTCTGTGCGTGGGTGATGGGTGAAAATGGGTGGAGCACAGGAGTGCACATGCACCCCACCACCACCACCACCACCACCGACGGCGTTCCTATGGATGCCCCTCCACCACTGCATACCCACCTGCTACGGTATTCGCATGGGGGCCCCCACCGGCGCAAGCGTGAGAGGGGGGATGCTCGTGTGAAAAAGGCCAATGACTAGTGTCAGAGCCCATAATAATCAAGCCCTGAGATATAGTTAGTTTCATACAAAATGCAAATGTGTCCACTGTTCTGGGCTTGATGCTCTTGGCCAAGAGCTTTGTGCCTCAAAATGTCTACCTCTGGGTTGTTGTCACTCTGTCCTTGGTAAAACCACGCCTATGTTACACACATTTCACTAATGTGAGTAGTATGTTAGGGCAATAATTATCATTCTAAAATTAAATTTGTAAGATTTATGACCTTGGATGTGGCATGTTTTCCCCCACCCCCATGTATTTAGCCATATTTATTACATTTGTATAGACAAGGGATAATTTAATTGATGATGATAAAGTAATTCCCGCAGAACGAAAGAAAGAATATGATGTCACATTTACTTTCAGTAATGAGTATGAAACATTTTTTATGTTAAGAGAAGGTCTTACAACACCATTTCATACAGGGCCCCAACTTCCCTGAGTCCAGCACCTCACGCTGGGTCACACTATCTGTGGATGGCATCATAATCTCTACTGATATTGAATACACATCACAATTCTGTGCTTTTCTCCACGTGGAATTGCAGGCTACTGTTAACAGTTGAACGTACAGCCAGATGTTCACCCGGGCCATTCCCCAGGTGGTGTTGGCGCATAGCCAAGCCGTAGCTTGGGAACGTCCCCAGGTCACAGCCCAGCCTAAGCACCAACACCGCCCGGGAAAAGGCTGCCTGACCAGGTGTAAAGCATGCCGTTATGGATGAATGGCTGCTTTACTTAACCCGGTTGGGGTCCTCACTGGTTCTGGGCAGTCAAGGGCAGGGCAGGCTGCGCCGCTCTGCACGGGACTGGGAAGACACATGTCTGCCAGCTCTCAACCCTCCCCGGCAGTCAAGCCCTCATCATGTCAGTTTGGTGACCCGGACAAATCCTGACCACAGTGCTGGTCCAACACTGGACTGGGTCAGTCTGTGGTGGCGCTCAGGTTCACAGGATTACATTTAAGCCTCAAAATGAGGTCACAGAGGCAAGCACTTTGGGAACCACCATTCAACTGTTTTAACTTCAGTTATGTAAGAATACCACAATTAAAAAAAAAGATTGCCAATCCTCTTTTATCCCATTCTTTTAACAAAATAAACTAGAAAGTATAAAGTGCATGTTTCAGCAAGATGCACTGTAACTTTTATTATATGTAATTCCTTGCCTATATCTGCTGTCACAATAATATTTATAAAAGTCAGTGAAGAAGTCTGTACTTGAAGTTATTTTTCTTAAATATTTTTCAGTTTCCATGTTAATTTCAAATTAGGATTGCCCAAGCTGGTGGATCATGCTGTGGGGGTGTTGTTGTATGCGGATGACGCTGTGATCTTATCCCAGACAAAGGTGGGATTACTTAAACAACTAAAAGAACTGGAGAGGTTCTGCAATACTAACCACTTGCTGTGAAACCATTCAAAGTCCAAAATGTTGGTGTTTGGTAAAGGCAGGAAACGCCACCAATGGAGGATTGGGGGGGGGGGGGCAAAGGTAGCTCCCCAATTGCTATATGGGGCTGACATTTGGGCAGTTGTCCGCCCATTTAGGTTGGACAGCGTGCAATATGTATTTATTTGGAAGCTCCTGCAACTGCCAGTTGGGACAGCAGCGGCAGCTGTTAGAATTGAGATGCGGAAACTAAGCTGGAATTGGAGAGCTTTAAAATCTGCATTGTTGGTATGGATGCGGGCGGTGCTATTGCACCAGACTGGCCTCTTTCCGCTATTGGCAAAAGATGGTTATGAATCTGTTTGGGCACTTAAGATGAGGGACTGGATGGCCAAAATGGGCTTTTCTGATGACTATCTGCAGGGTAAAAGTTATAGTGCTGCTAAATCAGAAATATATGGCAGAATAGATGATATTGCTCACCAGGAGGACCTGGCTGTAATTAAGGATATTCCATCGCTGGGACTGTACCCCAACCTTATACCTGAGCCTTGGCAGATAGCCAATTATTGGAAAAATAGTATAAATCTGGCACTGGGGAAAATTTTCCTCAAGGCTAGGCTGAATGCTTTGCCTTCAAAAATTTTAGGGGGCTGTTGCAAAGGAATACCATTTGCGGATCGGTTATGCCCTTCTGACATGCTTCAAGCAGAAACGATGACTCACATTCTGATTGACTGCCAACTATATAGCGGAGTGAGGGCGGAGCTCTTGGACCCTGTTGTCAACGAATTCCCCGGCAGATATAGTGTCGAGTTGGCTCAGATTCTGCTGGGGGATCAGGTATACGAAACTTCTCAGGCGGCAGCCAAATTCCTATGTAAAGCGTTTGCAATTCGAGATTGTTTTTTTGAATTTTAAAACACTTGATTGCTAGAGTCATATTATTGGACTGTGAGGGTGTGGGAGAAGGAAATTGGGCCCTCCTCGGAGACATAGCATAATTATGTTTATTGTTGTAGCAAATTGCCAAAATTGGTTGTTTCTATTTTGTTTTATGTAGTTTTTATACAGTTGATATTTGGGCTATGGCTCTTGCTATGTCCCTTTTTAAAATAAACTTGAAACTTTAATTAGGATTGTATCTATGATGTACGAAGAAAATTAAGTTTTAACTATAGGAATTTGAGCTGGAAAATAAGTTTAAATTCTTCACTTGTTTAGGGCTGTGTAGAAATTAACAAGGGCTTCAATTAGTGGACTTCTGTGTGCTATAATCGGAGCTACAATTCACCTTACCCTACACAAGCTGAAGACACTGTACCTCAGTGGCATTGTGTATACCACGCAAAGAACCCAGAGGACTCGCCATAGAGTTAAGATGGAGAGGATGAAAGAGGCAGGTTCCATGTGAGCTGGGGGCACGTAGGGTAGTCCTCTGTTAGTTGGTGGTAGAGCTGGAAATATATACTTCTATCTACAGCCCTGCAGATTTCCTAGGGAAACTAATTCAAGCTGTTTCAAAGAATCCATACATTCCAACAGTCTCTATTTAAGAGGGTCAGTGCCTCCTTGGGTGATGAATCTCAATGTGTGACTTGAAATGAATGTAGGACTGGCCATCCCTGGAGCTGCTCTGGGGGTATACCCCCATGTCCAGCCCCAAATGGGTCTATTTTAAACGCGCCTGGCAGCAGCTGCACATCATAGTCCACCCACATGTCACCCTCTGCCACACACCATAGAGTTGTGGGCAGACAGCCCAATGATCTAGGCTGTTGCCTGCAACTCTATGGTGTTGTCCAGGGCAACCCCCTGGCCGAGAGCGGAGCTGCAGTGGTTGTCCACTGAGCAGACAGACCGCAGCTCTGCCTTGGGTCAGTAACCTGGGCTTGGCCTTTAAACAGATGGTCCACCCGGGGGTGAGAGGGAGCAGAACTGGGGCTGTGGTCCGTCTGTTTACACCCAATGTCCCTTTTTCAGGGGTCACAATCCCTTTTTCAGGAGAGACAGACAAAAAGACTGGTATTCAAGCCTCAGGCACCTCTTTCCTTCTTGCCTCCCACGAGAAGCAGTTGAGAGAATGATGGGATATAATGGAAAGACGAAAAGCAAGTTGAATGATAAGGAGGAGACCTTCTGTCCCTCCTTATGAACTTGGAATGTTGGGAGGTGTGTATGTGTGTGTAAGTGCATGAGTGGATGGCGCTTATTTGTGGAGAGATGGGGTTTATTGGACTAGGGGTCAGGCTTGTCCCTCTTTGGTTGCTGGAAATCTTGGGAGGTACGTTATGGGTGACAGGATACACATTTTAAAAGTTTCAGGGTTGCTAACCAAATATCAGCATTCTTCTCAAAGAAAAGTTGTTTTAATTTGCCTGTGATTTCTGAGCTTTTAAAGTAATGCAGTCATGTTTTCAAGCTTTTCTGCACAACTATAAAAGCAAGAAACTTACATTTTAAAAATAAATGAAAGCTTTGTTTTTCTTGATTCTATCTTGAATTTTACAATTTTAGGTTTTAAGCAAACCTTAACCCCTCTCCCCCCAAACGTAAGAAAACAAATCACAAGAGTTAGCTTGCCTGAGGGTCTCCACAAGAGATGTGGGCAGAAAGATTCCCTGTTGGTACAGCTCCAGCTGAGCTGCTCTGCCAGGCTGTGGTGGTAGTGGTGTATGCCAGAAGCACAGACACAACAGGAAGGTGCAAAGCCTGTATGCCAAAGGCTGCGACCACCCACAGATTGCTTAGGAACTTTGACATTTTGGTGGCAACCGCATGATTCATTTTGTGAAGGATTAATCTCAGCTCCTTCACAAACAATTGGGGAAAGCTCCACAAGGGGTCCTGATGTAAATTTTCTCCCTTTGGACCTAGCTTTTGGATGGGGTCATCCAGCTTATTTAGGAAGAGCAGAAAAATTCTATTCAAATTACTTAGGCCCTGTTCACACAGACACTCTAACACTGATAAAATGGGTGTTACATTTTATTATACATGTTGCAGGGCTGCAGGTGTGCTCTATGGGTGCTATGCAGGATGTATACACCTATTTTAGCAGTGTTAGAGTGTCTGTGTGAAAAGGGCCTTTGTCAAGTAGTGAATTGTAAATATATAAAATATACAGTGAATAGAATAGCCTTTCACCAGTGGCTTAGTGGCAAAGAAAATGCACATACACCAAATACCAGAATCCAGCCAAACACCTGAGGACTGCACAGTATGTTGAGCGGATCCTACAATGCTGGTGCATCTCTTATGACAATTTCAAGTGCATGCCTTTCTACACAAAAAGGATTTCTGTTGAGTATTAGTACCTAGTTCGCCTTTCTACTACTATGGCCCTTTTCACACAGACACTCTAACATGGATAAAATGGGTGTTACATTTTATTATACATGTTGCAGGGCACCCATAGAGCACACCTGCAGTCCTGCATCATGTATAATAAAATGTAACACCCATTTTATCAGTGTTAGAGTGTCTGTGTGAAAAGGGCCACAGTTAATGAGGCATCTAAAAGCATGCAAAAGTAGAAACATTAACAAGAGCAAAATCGTACAAAACAACGGTTTCTAATATTTTTTATGCTTCTTTTTTTCCAACTGCTGCCTGGTGATTTACCACTTACTTATTTAATTTATTTTAATTGTCCCAATTATTTCTTAGTTACCAGAATTTCTAGGTTTGCTGTCTTAGAAGACATAAGAATTTAAATTGGGACCCCCTAATGAAGTGATTCAAGAATCACAACAATTTATTCAACAGAGTGGATTTTATTCCATTGTAAGTAAAACAACCAAACCAAAATAAAATACATGAAATTAAATGGACTAAAAACAAAGTCTAATGAACTAAACTCTAAATAAAACCCTACATCAAATATTGAACTTAACTGAGAATCACAAATAAAAAGATAACGGAGAAATCAATTTAAATTTATTATTATTACTTAAGGGAAATAATAAAACTAAAATACACAAAATATGAAACTGAAAATGCAAAGGCAAACTGAACCTAAAACTAAGTACAATACTAAGAAAAATAGTAAATACAATCAATGTTTAAGAAAATAAAAGCACAAATGATTACATTAGTTGAGAAGGTCTTTTTAAATAAGTTTTAAAAACAGTCCATCAGAACAATTCAGTTCTTAGACTATCAGTTACCATCCTTCCAATTTG
This sequence comes from Sphenodon punctatus, assembly GCA_003113815.1. Lineage (NCBI taxonomy): Eukaryota > Metazoa > Chordata > Lepidosauria > Sphenodontia > Sphenodontidae > Sphenodon > Sphenodon punctatus. The sequence goes on along the minus strand of QEPC01004976.1, from coordinate 1,225,905 downwards.
TTCTGTCAAGCGCCTGAGGAGAAGATCTGACTGACAGAGAAACAGGATCCCTACCAGGATGGAATCAGGCACTATTTGACTTTTTTCTATTCCAGCTAATAACTTCCAAACCCATAGCTTTCATGTAATACACCAGTAACCTTTGTGTTCACTAATTCTATGTGTGTTAACAAGCAAAATGGTAGTCCACACCCGGTGAGTGTCCACCTGCCTGTTTATTAGGTGTTCGCCCCTACCTGCTACATAGCCAGCAGACATACAGACCCCACTCACAATGGAGTCCCGGAACATGCAGAGCCCACTGTGTGGGTGAATGCAGGCTAGTTGTGAGCCCACATGTCCACATCCCGTCAATTAGGTTGCATGCAGCCTCCGCATGTACCAGCACCATAGAGTTGCAGGTGAAAAGCCTAGAGTGCTCCAAGGAGCAACCACTTCCGGCCCCTCTCTCTACTCTCATTGGCACACAGATAATGTCATTAAAAGTCCACTGTGCCATTTTCAAACATGTGTTCTCTCAGCAGTTCCTGGTTGACAGTATGTGCCCAATGTTCGCTCCTTCCCATGCACTGAATTCTCTGTAACGACTTGCGGAGGATTACCATTGCTGGGGCCATGGCTCAAACCAACAGTCTGGCAACAATCAGCACTGCTACAACCACTGTGCAATCACAGTCGCTGTCTGCCTACCATTATGCCCACCAGTGCTGCATTCCTTAGACCGAGGAAGAGACCAAGGCCTTCATTGTTTTATGGGGGGAGCAAAAGATCCAATATACCCTGGTGAAGTGCTATAGGAATAAGGCAGTGTTCCAAGAGACCTCAGTCCAAATGGTGCAGCAGGGTTACACCTGGGACATGATTCAGTGCCAGCAGTGGACCAAGGACTTGCGGCATGGATACAAAGCGATCCATGACAATACCGTTGCCTCTGGTAAATATCACCCTATTATGAGTTCCTTGACTGGTTTCTCTGTGTGGATGGAACCATCATTGCATCCTGCCTGTATGGTTGTACCATTGCCAGGGGCCCAAAGCCAGTGGATATGGCTCCCCCACTGCCCACTCCCTCTGTAACCTTTCCTGCTGCAACTGCTTCCGCTCCCAAAGGGGAAGCTACAGTCGCTTCAACAGCAGCTACAACAGACATCCCTCCATGCTTGTCTCCACCCTGGAGCCAGCACAGGTTGATGCAGACACAGGGTGCTTTCAGACATGATGCTAACCCCAGTTTAACCACACTTGAACTTTTCTTATACATGTTGCAGGGCTGTATTGGTGCCCTATGCAGCCCTGCAACATGCATAAGAAATGTTTAAGTGTGGTTAAACCGGTGTTAGCGTCATGTCTGAAAACACCCACAGACACTGTGATTCTCATGGTGTATATCCTCAAGCTTGAGAGCCAGCCCTTGTTTGAAGAGCCACCCAAGGTCCTGGTAAAGGGCCCAGACCAGACGCCATCTCTGTAGAGAAGGCGGAGGAGAATGGTAAATTAATGCACCTGAGGGGGGAGCGTGTTTGTATCTATACAGCTGCATAATAAAGGCTTCCATTTATTATTATTTAATTATATTTTTATTGTTTACTGTGTTGACAGGCAGTCAGAAGAATGTGGAGGAGCAGCAGGAAAATCGCCAGGAAATAGTTCCCCAGGACGGGAATGATAGTTGCGGGAAGTGGGTGGAAAGGCAACATTGCGAGCCAGCAGGCTGGGTGGGGTGGGGTGGGGGCCCATGGTAGGACGGTGGGGGGAGGGAGCCAAAATGGTAGCCAAAGGGGAAGCCAAAATGGCTTGTGAATGGCAGTGGTTGATTGCTGTATGTTCTGTACTCCTCTACAGTGATCGCAGAAGGAAAACTGCATGGCACTGGGATCCCACTTCAGCAACTGCCCCAGCAGCTGCATAGGCTAGGTACTCATTCTTGCCTCCCTTTGAGCAGGTGGTGGACTAAAAATTGGGCAGTCAAGGGCCTAAAATCCTGGGACGGGAAGGTGGGTTGGGCAGTTTGAACTAACTAATGGCTTTCTTTGTTGCCTTGCTACAGGTCTTCCAGCACAATAGGTGTGTATGGAACCTGCCAGAAGCACCCAGCGGAACCAGGACCTTCGGGTCTACAATCAGCAGCGCAGGGGGGAGGATTTGGTAAGAGAGCTGCTTAGGGCGACCATGTGGCAGGTAGATGAAATCTGCAATGCCATTAACGGCATGGCCTGGGACCATAAGCAGTTGGTGTGGCAGAACACCACAGAATGCAAGGCCTTTGCTGCCGAGGCACACTTGGACCACCCGTGGGAGGACAGGCACTGGAACCGCTTCTGGTAGCAGTTGGAGCACTCTGACAGCATGATGGAGAAGGTGAGCAAGGAAAGGAGTGAGATGAGGGCATGGATGCAAAGCAGTCTTTCCCAGTCCATTAAGTTCCAGAGTTTCCTACTCGAGTATGTTGCTGTTGTGACCATGAGCATTGTTGTTCAGGGGCAGGTGCCATTTCCTAACCCCCATCAGCCATTCACACCCACTTTCGTGAAATCCCCCTGCCTGTTCTGGTTCCCCCCACACTCCACACCCCCTCAGAAAACACCTGAATGCTCTCTGCACTGCACTCACGCCAGGGAGTTCCTGGGCCAGGCACACTCCCGCCCCCCACCAATCATTCCTGCATGCCTCCTGTGAACGTTCCTCCACAGCCAGATCCACAAGGGGAGGATCATGAAATAATGTCCCCCTGCCAGTCCTGCCATCCAAGCAAGTGCGCCCAGCTGCCCCCAAAAGGGAAAGGCACAAGAAGAAATAGTTAAAATTATTTAAAAACAAAGTTCTTTTAATTTTTCATAATCCATGCTTCTTCTGGGAAAGGGGGGATGTTTGGGGGGGACGGGGTTGGAGAATGGTAGGATGGCATAGCAATAAACTGCTTCGGGGTCTGGGGGTTGGAAGGTAAGGAGGGGTTCACTGAAAATGGGGAATGAGGAATTTGCTAGTCATGCACTTGACCTTAAAGGCAGGAGGGGGTGGGTGGGGTATAATAGCCCAGCGAGGAAAAGCCAGAGCGGAAAGGGAACTACGGTGGGAAAGTCACATGCAAAGGCTGAATGCTGGCCTGTCACAGATGGTTGCGTACCTGTGCCTCTGCGCTTCCTATTGCCGTTCCCAGACCCGGCTAGCCTGCGAATGCAAATAGGAATCAAAAGGGTTCAGGCCTGCAGCCAGCTAATCTGCAAATGTCAATAGGGAACACACAGGGAAATAGATGGGAAATAGCATGGGAAGGAGAAAGGAAAGCATGCCATCCTGGTGCTGGGAGTGGGGGGAGCTGGATGGGTCAGAGGAAAACACAGTGACACACAGAAAACATTTTTAAAGGCTTTACTGATATCGCAAAAAGTTAATTTGAAACAGTTCACCAATGCTCATTAAACTGTCACTGATGGTGAGTGTTGGGGCTAGCACTGCATTTGATGTACCAGCACAAGGCATCCCCAGATCTCTCTGGCTACGCACTGTAGTCCCAGAACAGGGCTTTGGATCTCCAAAGCTAACCGGTGGAGGGTTCTCCAATGCAGCCCTGCCGGTCTCACAGATGTTTAGAGAACACAGGCAGTGGTAGTTACAAATGAAGTGGTCTCTAGCTGGAAATCAATTCTGGACGCAATTGATCTCAACAGCTGCCTTAATAGCCTGAAAGCTCTCTCCACAACAGAGCAGGTGGTGCTGAGCTGCCAGTTAAAGTACCTTTGCTGCGGAGCATGGACCACACTGTATGCCTTCATGAGCCAGGGCTTCAGGGGGTAGGCCGAGTCCCCCAGAACAACAGATCTAATGAGCAGCCTCTCAATACACGTTTCAAAGGAGGGTTCGAAGTCTTTGGTGTACATGTGGACAAAGAAGGGGAACTGACAGAAGATGCAGACATAAGAAGTGCCATACTGAGTCAGACCAAAGGTCCATCAAGCCCAACATCCTGTCCTCTGACAGTGGCCAAACTCAATCACATGGGAGAAGAACCAAGAGTCACATTGGGCAATCCATTGCCCATTGTTCACTCTCAGTCCCAGTTCCTGGCAGTAAGAAGTTCATCCCATAAGCTACTTGGTTAATAGCCATTAATGGACCTACTCTCCAAGAACTTATCAAGTCCTTTTTAAAACCCAGCTATACTACTGGGTTTAAACCATGACACATATAACTGAACATTGTGGTTTTTCCCAGACCACTTGGCCAGTACGTCCATGAACCAGCAAGGTGGTCCACAATGGCCTGGAGTTCCACAGAGAAAACCCCCTTCCAGCTCAGGTAGTCATCTTTGCTATGGGGTGGGCAGATGATAGTGATATGGCTCCCATCAATCGCCCTTATTCAGTTTGGGTTTTTCTCCTGCCAATAGCCCTCCATTACCTCCATGGAGTTAGCCAACTGCACCACCTAATCCAACAGCACTTCTACAATCACTGTGCAAACCTCCAGTAGTATGGTGCCCACCGTGGAAGTTCCAATTCCAAATTGCTGGGCGACAGAACGGCAGGAGTCTGGAGTGGCGAACTTCCAGATGGCGATGGTAATGCGCTTCTCCATGGGGATGTGCAAATGCATCATTGTGCTCGGTTTCTCCAGTTGTGGCCTGAGGATCTTGTCTATCTGCAAGATGAGGCAACAGGACATCCAAGTTTGTGACCCCCTCAGCATCTCTCCACGAGGACAGCACATTCTCCCACTAGTCTGTGCTTTTCTCCTTCACGTAGACCAGCCCTTCAGTGGGTAAAGCCCTGTGCATGACATTGGTGATTGAAGCTGCTTCTCCCAACAGGTACCTCTCTGTGTGAATCAGCTGCTCTTGCATGACTTCTCTCCTTCCCAGTGCAGTTCATTGTTGCCAAAGGTAGGCAAGTGCACGGTGCTGGAGCAGGGTCCACCTCCATAATGTGTTGCACCCCACTATCCTGGCCAGAGACTGAGCAAGAGCCTTTCTGTACCTTGACATCACCTCGTGTCAACAACAACAATAGGCTTGTATTTATTGGATTACTCACAGGTTCTGCTCAGCAGTAGAAAGGAAGGCCTGGATTGCAATAATAGGCACAAGGAAGTTCTCAGCATGCATCTCCATGCTGTGGATCTAGCATCTGTGAACTCTGCAGACCATGCACCAAATGTTTTGAACAGCTTAAAGAGCTAGGCGGCTGCCTAGCTAGACTTGACTGCATGCAATACGTGAGCAGCTATTGGCCACTATTTGTCATGAGTAATTAGAGGACTGGCTGTGCGCTGAGCATGAGCTGCTACTGGCTGCTATTAATTATAGGACAGCTATTGGTTGAAAATGTTTTTGCAAAGCTTAGGCTGAGTGTGTGTGTGATGCTGCATGCACACTGTCAATTAGTACTGAGACGAGAACATGTGTTCCCTTCCCATCGGGAAATACCTACCTTTCAAGAGTGCTTGCGACCATTTGTCAGTATTTTCTCACTGGTCAGCAATTCTGCACTTCCACCATTGCGAGATTAGCACCGGCAATCTTCCACCATTTCCGTCACTTTCAGGGATTTTTTGGGACTTTCCAGGGTTATCCAGGATTTTTAGAGACTGTCCTTTTGCATCCTTTAATATCAATTTCTGGCACTTTTGCATCACTTAGCCAATATATAAAGCGTAAGCTTCAAAGCATAGTTGGTAGCAGTTCAGTTCATGTTGTGTTCAACTAGCGAAAAATAATGAAAAAGCTGGAAAGTTTCCTTGTCGTGAAAATGAAGGTGAATGACCTGTTTCCAACAGAAAAAGTATTTGCTTTTATTGGTCATTTCAGGCGACTATTAAACTGCATAGACATTTCTGTCACTGTTGGGCTTCAAACTCCCAGCCCTGGGTGGCACTGGTGTTTCCCTTGCGTCACTGCCTATCATATGCTGGTAGCTGGGTTGTCCTGTATCACTCTCGCTCTCCTGTGGTTGTAGCCCTGCCCATCAATTTCCTGATTGGCTCCCAGTTGTATATAAGGCATGCTGGGAGCAACAGGAAGTTGGTGGAGTATCTGCTCCTGACACTGTTTCAGCTTGTGTGTGGTGATTCCATGTGATGCTCATTGTCCCAGGTTGTATTGCTCTGTGGTGTCTTGATAAAGCTTGGTCCCTTCCTGTGTTTTCCTCCCTTCTTCCGTCCCCAGTGAGAGTCTTCCTTGTTGTAATGTATAGCTGCTGCTTGGTACTCTTTGGTTCTGTAGGATTCTCTCTTACTAGAATCTCAAATCTGATTTCTGCTTGTCTTGTTATTGCTAAGTCACTGTCATTTCTATAGCCCCCTATAGCTGTGGCACTTTCTCCTCAGTTTCCCTTCTATATCTATGAACTTCATCCCTTGTCTTGCCTTGCTACTGCTTGCCACTACCATCCCTGTATCTCTGGCGGTGGCATATTCCTCTCTTGTTCTGTCTCCAGTCTTGCTTGCTTGAGTCACCTGTTCCCTTGACTGTGGCAAATTCCCTTCACACTCTGCTGAGCCTGGTTTTCCTTCTTGCTGTGTTACAGCCTGGTCGCAGTCACCTTGTGCTCTGACTGGACTTACCTCCTTGGTCCTCCAAGCTAGATATTCTTTGCCTTGTTCTGCTGTTGACCATAGTCCTCTTTGAACTTCTTACTGTGCAGTCACCTCTCTTTGCTGTTTCCCATGTCTGCTCTTGTTCCTTTTGTACCTTGTGCATGTCTTATTCCCCACACCTGAAGTCTTGAGTATTGTTTGCTTGGTTTACCTGTTGTCCAATCTTCCTCTTATCCTGAGTATTGTCTCATTGTAGTTTGTCTTTAGTGTGCTATTACTTCAACCCTTCTCCTATTGTCTCGAGCGTTGTTGCAGTTGCCTAGTTTTGACTCCCCTCTTAGTCACAGTATTGCTCTTGTGAGGTTACTCTTGTGTGCCTCACTTCTTTGTATAAATCCTGACTGCTACTTGGGTGTGGTTAGCCTTGCCTTGTCAATGTATCATTCTTCTATGCTGCTTGAGCCATGACCCTGTGTGTGTCCTGTTGGCCTTGTGTCCGTGTGTCCTGTTACCCTAGACACTCTTGGTTTGGGCTGTCATGTGGTTGTATTGCTCGTAGTGTATGGGTGTCTCCCTAGTGTCTGGTAGCTTCGACATATCTAGTATTGTGCCTTCTATTGTTTAAGCGTTGGTATTTCTTTTTCATGAGCCATCCTCCTTCGGTGTGTCCTATGTTGGGGCCCTCTGTCAATCCTATTCTTCTCCCCTTTTCTCAGGGAGAAATCGTGGGCTAGGAGAGCCACTTTCCTTCATAGCTTCCCTATGATTATCTTCAGGTTGGCCTTTGAGTGTGCCGCCATTCGATCTGGAGGGAGCGTTCTCCAAGTTGCGATATTAGTCCTCTGGTTCTCCTGTTCTTGCCTCAGCATTGGGGATCTGAAAGCTTGAGTCTTTCTGTGTGTTTCTGTCTCCTGACCCCACACCCCAAAGTCCTAGATCTTCCTTTAGGGCCTGACAGTCACAAGAATGGCAGTGCACGTGCCAACTCATCTAAAATCATTACAGATGTTAGCACCATGGAAGCATGCAACTTTTTAATCTCTGTGGGGTGGAACCACTTAATTGGTCAGAAATGGGCAAGTGGGGGATATCTGCAAGGTAGTGAAGGTCACTGTGCTTGGAACATATGTGGAGTTCCCATTGGTTAAAAGTAACTCATATAATTTTTATCTTCCTTAAGTAACAGTTTTTGTTTGTAATGACCATGAGGGATCATCAAGCCACAAAGTTATTTCTGCGAGTTGTTTGCTTGGGAAAGACAATGGCTTTGACTTTTGTCTGTCAGTGAAGTAGCCACCTGGGTATGGGGCCCAGAGGAGTTGGGGGATGATGCTTTTGATGGCTTTGCTGACATTTGGGTGAGGCCTGCTGTACAGAGAGAACTGGCAGTTCCATCCTCCGAGGTGAGCTATGTGCTCATAGGGTGGAACATGCACACAATGGGGTTCTATGTATGCACAATGAAGTGCAGACATGGTGCAACCCTGCTGCAGTTCCAAGTTCAGCAGAATGGAAGAGCCCTGGATGAGATGAGACAGTGGGATACAAATGAGATCACACCTTTTCTGGATGCTTGTGCACTGCCTGAGCTAGGGCAGTCACTAATGGATGCTGGATCTTCCGTGACATTTTTTCTCATCACTGCCCTGAAGACAGCATGAGGACACTTGCAGAGCCACTGGGAGTGCATCGATTAGATGGCAGATGTGAATCTCTTAGGGGAAACAAGTAACTTGGGGTACAGGTAATGTGAGTTGATTGAAGGAGAGCTTGTTGTCCTATACAAGGTTTGGACACTCCCAAGAAGTACAGAACACTCTCACAAGTACTGTATGGTAATGCAGAAGATGATAGAGTGTCAGGGGTATAGGGGGAAAAGGGGTTCTAAGCTAAGAAGAGAGGCAGGAAGAGAGGAACCAGAAGGGGTAGAGCAAGCGGTGGTACCGGAAAAAGAGAACCTCTCAGCCAGTCTTGTTCCCATAGAGACTCTCTCTCAGCAGAACTGGGAAACCCAGCCTTAGAGATCTTGGAACTCATCAAGGTTGAGGGGAAAAGACCAAGCCAGACCAATAATAGGAAAGACAAAGACAGAAGGGGATGGAGCTAAGGGACTAGAACCTAAAAGAGTCAAGAGGCTTAAGACCAACAGGGTCCTGGAGGGAACAGGCTCTGAGAAAGGGGGAATAAACCACAGATGAGGAAACACAAGACTGGAAGCATGAGGGAACTAGGGAGGCTGGGGAAAAGGGGATCTATGGTTTAACAGAGGTCTTGGACAGGACAGGGATATATAAAGGGGGAACTGAGCTATAGGCTATGGGCAACAGACTAAGCATAAGAGGGAACCAAGGGACTAGGGATGAGGGAACACAGAGGGGGACAAGGGAATTATAACAGGGGACCACAGTGAAAGGTAGGGTGCAAGGGGTCACAGCATGGGCACACAGCAGAGTAGGGAAGAAATTCACAAGGCCCACTCACATACACAGGACAAGGAAAACACAGGCACTAAAGCCTACCAACAAACACCAAACACAGAACAGGACTACAGAGGAAGGAGAATTCAACCCCAACACTCAACGGGCATAGTCACAGGGGAAGAAGCAGGTCTATGCCATATAGGGTCAAGAGACAAAACAATAACCACACACAGGGAAGAGCAGTTGCTTCACCAGCTTCCTGGGGCCACCAGAAGGTCTTAAATACTCCCTGGTGGCCAATCAGGAAGCCAGGAGACAGGCTACAGAAATGGGCAACGGGTGAGCAAGGGTGGGGCACACACCAGGCGGAGATGCAGGAGGAGACATAGCAAGGAGAAGGGAAACACAGGCCACCAAGGTACCAGGCGGTGCAAGCTGTTGCAGCAACGTCCCCAAATCCCTAGGGCCAGGGGTTCAAGACCCAGACCTAACAGTACCACCCCCGTCCAGGCCCCCCCCCTCTGCCAGGGGCTACCCCCTCCCTTTGACACACAAGGAGGACTGTGCCAGAGGACAAAACAAAAAGAATTGCAGACAGAACATGTAGGCATGCAGGAAAGAGACTAGAGACCTAAACAAAGAACACAACACAGAACTACACATCAGGACTAGACAAACAACACAGGGCAAGATAAGCAAGATATTGGACAGGGAACAGAGTACAAAGAATGTCACTGCGATACTAAAGGGTCAAACCAGATATGAGAGGCAAGACTAGAATATAGGATCAAAATCCAGGCAAGGAATAGGGGCCAAAGGATAACCAGATACATGACTGAGAATTCAAAATCAGGCAAGGAATTTCTCTAGCTACAGTACAAGGAACTAGAAGATATGGTCACTGCAAAATTGGAGATTTGAGAACATTAATCATCAGTAGACAAGTTAAACACTAGACAACAGGACACAATATCCATGGCTTGGACTTGGGACAAGGAACCTAAAATCGAGACAAACCAAGACAAATATACAGGATATAAGATGGGAGTCTGGAACTAGATAAGACGTGAACAAGCAGGACACGGTGAAGATGGGGTAGACAGAACAAGAATTATACAAATAGGACTAACAACTTAAGATGGACCAAACTGGACAAGACACAAACAAGGAGTTAGACAACAGGGCAAGAAACAAACATCTGTGACAAAAGACTAAACGAAGTGCGAAGCAGGCTGGAAGGGGTATAATACAGCCTGGACAAGGGATAGGACTGCTTGGACATGAGACCAGGTACTCTGGACTAAACATAACGTGGGCAAAACAAGTGACTAAGGTGGTGGGGCACAAGGCATGGAGCTGGTCAGATATGCTATAAAACGTGGAGGAGGAATAAAACAAGTATGGCGAGATATTGGAGGGCAGGGAGGCCAAAAACAATGGACAGGATAAAATACAGATCGTGGTAAAGAACCAGGCTCGGGGGCCACTGGCTGGGGCTGGGCGACAGTCTCTGGCTCGGGGGGTGCTGGCTGGGGCCAGGTGACAGGAGCCAGGCAGCACTCTCTAACTTGGGGGCTGCGGGGCAGAGCCCAGTAGCAGACTTTAGTTGTGGGGCTGTCAGCTGAAGCTGAGTTTCACTCTCTGGGGCAACATCCACTATAGGCAGGGCCCCGATTCTTCCGTGGAATTTAAAAAAAAATTCCGCGGAAGTCAGGGCCTGATTCAGTGCCTCACCGTGCTGATTTACCATGCGGGGGTGGGTGGGTGGGGGAGAAGAGACTTGCCTCCTCCTCCCCTCCCACTGGTAAAACCCTTGCCCCCCCCACTAGTAAAACCCTTGGCGCTTCGCCTCCCCAGCTGCCAGGGCTTGCCTCCCCCCCCCCCCTTCCCAGTATAGAAGTTAAAATGAACTTAGCAGTGTCTGTTGGCGGCAGCAGCTGCTCCCCTCAGCACGCTCGTCTCCACCTGGCTCCAGGGACTCTCAGGGAGATGCAGCCGGATGACGTCATCTGGCTGCGCTGCTCGGAGAGTTCCTGGAGCTGGGTGGAGACGAGCGTGCTGAGGGGAGCGGCTACTGTTGCTGACAGACACTGCTAAGTTAAAATTAACTTCTAAACTGGGAAGGGGGGTGGGGGAGGCAAGCCCTGGCAGTTGGGATGGGGAAGCCCTGAGGGTATGTTCATCACCCTCTCCCCGTGGGATCTCCTGCCCCGCATCTCCCCAGCGCAGTCTAGAAATTCTGTGCTGGGGTAAGCGGGGCAGGAGATTCCGTGGGGGAAGGGGAATTCTGCGTGAAATCTGCGAATCGCAGACCCGTGTTTCCTTCAGGACCCTGACTATAGGGACGGTCAACGGTTCTCTAGGGTGGTAATCGCCGAGGGATATTTTATTCCCATAGCTTCACTCTGTTTCTGCTGGGCCACTATTACGTGATTTTTAAAGGTTACAGGAGGGTGGGACAATGGAAGCCCCTTGAGAGCAAGAGTATCAGCAGGATTCTCACTGTTACCTGAATCCACAGGGATCCCAAGCGTCTGTTCTTCCAAGTCTTCCTCCTCGGTAGGTAGTTCTCTGCATGCCATGGACATTGACACTGTTCCACCTAAAAAAACTCATTCTGGGGCTATGGACTCCAAAAAGGAATAAGACAAGGAGGGACCTTTTGAAACAAACCCCCCCGCCCCCCCACCGCACTGGGGTTTGTATGGGAAGACTGTGGAATCTTCCACTTTGTGAGATGTAGGGAACTTAGGTGCAGATGATTGTCAGGGTACACTTTCATTCTTGCCTCTGAACCCAGCTGGTTAGTTAGCGGGCACAGTCTGGTACCTTGGGGAACAGACAAACCTAGTGCTGCTTTGGGCAAATTCTGTCTTGTAAGGTGACTAGTTGTTACCCGCATGGTAGAAACCATGGGAGATGTTGATGTTCCCTTTTGCTAGACCTCCAAGGCGGAGAAGCGATGATGCAGAAGGGGCTCTGATTCCCAAGTCTGTGCCTTGCAGAGTTGTACCTATAAATGCTATCTGAGAGTCTGACTGCGTCTGCTGGAAACACTTGGAATTAGAGGGGGATTTACGGGTCCCTGGTACTAAGGATGGCGTAGGAGTGGTAACTGAGGGTTCCTGCATTTCGTCCCGAGAAGGACGTTTGCACAGAGGCAGGGGCAACCTTAGTGGTCAGAGCAGTAAGTTGAGATCAGAGGGACTGGAATGAGGCAAACAAGACTGGATTAGTTGTCATGCTCCCAGAGCCATCCTGGGCTTTCTTTGCCTCAATTTGGGAGTGCACCCATTCCATAGCCATAAACAGGGCTTTCTTCTCTGGAGGCAGACTATCATGGGGTGAACAAGAGACAGTGGTTGCTATACCCAAATCCTTGTTTTCCATTCCTTCCTCATCTCAACTATCCATTTCCTCCTCAGTCACATCTTCCCAATGCCCTTCATCCTCTGAGTCGGACCATTGGCCCTTGCTCAGAACCCCAGGGTCCTGTGGCTTGGAAGGCAATGGAGTTGACCACCTGGCTGTATTTCGAGGCATAGGCTTACTACAGGCAGCTAAAGCCACCGCTGACAAAGCATCGGTCACCTGAGCCAAATACACCTTCACCTGCCGATGAGCATCCCACATCTTTGGGGATGGTTCAAGGGCTCCTGGCCTGTGGTCCAAAAATGCCTCCACCTCCTGATATAAAGACAATTTCCATTAGGCTGGTGGCTTCATTTGGGAGAGTTGGTGGGAGTTCATCTTGATTGCCCTGAGTTATAGCAACTTTTTAACCTTTAATACAAACTCGATACTTCAGTATACTACTTTATGCCAGAGTAAGGAAAGAGAAGAGGAACTTGTTTCAGGGTGGAGCAATCTGTCAGGGGTATAGAGGGAAAGGGGGTTCTAAGCCAAGAAGAGAGGCAGGAATAGGGGAACCAGGAGGGGTAGAGCAAGCAGTAGTACTGGAAAGAGAGAACCTCTCAGCCAGTCTTGTTCCCATAGAGACTCTCACTCAGCAGGAGAACTGGGAAACCCAGCTTAGAGATGTTAGAACTCATCATCGAGGTTGAGGAGAAAAGACCAAGCCAGACCAGTAATAGGAAAGACAATGTCAGAAGGGGATAGAGTTAAAGGACTAGAACCTAAAGAGCCAAGAGGCTTAAGACCAACAGGGTCCTGGAGGGGGCAGGCTCTGAGAAAGGAGGAATAAACCACAGATGAGGGAACACAAGACTGGAAGCATGAGGGAACTAGGGAGGCTGGGGAAAAGGGGATCTATGGTTTAACAGGGGTCTTGGACAGGACAGGGATCTATAAAGGGGGAACTGAGCTATAGGCTATGGGCAACAGTCTAAGCATAAGAGGGAACCAAGGGACGAGGGATGAAAGAGCACAGAGGAACAAGGGAATCATAATGGGAACACAGTGAAAGGTAGGGTACAAGGGGTCACAGCAAGGGCACATAGCAGAGTAGGGAAGAAATCCACAAGAGCACAAGGAGCAAGACCCACGTACACACAGGACATGGGAAACACAGGCACTAAAGCCTACCAACAAACACCAAACACAGAACAGGACTACAGAGGAAAGAAGAGTTCAACTCCAACACTCAATGGGCATAGTCACAGGGGAAGAAGCAGGTCTATGCCATATAGGGTCAAGAGACCAAACAATAACCACACACAGGGAAGAGCAGTTGATCCACTAGCTTCCTGAGGCCACCAGAAGGTCTTGGCCAACCAGGAAGCCAGGAGACAGGTTGCAGAAATGGGCGACAGGTGAGCAAGGGTGGGGCACACACCAGGCGGAGATGCAGGAGGAGACATAGTGAGGAGAAGGGAAACACAGGGCACCAAGACACCAGGTGGCGTAAGCTGTTGACACAACACCCCCAAGGCCCTGGGGCCATGAGTTCAAGACCCAGACCTGACATAGAGAGGGGGTACAAGAGGCATATGCTTGACTGGGAATTTTATGCAAAGCAAGAGGGATTAACAACACCACAGCAGATGAGACCTCAATAAAACTTTTTGCTGCTACCTACCAGTACATTGCTGTGAGCTGTGGATGCAAGAAACCAGGTAGTGACAAGATGCAAAGACTGACTGCTTTTGCTCTGGATTTTTACTTTTGCTTTCAATTTTTACTATAGGCACTCAATAATGTATCTGATTTGCTCAATAAACTCAGCATTATGTGTATAGCAAAAGGTTGGTTCCAGCTGCCAAGTGCATGCAGGTATAAACTCAGGTATTAACCTCCGTGGGTGGGCAGGGATAGCAGGCATTAGACTGCCTCCCGGAGTCATACCTTGGAAAAAAGAACAGCTGGTGCAGCCACGGCTGTGAGTTCATCATGGGGTGGGATACTGAGAAAGGGGGGTTAGTGGGTGGAGCACAGTGGGGAAGAACGCCTGCTGATGTATTAGGCTGATCACACTAAATGTGTGAGTGGGGCTGCCTGAATGCACAAGAAATACACGCAGGGGGCTGCCTGTGTATTACGCTTTACATGCTAAATATGTGAGTGAGGGCTGCAGTAGGCTATCATCTTGTTTGTTAACACCCTGTCTTACCTCAATCACATCACTCTACAAGGGCACACCATGAAGTACATGAGTAGTCTTTATCGGCATGCATGAGCCACAGCTTCTATCTGATCCAATTAATCAGAAACAACCTTGAATCTCAGTAATGTTTTAAAAAAAACTTCCAAGTTTTTGTCTCTCCAACATGCATACTTGACCTCACAAACCTAGGGGAAAGGATATTAAGTAGGC
>QEPC01004976.1:1200999-1211119 GCA_003113815.1 Sphenodon punctatus | reverse complement strand
GAGGCAAACAAGACTGGATTAGTTGTCATGCTCCCAGAGCCATCCTGGGCTTTCTTTGCCTCAATTTGGGAGTGCACCCATTCCATAGCCATAAACAGGGCTTTCTTCTCTGGAGGCAGACTATCGTGGGGTGAACAAGAGACAGTGGTTGCTATACCCAAATCCTTGTTTTCCATTCCTTCCTCATCTCAACTATCCATTTCCTCCTCAGTCACATCTTCCCAATGCCCTTCATCCTCTGAGTCGGACCATTGGCCCTTGCTCAGAACCCCAGGGTCCTGTGGCTTGGAAGGCAATGGAGTTGACCACCTGGCTGTATTTCGAGGCATAGGCTTACTACAGGCAGCTAAAGCCACCACTGACAAAGCATCGGTCACCTGAGCCAAATACACCTTCACCTGCCGATGAGCATCCCACATCTTTGGGGATGGTTCAAGGGCTCCTGGCCTGTGGTCCAAAAATGCCTCCACCTCCTGATATAAAGACAATTTCCATTAGGCTGGTGGCTTCATTTGGGAGAGTTGGTGGGAGTTCATCTTGATTGCCCTGAGTTATAGCAACTTTTTAACCTTTAATACAAACTCGATACTTCAGTATACTACTTTATGCCAGAGTAAGGAAAGAGAAGAGGAACTTGTTTCAGGGTGGAGCAATCTGTCAGGGGTATAGAGGGAAAGGGGGTTCTAAGCCAAGAAGAGAGGCAGGAATAGGGGAACCAGGAGGGGTAGAGCAAGCAGTAGTACTGGAAAGAGAGAACCTCTCAGCCAGTCTTGTTCCCATAGAGACTCTCACTCAGCAGGAGAACTGGGAAACCCAGCTTAGAGATGTTAGAACTCATCATCGAGGTTGAGGAGAAAAGACCAAGCCAGACCAGTAATAGGAAAGACAATGTCAGAAGGGGATAGAGTTAAAGGACTAGAACCTAAAGAGCCAAGAGGCTTAAGACCAACAGGGTCCTGGAGGGGGCAGGCTCTGAGAAAGGTGGAATAAACCACAGATGAGGGAACACAAGACTGGAAGCATGAGGGAACTAGGGAGGCTGGGGAAAAGGGGATCTATGGTTTAACAGGGGTCTTGGACAGGACAGGGATCTATAAAGGGGGAACTGAGCTATAGGCTATGGGCAACAGTCTAAGCATAAGAGGGAACCAAGGGACGAGGGATGAAAGAGCACAGAGGAACAAGGGAATCATAATGGGAACACAGTGAAAGGTAGGGTACAAGGGGTCACAGCAAGGGCACATAGCAGAGTAGGGAAGAAATCCACAAGAGCACAAGGAGCAAGACCCACGTACACACAGGACATGGGAAACACAGGCACTAAAGCCTACCAACAAACACCAAACACAGAACAGGACTACAGAGGAAAGAAGAGTTCAACTCCAACACTCAGGGCTATGCTGTCAAGAGACAAAACAATAACCACACACAGGGAAGAGCAGTTGATCCACTAGCTTCCTGAGGCCACCAGAAGGTCTTGGTCAACCAGGAAGCCAGGAGACAGGTTGCAGAAATGGGCGACAGGTGAGCAAGGGTGGGGCACACACCAGGCGGAGATGCAGGAGGAGACATAGTGAGGAGAAGGGAAACACAGGGCACCAAGACACCAGGTGGCGTAAGCTGTTGACACAACACCCCCAAGGCCCTGGGGCCATGAGTTCAAGACCCAGACCTGACATAGAGAGGGGGTACAAGAGGCATATGCTTGACTGGGAATTTTATGCAAAGCAAGAGGGATTAACAACACCACAGCAGATGAGACCTCAATAAAACTTTTTGCTGCTACCTACCAGTACATTGCTGTGAGCTGTGGATGCAAGAAACCAGGTAGTGACAAGATGCAAAGACTGACTGCTTTTGCTCTGGATTTTTACTTTTGCTTTCAATTTTTACTATAGGCACTCAATAATGTATCTGATTTGCTCAATAAACTCAGCATTATGTGTATAGCAAAAGGTTGGTTCCAGCTGCCAAGTGCATGCAGGTATAAACTCAGGTATTAACCTCCGTGGGTGGGCAGGGATAGCAGGCATTAGACTGCCTCCCGGAGTCATACCTTGGAAAAAAGAACAGCTGGTGCAGCCACGGCTGTGAGTTCATCATGGGGTGGGATACTGAGAAAGGGGGGTTAGTGGGTGGAGCACAGTGGGGAAGAACGCCTGCTGATGTATTAGGCTGATCACACTAAATGTGTGAGTGGGGCTGCCTGAATGCACAAGAAATACACGCAGGGGGCTGCCTGTGTATTACGCTTTACATGCTAAATATGTGAGTGAGGGCTGCAGTAGGCTATCATCTTGTTTGTTAACACCCTGTCTTACCTCAATCACATCACTCTACAAGGGCACACCATGAAGTACATGAGTAGTCTTTATCGGCATGCATGAGCCACAGCTTCTATCTGATCCAATTAATCAGAAACAACCTTGAATCTCAGTAATGTTTTAAAAAAAACTTCCAAGTTTTTGTCTCTCCAACATGCATACTTGACCTCACAAACCTAGGGGAAAGGATATTAAGTAGGCTATGCATTGCAGCTGAGCTTATCTCCAAATTGGGGAGAAAGGTTTTTATCTAGGCTGTTTTTCTAACTGAGCAACCATGGCTTGGGCTCAGACACAGAATTGACCATGTTGGTCCTGTACTGAATTGGCTAACTATGTGGCTAAACAAATGAAATCTAATGAATAGAAGACAAGTTTTCTAAATTATCTTTAAGATCCTATAAAGTTTTAAGGCTTCATTGTCAAGCGAACACTATAAAATAATAAACTCACTATAGAGAGGTATGCTGATCAAAGCTGGAGTCCTAATAAATGTAATTTTTAATTATAATGAAGTTGATTATTAAAGGGCAGAAACTGAAATGAGTAAATGGAACGAAAGTTCCTTTCCAAGAATTAGCTCTGAAATTAAAAAAGTAAATCATATTTGCAATTAACTTTCAAATTGATATCTGAAGACATGTACATACCTATAATATGTACAATGGTACTGTTTTCAAGTGTTTGAGTCTGCTAACTTTTGATTTTGATGATTTTCTCCAATAAATTAATCTTACTGGCATAAAAAGAAAAAAAAAAACATGTATAAAATCTTGAAACCGAAATCACACAAACCCTTGGGTCCATCATCCGGCTTTCCATTTTTATCCTTAATAGGGTCATCAATACTGCAGTCTGTCCCCGCCCAGGTGGAACTACAAATGCAAGTGGCTTCATTACTGCACACCTGAAAAAGAAAATAAAGTATTTGTCTTGGAAATTTGTTTAGTAGTAGCCACCATAAGAGAAACACATGGTTCACAAGTTAAAATTTACTTAATCTATAAAACAGCCAGGATGGCCATTGTTTAGAGAATAAGAGGTAAGCGACCTGGTCAGATACATACAGCAGACATGCACACTTTGGGATTTTATTTATGCATACCTTCCAACAGTCCCTATTCAGAAGGGACAGTCCCTCTTTGGGTCCTGAATCCCACTGTCCCTTTTTCAGGGGATCAACTTTCCCCTTTTAGGAAAGAGAGACAAAAAGACCAATGGGTTCCCACGGGTGCACACCCACCTCCACCCACAGAACATTGGGCATTGGAGTTCATTGCTCTGTGCGTGGGTGATGGGTGGAGGTAGGCGTAGCGGATGAGCGCGCACGCACCCCCACCCATCCCCGTGGTATTCACACAGGTGCCTCTACCCACCTCCTTAGGCCCTTTTCACACAGACACTCTAATAAAACAGGTGTTACATTTTATTATACATGCTGCAGGTGTGCTCTATGGGTGCCCTGCAACATGTATAATAAAATGTAACACCCATTTTATCAGTGTTAGAGTGTCTGTGTGAAAAGGGCCCTGGTGACAAGAAACTAACGCTCTTTTCAAACGGGTTGCAGTGGGTGGGAGATGTGTTAGAATGTTGGGAGATTTATGTAAGTATGGGGGGACGGGGCGGAGCTTATTAGCCAAGAGAGTAGGACTTATCCTTTTTTGGCAGTTCTTAGGGTTACCATACCTCCCCTTTAAAGAGGACTCTTATGAAAAATACATGTTGCAGGTGTGCACTGGAACCAATGCAGCCCTGCACCATGTATTTTTCATAAGCATCCTCTTTTAAAGGGGAGGTATGGTAACCCTAGCTGCTCACAATGTTGGGAGGTATTTTTATAACTCCAAAGCTATAGCGAGATGATGTCATGACTAAGGTAGAAGGCTTCCAATGTCCGACAGTCAAAAACAATAACCTTGGTAGGGATGGTCTCAAAAAACCCACCCAAAAGTGAAGGAGTAAATATGTTTAGGCTGTCATAAAATCCAGCCTTTTTGGTATTAAATAAACTATAGCCTTTGTTGCAGTTTCAAGGTAGAGCTGAAATCAATATCTAAGCAGATATCATTAACCATCAGATTTGTGGTAACTCAACAGATCATGTCCAAGAGGCGGCACTGAGATCATCCCAGGAAGCAAGATCTTTCTCTCCCCCCCTCCCCCATGACAAAGAACAGTGGCTGGTACTGGGGGTGGGGTGTGGCAGTTGGCCAGCCAGGGGCCATGGAACATCGCTCCCTCTCCCCCCCCTTGCGGGGGTGGGGCCTGGGGAGGGCTCCTTCCGGGCTGCTCCCCATAACACTGGGGGCGGTTGCCGGCCGTGCCGGAGGCGCGTGTCAGGGGCCCGATCGATAAGCAAAGGGGCCTGCCCTTTGGTTGTGCCCTTTGGTCGGGCCTGGAGGTTGGGATGGATGGGTCGCTGGTGGGGTTGCCCAATGTGAGGTTTCTACTGGTGAAAGTTNCTGGTGGCAGCAGGGGATGGAAGGAAGGATGGTTTGATACTGGTAGAGTGGGTATTGGGATGGGTTAGTAAAGCATATTGTTAGATGTTATTATTATTGAAATGTTAAATGGGAGGGTAGGGTTTTCTTGTGTATTATGATGTATTTGGTGTTGGGTTTCCCCTGCATGGGATAAAAACCCTAATATTGTATTTATTATTGATGTGAGCCGCCTTGAGCCGACTTTGGTTGGGAGAGTGCAGTGTATAAATTAAAGATGAAAATGAAAAAAACGATCAGTTACCAAGTGATAACTGTTTATTAGGGGTGTGTACCAGAGACCCATTACTGAATTTGTAATTTTGTTATTATGTAGCTTTGGATTTTGTCATGAATTTCTATGGGAAACTGATTTCTGGACTAACATCTTCATTTTTGTCCAATTTGCTTGTAGCATGTACTGATTTTACCCCTTATCCAAGGGATCATTCCTGTGAAATTTCATAAAGATTGGATAAAGGGTCCTGATTCTGGAAGCAATTGAAGGTTTGTAGTTTATGTACACATTTGCAGCTGTAATATATTTGTTTTCCATACAATTTGCGTGAAATTTGTACTCCTCCTGAAAGGGATCGTCTCTGCCAACTTTCAGGAAGATTGGATAAAGGGTCCTGATTTTATTAGCAATTTAATCATTTCATGGTTTATACACACATTTCCAGGTTTAGCGTCTTTGTTTTCCATCTAATTTGGATGAACTTTGGAAAGGTTGTTCCCCTCACCCAAAGGATCATCCCTGCCACGTTTCAGAAGGCCTGGATAAAGGGTCCAAATTTTATAAGCAGTATCAGTTTCATGTGTATAACAGAATTTGTAAATTTCCCTAAACCACTTGCAGGTGTTGTTTCTGTTTAAACTATAGAGGTTTTACTAGATGCAGACATCTACTTTTTGGAGCATTTGTACAGAGAGTGAAGAAGATAGGAGGAGGTGGGCAGAGCAAAAGAGGAGCAGGTACCAGAGGCACTGGCACATGTGCCAGTCATTGGCACCCCAAAATCTGTGGGGGCATACGAGGGGGAGAGTAGGTGCAGAGTTCTGCTTTTTCGAGCACTTGCAGTGAGGCTGAAGACTACAGTACAGTCAGTCACACACAGAGAGCACTGAGCCAGCCTAAAACCCACACAAGATCTAGCCATGGTCGGGGCTGTGCAGCTTGGCAGAAGCTTATGTTTGCTCCTCAGTGCTCACCCCAAGCCTCTCTGATTGCAGTTATTGGGTAGTGGCAAGTTGGAAGCCTGGGAAGCATCTCCAGAGGATGAGCCTATACCAGAGATTCTCTTATGTTTGTCACAGTGGTACCAGATGTATTTGTGATGCCAACTGGCCAGCAGAAATGTCCATGATGTATGCTCATTCTGTGCTGTGCCCCTGCTTGTTACTAGGAAGTTGGAAGCATCTGCTTAGGAAAGAGCTAATAAGATTCTCTTATGTGCTCTGTCACAGTGCTGCAGGGTGTGTTTGGGATGCCAGTTGGTCAGCTTGGATGTGTTAATCATGTCTCTTGATTTCTGGGATGCTTCCCCCTTCCTTCTGCCTTGCTCCCTGAAGTCCCTCTTATATCCTGATATTTTAGTTTTTGTCCCAAAATTTTCAGAACTTGTATTTGCACGACTTGTGTTAAAATCACAAATCTTCAATTGGTAAAATTGGTTCCCTTTATCTAAACTTTCTGAAATTTGGCAGGACAACAAAGGTTTTACAGCTGGAAATGTATGCGCAAACCACAAAACGTAAATTGCTTATAGAATTGGGACCTGTTATCCAATCTTTTTGAGACTTGGTATGGATGATCCCTTGTGTTAGGGGTACACTATATCCAAAGTGCATCCAGACTAGATTGGCAGAAAGGAAGTTACAGCCATAAATGCATTCAAAACCAAAATGCTTAAAAAATCTGGACCCTGCTTCCAATCCTTCTGACATTTGGCAGGCATGTTCCCTTCCAATTTTATTAAAACCGGACACAAAACAAAAAAGTTACAGTCTAAAGTGTGTGTCCCACCATCAGAAAATAACAAAATTACGAATTCTGAAATTTCGTTATTGTTTTTTGGAATTATTACATTTGTTTTCATAATTATAAATACATTAACAACTTGGCCAAATTTGTTACATCGTAATTATAACTACGAATACAAATTGCACACTCCTGTTTATTAATAAAGAGTTTAACTGATTTTACTGTATTACTATAGTCGCATTATTTACCATGTTGCTGCCTTCCATTTTCCTGTCCATTCTGTGATTACCAGCTAGTTCTGTTTGCCTATAATTCTTTCCCCATCTACCCTCTACCTCCTGGAGCCTGGTTTCAAGTTTAACTGTTTCCCATTGACTACCTGGTTTAAATCTGCTAGAAATTATAGAATGTAGAAAACTACTAAATTGGTTACATGGTAAATCAGTTATGCAGTAATGGTAAAGTAATATTAATTGGTATTTTGGTTAACCCCTGTGGTATGCAGTTAATGATCAGATATCAGTTAACCAATTAGATATCTGGAATTTCATTTATTAACTATAGTTATGGGATTAATTATACATTTCAGCTCTAAATCTAGGTACGCTGTGCCATGCTGTATTTTAGGTCCTCTTCATATTGAGAATACAGACACAAGTCTATTTGCTAGCATATTGACCAGGACTTACCCCATGTCCTGAACAAACTTTTCCATTAGAACCAATAGGACAGCTACTTATGTTTAAAGACTGGATTGATAGGCACTTTTTGTCTAGACACATCATATGAGGGCCAAATGGAGCTCCATCTTCCACATATCCTATATCTGTATCATCATCTAAAAGCACATGAGCACCACTAGGAGGAAAAAAAAAATTAAATGCTATTAGTACACCACAAAGTTTTTAAGAAAAGCTATCACATGCAACAAACATATGCACACTAAACGTATTCTAACATCAATGCAAAGTATATGATAAATAACTTGTTATGTACTATGTGATACCTTAAGATTATTTCTATTATTATAATTCATATAAAAAAACAAATTAAGGTTCTTCAAAATGTGCTATGCTCATTCACGCTTTTGAGACTGCATACATGTAATCAACTGCATCAGTACCCTCTGAGGAACAACAGTCCCCTTCTCAGTATGAGATTTAGTACAACAATAATAGAAGGGACTATACAAGCAGCAGAACCACCTGACCTGACTCAGTTCTTCCAAATCAAAATGCACAAAAAATGCCCCAGCAAAAATTCTGAGATAGAGAGGAGGTAGGAGAAAGGTGTGAACTGACAGAGTACTTCTTGAAAGACGTTAGTAGTAGGTAAATAACCTTAATTTCACCTTTGAGTGGCTATGTTTATCCAACCTTTGATCAAGTAGTAAAGTACTCCCTGATTCTGACTCCTAGACAAGGAGGACAAAGTGAAAAGAGATTGTAGTACTGTTCTCCCAAATTGTGCACTTGACCTTGTACTAGATCTAACCCTAGTCCTTACAAACATGTGACTGGACAACCACATAGCTACTCTACAGATGCTGGATATAGGAATCTATTTAAAAGCCACAATAGGTTGTTGCCCTAACAGAGTATGTCCTATGCTCTAGTGAACCTGTTGGCTCCTATGAAAGAATTGGGAGACAATACAAGCAACTATCCACTTTGAAAATGATTGGAAGGATAGAGATTTCCCCTTAGAAGAGTCTTCAAAGGCTACAAATAGATTAGCATCCTGCCATAATATCATCATAAAAAGCTAAGGCATGTTTAAAGAGCTGCCTCCTCTCACCTAGAAAGTGGTCTAGGGAAGAAGTCACAGGATAATATGTTGGTTGTGGTGAGATGAAATACCTTTTGGAAGAACCCTGGAGTTGAAGGAAAACACAATCTTGTTCTTAGGAAACCAAATGTATGGTAAAGGCTGCCATTTTATTGATATGTCTGGCAGACATACTCACTACCCAAAAATCCAAATTCCAGGAAAGAAGGTCCAATGAAACTATGGATTCAAATGGGGGAAACATGAAGCTGGTAAGTACAAGTGTTCAGTCCCAAGAGTGCACTGGTGCCTGAAGCAGAAAATGGATATTGAGAAGCTTCTTCAGGAAACATGTAACAAGCGGTTGATAAAAAGAAATGAGCTGCTGTTAATAGACAGACATCACAGCTGGGTGAACCTTGATGGACAAAAAGATTTCATTCTTAAAGTGAAGAATAATGTGAAACTTATAAGTGAAACTTATAATGGCAGGTATGGGAACTGACAGATGGTGGATACACCACTCCTGTATTCCAATGGTAAACCTCTGCTGTGCCATTTACCATGGTAACTTCTGTGTATATAACATTTTCTAGAGTTAAAATTAACTTCAAAAGTTACGAAATGTACATTGTCCAAAGCCATGGTGGCTGTTAAGTGGAAGAAATGTACATCGCCTGAGTTTTCAACTAGGGAAATAAAGTTCAGGAACAAAGCCTGACACTAATTTGACCATACAGATTACTTCTTAGTGACAAAGAGATTGTCTGATTCCTGAACATCTGTAATAAGCCATGCATCATGGCTATCTTGACCACATGGGAGCTATGAGCATGGCAGCGGCCCTGTCTTGCTGGAATTTCTTGGGATCAGGCAATCAGTAGAGGATGAGGTACAATGACCTAAGCCCCCATGGAATAAGAAAATCATGATGTATAGAGGTGTAGCTCTGAAAACAGGCCTGGAAGTAGGCCCTGAACTGCTGAAAACAGGTCTATTTAATTATTGAGGGATAGTTACTCACGGGAATTCCGCACACTTCCATCTCCAGGGAAAGACTTTCAAGCTGTGTGGAGGAGAGTAGGCCCCTCCAACAGTTTTCTGGTAATAAATATTTATATCCCGCCGCCAATATCCCAGTACTCTGACACAAAAGTCTGGGGTCAATTGGAGGCCTATGTAAAATACATCAAGGCCCTATATCCTCATGCAATCCTTATAATGGCAGGTGACTTTAACACCCGCTATGGGATTAATGAGGTGATGGAGTGTGATTCCTCATTGTACACTCTATATAATATCTCTGAGCGCTCCTCTAGCAACCAGAGGACATCTGCTACAAAAGATAATATGTGCCAGCTAATGCAAGAGCTGGATTTAATAATGTTAAATGGTTGGGGGCAAATGGATATTAAGGGGCAGTGTCATGTATTTCCTATTATAAGCATATATTTTTGGCCATCTGTGTTCCTAATGTATTAATTTTGAGTTTCTATATGTTAACTTTTTGTTTCAAAGTATTGGGTGTGTATTTTGCAGCATTGATTTCTAAAATCAGCTTC
>QEPC01004976.1:1110052-1190937 GCA_003113815.1 Sphenodon punctatus | reverse complement strand
CTGCCCCTGCCTCCACCTCCTCCTGCCCCGCCACTGTCACTGTCTCTGCCTCTGCTCTCCTCCGCCTCCCTCCTCGCTCCATCCCGCCACGCTTGCTTGCTGCTGATTTCGCTTTAAATCTCCCTCCAGTGGTTGTGTTGTTGCTGGTGGCCCGGCAGCGCCACTGCGTGCCTTGTCCCCGGCTGGGGCTCGTTTTGT
The DNA here is from genome assembly GCA_003113815.1 of Sphenodon punctatus. Lineage (NCBI taxonomy): Eukaryota > Metazoa > Chordata > Lepidosauria > Sphenodontia > Sphenodontidae > Sphenodon > Sphenodon punctatus. Next base: position 1,190,739 of record QEPC01004976.1, on the reverse strand, counting down.
TTGGTTCCGCCCGGGGATTGGCGTCCAGACGTTACTTTTCCTTGGTTCCCGGTGGGGGTCTGTTTGACCACGCTTCCTGGGATATTCCCCCGGCTAGCCCGGGAAGTGTGGTTGAAATTGACCCCATGTGGGTATTGAGCGTGATGAACATCTGGCGCGCGCCGAACAGACGTTCAGGGCCCTTTGGCCCCGCTGCGGGGTTGAGCGTGGTTCACTGTGGTGGAGCATGATCTCGTAACGTCTGAAAATACCCTCTCTGTAACATTTGGAAAACTGTTCAGGAAAAGTTTTGTTAATAGCCACGCCAGCAAGCCTGTTACATATTAAGGAGTAAGGTTTTTGTTCACGTGTGTTTTGTTTGGTTTTAACCATGCATATGTATCAACTGTGGGTGATTTCAGACATTACGCGGTCCCGATTCACCACAGTGGATTCCCGGTGGGGGTGAACAGATTAACCACCGGCCGTGGTCAAGGAAAGCCCCAAACAGACATGACGGGACCGGGATCACGGCAGGGAATTGGACCACCGGACCACGGCCCAGGGCAGCGCAACAGACATTACGCCGAGGCCGGGCCGGGCAGTGGTCAAAGCACCCGGAAGGCGCCAGGGCGGCTCGTCCCAGCTGCTGTCGTGTGCCCTTTAAATCTCCCTCCCCGGTCTGTGTTGTTGCTTGTTGCCTGGCAGCGACGCTGCACGCTTTGTCCCTGGCTGGAAATCATTGTCTTTGGTTCCGGCTGGTGGTTGCCATTCAGACATTACTTTTGTTTGTTTCCCGTTGGGAATCTCTTTGACCACACTTTCGGAGATGGTCCAGGCCGGAGCTCCAGAAGTGTGGTTGATTTTGACCCCATGTGGGTACTGACTGTGGTGAACATCTGGCGGCTGTCAAACAGACATGCAGGGCGCTTTGGCCCCGCCGCGGAATTGACCGTGGTTCACTGTGGTTGAGCGTGATCTCGTAATGTCTGAAATCACCCTGTGGGGCCATGGCGAAAGCTAGCGCCCGTTAATACATTTTTCTTCTTCTTCTTTAATTATTGCTAAAAATTGGGGAACAGGCAGTTTTGTGCCACTATTTTGTGCTAAGAGACCATTTCTGTGCTGAGAAATATTTATTAAAAATGTTCCTGTGCTTATCTTTGTTTACCAACAAGCTGGCAGAATGCCCAGAAAGTATTTGGACAAACTGAAAAACAAAACAGGGAGGTACAGTAGAATCATATTCATTATTGTTAGTTTCTCTGTTGAATTCTGTTAAAGGTAATACTTCTTTAATGTGAGCACTTTGAACTATCTACTTTTAACTTTATACTGGTGAGTCTAGGTATCAATTAAAATTAGGTGGGTCCTTTGACCCCAAGCAGTGGGGGTCTTGTTTGTTTAGTGGGCAGGCACTGGTCCAGCAGAAGCCACAGCCCTTAAAACAGTGGGCACACCTATGCTTTAGGCCATCTAGTTTGCAGATGCCTGGAGTGACTGGTACACGAGTGCCTAAGGAAAGAAAGTGTCCATTTGGGAATCATTATGGGGCCTAGTTATTCAAATTAGTTTTGGCATTCAGCATAGCATTTAGCAAATTTTACTCGGTTACTTGAGGCCGTATGATGCCTTGCCTCAGACAAACGCTATCTATAATAAACAATATCTTGTTTGACTTTACGGATGTGAACATGCAGAAATCTGAGGTGGCTTTTTGGAAGGAATTATATTATGTTTCATTATGACCTCAGGAGAAATTAAACAGTTTCAATTGGTTCTGATAGAAGATGAGCTCCCCCTAGTGGGACCTGCAGAATCTGGGTATGTGGCATTCTGCCTGAATTCATGGATCTTTATATTTTATTTACACTATTAGAATCTCATTAAATTCTGTTAAAAGTTAATGTCTGCCATTGTGGGTACATTTTTAGTCCTGAATGTATGTGGAAATATTCCTTTGCATTTCTATTATTTCTTTCCATTTAAATTCAATAGTACATGAAAAATTAAGCTTCCCTCTGTACTATAGGATTGTTTTGCATTCCATCCAGTCATATTTTTGTTTGGGTTATGAAAACAAAAATGAACAGCAAAACAATAGAAATTAACAGTATTTTGGTGGACAAACATTGCTATCTTGAGGAAAATGGATGCCATTAACTGTAGTCTCATTTTAAAATGAGTTTAAAATAATTTAATTGGAATAATATTGGTTAACCTATTCCAGAATACAAATTCCAAATTGTTTTGAGGCATTCTAATTAAATAACCGTGTATGGACTGAAATATAAAATAAGTTAAAGACTTTGGCCTTTTTTACACAGACGGCGCAGCAGCGCCGATGGGTGGGTGAGCACACCCAGCGAACACCCGGCGGCACCAAGCAGGGAGACATTTACACGGACAGCACCATGGGGGGTTGTGGGAAGGAAAGGGGAGGGGCCCGCAAACACCCAGCACCCAAACACCCATCCCGGGAAACACCCAGCAAACTCCCGTGCAAGTACACGGACGGCCAGGACCGGGAATGGCGGGGAAGCCTCGCCGGGCACAGCGATGGCAAAACATGGCCGACTGAGGGCAAACGAAGTCGCACAACGCAGCCCCACCCCCCAGCCGCCAGGACCCGCATGGGCGGGGCAGGAGGGAGAGGGAAGGATGACAGCTGCTACAAAGGAGCTGGCTCCACACAGCCCCGGCACAGAGCCCAGACCGCCCGGCGCCAGGCCTCCCCTCCCCAGCACACACCCACAGCAGAGCCGCACACACACAGTGGGCAGCAGAAGCACACAGGGAAGGGCCCACGGCCCACAGGGGGCAAAGAAAGGGGGCGAAGGGACTCACACAACACAGGCAGCACCCCCACACACACCCCAGAGGCACCTGCACAAGGGGAGAGGCCACAGCAAAGCACAACACCAACACACCAGGAAAGGAACATACAAACCTTTATTAAACGATGGGGAACCAATAACAGGGGCAACAACAACAAGGCAGGGAGGGGGATGGGACAACAGGAGGGGGAACAGCGCCAGCAGAGGCAGACCTGGGGCAGAACCCCGGTCAATAGGGCCAGTGACCCCGCGCCCGGCGCCAGCGCTCACTCTACACGTGGTCCAGCCGCTCCAGGACGAGCAGGAGGAGCTCCCCCAGATCCTGGGTCCGCTCCGCGATCATTGCTTGCACTGAAGGGAACAGAGGGAGAGGAAACAGCCATCAGAGCGGGCCACGGGCATCCAGGAACAGAACCCCCCCCATGGAGGAATACAGGCACAGGGCCCAGCAAAGCGGCAGCACACTCACAGACGCCATCGAACCGCCGCCCCGTCGCCCGCATATCCCAGGCCGCCTGCTCCAGCTGCAGAACCATAGCCCCCAGGCGTGGGATCACCAGCAGCATAACAACAGTAGCTGCAGGAGAGAAGGGACAGGGCACTGGGGAACGCCTGCACCTACAGGCCCTGGGAGGGCCGGGGGGAAATAACACCACCAGGGAAACACCTCCCAAGCCACCACCCAGGAGACAACCCGGACCCCTGCACCAAGGGGGATCGGAGGGGCCAAAGCCCGGGGACAGCACAACCCTTACTCACGCTCAGCTGCCCAGCGCCCATGGTGCCGCCACCCATTCATCGCCACCACCAATGACAAGCCACACCAAGAGGGGGTGACAGCAGAGGGGAGCGGAGGGGCATGCCCACACCAATGCACAGGCGAGGCCAGGGGGTGCCTGGCCGACCGCCCACCACCAATAGCACCCCTCGAGCAACCCCAGGCAGCAGCACCCAGCAGGGAAGCAGCCAGGGGAACAGACACCTCACAGCCGGTGCCCACCCCACAGGCCCCAGTATACACCAAGCACACTCCCTGCACACAACCACATAGTTGGGGGCAGGAGGGCTGCCAAAGGGGAAGTGGCACCCAACTGCCACAGCAGCAACAGAATCAAGGCAGGACAGGACATCACAGAACAGCATTCCTTTATTGGTGCAGAGGAAAGCGGGCCCCCAAGCACAGAGAGGCAGAGCAGTAGGGCACTGGGGTCCCGCGGCCAGGCACGAGAGGCACAACAGGAGGGCACAGGAGCGCCCGCACGGGGCGGGTGAGGGCACCTGGGCAGCCCCAAGGGTAAGGGGCAGCGGTCACACAGAGGGGGCAATGGGGTCCAGGGACTCCAGGCGGCAGCCAGCAGCGAAGCAGAAGGCAGTGCACAGCCCCCTCGGAGGCACCGGGGAGGGGGCTATGCACCGTCCCGGGCACTAGGGTGGCAGCGAGCGGGTGGCGGCAAGGGGCTGCTCATGGACGGTCTGGTGAGTGCTCCCTGGGCGGCGACCACGGCGCCAGACCCTCCCAGGTGAACAGACCCCTTCGGAAGCCTTGGGTGCGAATATGAGCATCCACCAGGAAGCACAGAAAGAGAGGATCTGCACCTGTGGCAGCAACCCATACAGCTGGAAGGTCCCTCACCGATCGAAAGGCGGCGAGCTCTGCAGCGGTGGGGTCCTCGGTCCAGAGTGGGCCACCAACCTCAGGGGACAGCAAGCCCAGGTCCCACAAGAGGGCCCCCACATCTGAGGGTGTGCGCAGGATGCTGCGTGCATACTGGAGGCTGCCGGTGTACTGGGCAGCAACAGGGGGGCCCCCAGACAGCAAGGCAAGGCCGTATCTGGGTAGCTCCGTCAGCAGATGAATCGCCATGACCTTCACAGTGGTCCATGGCAGCACAACGGCGGGCAGATGCCCCCAAGGAGACTGGCACATGGGGGTGAAGGCAAGTTCGAGGGAACGGGCCCGGCATGCCGGGGCCCTGACCTGGTGACCTATCGTCCACATGTACCGCAACAGGAGCCGGAAGCCATCCCCCGCTGACAGGGGGGTCGCCCACCAACAGCTGCACGTCGGGGCTCAGCCAGAGGGCCCCCAACAGCATGTCCTCACAGGGAGACCACCCCTCCCCGACATCCCTGGCTGAGGGCCCCACAGAAGGGCCGGCCATGCCAACCGTGGGGCTTGCTCCGGGGAAGCAACAGGCAGGAGACGGAGGAATACCGCAAACGGCACAAGCACACACTGAGCGGATACCCTCACCCACAGATGGCCTTGCATGTCAGATAGGCAGGTTCGCTGTGGACAGGGCGCTGCAACCCACACACAAGACAGCAGGGATGCTGCACAGCTGCCAAGATAAGAAAGGGGGCCACGGCCAGGCACTGCGCCAGGGCGTGGAGCCGAGCCAGCCACTGCATCCACAGCGGGCACTGCTGCAGCTTGCAAAGGCGGACTGAGGCTGGGGGAACGCCAGTGTGGTTGCAGAGGCAGGGGATCCCGGGGTAGGGCTGAAGCGGCAGCAGCTTTTACCACACCACGATTCCATTCCGCTATTTCAGAATTACCCACGCCACACCGCAGCTTTTCTGCCGACATTCTGCTAATTCCGCCGGCATTCCACAAATTCGGAAACTATCGGAAAAATTGCAGAATTGTCGGAAACCCGCTGTTCCACTATTTTGTGGCGCTGGCGGAATGGCGGAAGCAGCGAAAATGGCATGTTTCCCCTATTTGTGAAGCCTGTGGAAGTAGCGGAATGAAATTAGCGGAACTGCGGAAGTAGCTGAATGAAACTAGTGGAATGAGAGCCTCTGCCACGCCGTACCACTAATTGCAGAAACAGTTTCCGGCAGAAATAGCTACCGCTGCAACTTTCCACTACAGCCCTACCCAGGGGTGCATGCGGTCCCGTCCCCCCCCCTCCCGGGGGGCATGCGGCCAGCGCGCTTGTGGGGATTGTCAGCCAGACCCGGCAACTGCTTGCTGCCCCAGCACACCCCCTGTGCAGCACCAACCACTGTCCAGCCCCCACCGTACATAAGGGACACGCTGAGGCCAGACGGGCGTGGGGCGGAGGGGCTATAGCATGGGGACCGTGCAGCACACAGAGAAAGGCGATCCCGGGCTGGGTGCACACGGAGGAGCTCCCGCGACACCACGGGAGGGTGGGCCATGGGCACAGGCCTGACAGCGGAGTGCAACACGCTCACGGCACGTGCCAGCGGTGTGTGGCAGGGAGTGGGAAGCAGAAGAATCATGCTGCTGGGGGATGAGGACCCACGGCCATGCTGCTGAACCGCGTGGGCCTCCTGCTGCTGCGCATGCTGCTCCGGCAGATTACCCTGCTCCGCCTGCACAGTCAGCAGTCTGCCCTCCTGGGGGCAAGGCGGCGGAGGGCAGCAAACCTCAGGAGGGCAGCGCTCGTATGATGAGTGAGGCGGGCGTCTTTCAGACGCCGCGCCCGGCTGGGCTCCACAGCATCCCTGCAACAGTGCCGAGCCGGGCCAGTGCCCCCGTACCAACGTGCCCAGGGAGGGTCAGCCCCGCGGAGCTCTGAGGGGAACAGGGACGGCATCTGCCACTGCATTGCTGCCCGGGCAGCTGACCGCCGGGCAGCACCGGACCTACATCCATGTCTGTAGGCCTGGGACCCCTTTCCAAACTACAGGGCCCTAGCCATTACCTGCATCTTGCCCTCCATTCCATGTGCAGGCTACTGGGTCCAGGGAACGGGTCCCGTGGGTTGCCTGGCGGCCATCGCCCTCCCCTTGTTGTCGGCTGCGGGTTGCGCTGGCCCCGCACATGCCCGCCGGCCAACACAAGTCAGGTCGAGTGAGCAGGTCCAGTGTACACCTGATCCTGCCACCTCCACCGCATGAGGCATCGCTGGTCTAGCCTCCAGCCCCACCAGCTGGCCAAAGAGTTCACAGAGTCCCCGACCTGCCGGTACCTCCTGCACGTCACACAACCCACCACCCACCCCGCACGTTCCTGGACAGAGGAAATGACAGCAAGGTATATAGGTACAACACCTTTACTGGGGGGACATGTACAATGGAAGGGGGCGGGGCTCAACGTCTATGGCGGCCTCTCCCACTTTTGGCCTCACCACCGGGGCTCGCTGGTCGGCGTGCCCTGGCCGCAGCTGACCGCCTCCCTGTCATCCACTGGCCACTCCACACCAGCCTCTGCTGTTGGTCTCTGCTTGGAGGAGCAAGAATGGGTTAAGGGATCACTGTGTGTACTCGCCTCTGTCCCTTGTCGGCGCACTGGCACTTGGGTGCTCCATAGGAGGAGCCTCCTCCTCCCCATACAAGCAAGGCATGTACCATAGGGCGCTCCCTGAAGGTGCCCCCCCGGGACGGTCTGCCCATGGTATCATGGCACCTGCCCAGTCATGTACTGAGGCATCGTGCAGTTCCCCTGATTCCCATTGCGGCCCCCCCCCGGTGTTGCACCCCACAACCCCCGGGGGCCTGGGGTGCTGAGGCTTTACCTGTGGGGGTGGAGCGGCCTCCATGGGGGGGTTGCTCGACCTGGGATGCACGGTCTTGGGATGGGGGCGTTGCCTCCTGGTGGAGGGGTCGGGATGGCAACGGGGGGCGGAACCACGGCAGTCTGGTTGGGCGGCCCTGTAAGTGGGTCCGGCTGGCGCATGTGGGGGAGGGGCACCAGTACCAGTGGGAAGCTGCCATGGTGTTGGTCAGCTGCCAATCCTCCTTTCGCTGCATGGCGTGGCCTGTCACGCTGGGGGTCATGTCACAGGGCCTCCATGGCCTCCCCCATGAGCCGTGTGGCCTGGCCCTCCAGCCTGTCACAAGCGTGTCGCTGCTCGCCTTGGAGGGCGGCAGCCTGGCACCTGTCCCTGAGGAGCTCGGTGTGGGACCGGGCCATCATGGCAGCCAGGATCTCCTGGTCCCGGAGCTCGCGGGAGTGCACCTCGGCTAACCACTGCAATTCCGCCGAGGTCCCTGCCGAGGTCCTCCCTCTGGCACCGGTTCCTGGCCTGCATCTCCCGGTTCTGCTCCATGCTGCTGGCAGCTGCTCCCCTCTCGCCGAGCGGGCACCTGAACTGTGAACTGGAGGTTGGACAGAACGTTAGTGCACCCGGCCACTGTGCTCCGCTGCCTGCTACCACATGTCCTGGGGTGCCTGGTAGGGCAGCCCCCATATTCTGACTGCCCCCATCTGCCTTCCCCTTTGGGACCCCCCTGCCCTGCCCTCTTGTGGGATTCCTCCCCAGCTGCAGTTCGCTGCTGATGGGGCCCGGGTCCATCCTGTGTTCCGTGGGGGCTGCTGTGGGTCCACCAGCCTCTCCCACCACCCTGCCCGTTGGGCCCTGCTGCTTGTGGTTGCTCGCCCCCGGGTGGCCTCCCCCTGTACCTCTGCCCCCAGGCCCTCCATGGCCCGTGAGCCCTGCCGTGGAGGATGGCCCACCTGGTGGTGGGAGCGCTGCCTGGCCCTCCTCATTGTCCGCCTCATCTGTGACCTCCACCTCGTGCACCTCCAGGCTGGCTTAAGCTGCAATGGGAGAGGGTACCATTACTGTTTGCCGGCCCCTGGCGGCTCTGTCCGGGCTGATCCCACCCCCGGCCCCGCTGGGGCACTCATACCTGGATTCTGTTCCTCCGCCTCCTGGGGGCCGTCCCAGGTCTCCGCATGCGCCCCCCGTCCGTGGCCGGACGGCCTGTGGGTCTTGTGGGCACACGCAGAGTGTGGAGGTCCGGCGCTCAGATCCCCGGGGCGCCTCCTCCCCCTGTGGGACAGGGCTATCCCCTCCCGCTTTGTGGCCGGCCTCACCAGGGGCACCCTTCCCCCCTTACTGTGTTGGGTCTGTCAGGCGGAGCTGTGTGGTGGCCTTGCGCCTGCCCCTGGAAAGGCGCTGCCGTGTGTGCAGGAGGCCACAATGTCCCCGTTCATGCAGAGGAACTTGTCCAGTTCCTCCTGGAACTTGGCTGCATGCATGGCCTGGCCGGACTTGAGATTATTGTCCCTGATATGTTTATATCCGAACCTCAAGTCCTTTGCCTGCTGCATGCATTGGGTTACATCCTTATTGTACCCTTGCCGCTGCATCTCCTGGGCGCTGGCTTCATAGACCTGTCTGGTCTTGTAGCTTCACACCAGGTCATGCTGGACCCTTTCGGACCCCCACACGTGTATGAAGTCCCTGATCTCCTGCCTAGACCAGGGCTCCCCCTTTTGCGACCCGCGTGTGGGGGGGCCGACCAGCTTGGCGGCATGGGGCCCGCCCTGTGGATGTGGTTCCCGTGCTGGTCGTGTCCTGTTGGGGGTAGTGCGATAGGGGTTACTACGGCTCCTACTGCCCCCCCCGCCCACCCATGGGACCTGCCTCCCTTCTTCCCCCTGGGGTTCCTTTTTGCTCACCTGACTCTCTGGGAGGCCCTTTTCGGCTGTTGTCTCAGTGGTGCGTTGCTCCGTTATCTGGGAGCTGTCCTGCGGGGGACAGGGGACCGGGTTATGCTGCTGCCCCCTGTCCTGTGTCCCTGGGCCCGACCCTGGCCCTTCCCTCCCGGGTGGGGGGGTTGTGCCCTTGCGCTCACCTCACTCTCGCTCCTTAGGCCGTGCCCTTGGGAGGTGTTGGGCTGGGGGTCATCAACTGGGGGGCCCGCCGGTGCGGACCTTCTGCCCTGTGCTGGGACACGTGTGCCATGTTACTTCCTGGCGCTTTTCCCCATCCGTTCCCCACTGCGGCCCACCCTGCTGGCTGCCCGTTACCCCCCCTTGTGCTTTCCATCTGAGGCGCATCCGCCCCTGCACCACCTTCCTGGGGCTTTTCCCCACCCCCCAGGCGCCCCAGGGTCCCAGTGCTCACATGGCCCCTTCCCCCACGTGAGGCTGTGTTGGCTACTGTTGCCTTCTCGTGGGCCTTCCTGTTCACCATTGTGGGAGCCCGCACGTGTGTGTCATGTTTCCTCCCTCCTTTATGGGATTTCGGACGGACGTCCGGCATCCCCCCACCCTGTGGGCATGTCTGCGTGGCGGTGCATGCATGCCCCGTGGCACAGTGGGGCTCCGCCGTTCCGTTCCGCGTGGGTTTTTTGGCTTTTACATGGACGCTTGGGTGCTGAACACCCATCTCCACCCACGGAGAGTGCCGGCTCCCTCCCGGCTGCTCCGTGGGTGTTGGCGGGTGGGTCGTGAACATGCTCTCTCCCACCCACCTGTGGACATTTACACGGACGCCCAGCCATCCAATGGGTGTTTCCGGGTGTTTGTGGGTGGGTGGCGTCCATGTAAAAGTGGCCAATGTATTCAATGGTGAATTTAAAGTTTATTTCAACATAAGATTTAGCTTCAAAATGTACCTTAATGAAGCATTCAAATGAATAATTAATTAATTATTTGGAATGTGCCTTAATAAAGAGTTCAACAGTTTTATAAATTAGTGTACTGATATATATGTTAAAATAAGTTTAATTTTAAGTCAAATAAGTGGCCTTAAACTGACAGGTAATATATAGAGAAATCCCTATATGAAACTATATATAATGTATTTATTTATTTAAACAAATTTATACCCTGCCCCTCCTGCCAAGCAGCTCATGATGGCTAATACTTTGTAAATCACAATAAAATATAATAATAAATAATTATATATATATATAAAATGGAACAGTTAATCAATATGGAGGCTTTCAAAAACCCATCCCCCTGCCGAAAAGCCTGTTGGAACAGCCAGGTCTTGCATTGGTGTTGAAAGGAAGAGAGGTCCGGACCCACCCAAGCCTCTTCCGGGAGGGAGTTCCACAGCCTTGGTGCGGCCACCGAGAATGCTCTCTTCATAGTCGCCCCCCCGGAATACCAGAATATGAAACGAACAGAATCCACTGAAACTTCAGTGTGGTGTGAGTTACTGGGAGAACGTTGGTAAGAGGTTGAAGTGATCCTGGAAGTAAGAATCAAAACAGTCAAGTGAAGTCAAAACAGCCAAGAAGAGATACGGCCTGAAAGGCCTTCGCGGAGACATGAAGACGAAAACAACTTGCATTCGTGTAATTAACTGGAAATGAGCAAACTCTGCCAACTGGTGAATTTCATGATGCCCATGTTGGTGATTAGTGGAACTCATGACAGTGACATCACAGGACTTTCAGAAATCCTATAAACATGGCTGAAAATAGTTTACATCAAGGAAGAACATCAAGAAACATCAGGAAGACTCTTGCTTGCCATCCAGACCTGCTGAAGGGCAGAGACAACTGGGGGACTTAGTTTTTTCCTGTCCCAAATAATTATTTTACTCTTCCATTTCCCCCCTTTTCCTAATTCTCTTATTTTCCTTATTTTAATTCCCAGTTGGGACCTGACCTTCTTTTGCTCTAGCAAAAGACATTTTCTTAATTTTTCTTATTTTCACACCTTTTAAAAGCTATTTTTCATTTATTTTTCCTTAATTTTATGTTCTAAATGCTATTTTTAAAGCTCATACTTCTCTTCTTCATTTTACACCTTTTAAAAGTTATTTTTCTTCATTTGTCTCAACTTTACACCTTTTAGTTATTTTCTATTTTGCTTAATTTTACATTTTTTGAATTTTTTATTTATGTATTCAAAATACAGACGGTATCGACCATATACATGGTTTAAACAAAACATTTTGACATTCTATCTTGTAGGTCCATATCAGTATAACCAAGGTCTTATCCTTGGTAAGTGTATTCGTGCCTGTCCATACTATATGTTGAGCATAGTTCATCTCTGTGGTGTGTCCACATGACAAAAACTTAGAAGTGGTAGTCAAAGAGCATCAGATTTTCATCTCTGTCCATCTCATTTCCTTCAAGTGCATGTACAATTGGAGACCAGGTTGCTTTGAAGCTGAAAAGTTTGTTCTGTAGACCCACATGCAGCTTCTCCATGGTGAACATCATCCATATCCTGTTAGTCCACTCTTCATATGAAAGTTCCTCTTCAGACTTCCAGTGTCTGGCAATGATATTTAAGGCTGCCAAAAATAAAACTTTACAAGACTCTTGGTGGTTGTGCTATTATTTTTGAATCTGGGTATAACCCTAACAGGGCTATTTCTGGCTTGTATGGTAGCACAGTATCAACTACCGTATTAGCAATTTTCCATACCTTTGTCCACAATGCCTGAACTTTCCAGCAGTCCCACCAACAATGTCTGTAGCCCCCCAACTGGCCACACCCCTTCCAACATAGGCCTCGTCCAGTTACATCACCATATCTTAGCTACACTGAAGTTATTACTAGATATTATCTAACCTTCACTTGGGTTTCCCTGATCTCTAAAGAGGAAGCACATTTGCACATATGGTACCATATTTTTTTTTATTCTCCCTTCCCTATGGTTATTTTAAGAACTTTCTCCCATTTTGTAAAATACATATTAGGCTTATCATACACATGATTTTTAGCTCTTTATAGTTTCTCCCCATTTCCCCAGCTGATATACTATGGTTAAATAGTACCTTTTCTATTTTAGATGGTTCTCTTCCGGAAGGGAAAGTCTTTCACTTTCTGTGGGTTAGTGCATATGCTCCTAAGTTGTAAGTACTGGAAAGTATCTACTGTCTCCTGTAGCGTGTTCTCCAGGCTTTGTGGAGCAATTAATTTCCCTTTAGGAGACAGTTGTTGTATTTTTAAAATTCCTTTGTTTTTTGGGGCTTCTCTTATGTCGGGAGCTATATTTCTTTCTCCTATTAGGTTCAAATCAATTGGTTAGAATGGTGAGACCCGTTTTGATGTCCCGGTCCTTCTTTGTATTATCTGCCAATATTTCAATAGAGTTCCTACAAATGGGTGATCATCTTTATGCTTTTGGGGAATCACCCCTTGCTCTACTATTATTTGCCTTAAGCTTTTTGTCTGAAAAATGTCTCTTTCTACGGCTACCCACTCTGCTGAGTCCTGCTCCTGGTACCAGGCACTAAGTGCTCGTGCACTACTGTTTCTGTCAAAAGGAAGGCCATGCGGGGCCTAGGGAACCTTGATCTTGAAGAGACCAGTGCTAAAATGGCAATGGAGACAGAGCCAGAACCGGCAGGAACTGTCTCAGAGGAGGACGAATGCAGGGAGAGATCAGTACAAACTTTAATTTTGCAAATGAAAAAGGAACTGAAAAAAGAGATGCAAAAAATTAAATCCTCTGTAGATGCAGGAAATAAAAAGCTGGAGGGCTTAGCAAGGAGAATCAAAGTGGCACAGGATAGGATATCCACATTAGAAGATCATAAACTCACAGCAGATGAGCAGCTAAACAAATTACAAGAAGCTAATGGCTTTCCTTTCTGCAAAGTGTGAGTATCTCAAAAATCAGTCACACAGGGTTAATCTGCACTTCAATGGGGTAAAAGAAACAGAAGAAACAGAGGTAGTGAATGAGCTCATAGGGGCAATATTAAAGGAAAATTTCCCTGAAGATATGCAGCTACATAAGGCTGCAATTAACAGGGCCCAAAGAACTGGCCACCCAAAGCAAAACGAATCTGACCCCTATGTCCTATCCTAGGCCCTTTTCACATGGGACATGGTGGGTGGGCGGTGCATATGGGTGTGTTCCCATGCATCCCCACCTACTTACACGCATGGAACATTGGGCACTGGCACCCATTGCTCCATGTGTGGGTGATGGGTGGAGGTGGGTGGAGCGTGAGAGCGTGCACGCCCCTCCCCCACAGTGTTCTCACAGGCACCCTTCCATCCCCCCGCACCCGCTGCGGTGTTGGTGCCCCTCACCCGCATGAGAAGAACCACAGTTAAATTTTCAAGCTATCAGATAAAGGAAGAGATTTTGAGAAAAGCCTACATAAAAAGGAAATTAACCTTCCAGCAAGAGCCAGTCATAATTTTACATTTTTAAAGCTAATATTTCTCTTCTTAATTTTTACACCTTCCAAAAGTTTTTTTCTTCCTCTTTCATTTTTACCTCTTTTAAAAGCTATTTTTTTTCATTTTCCTTATTTAAAAAAGCTATCTATCTTTTTAAAGCTATTTTCCCCCCAGCTGGGAACTACCTCTCTTTTGCCCTGGAAAAGGGCAGTTCTTGTATTTTTCCCATTTCTACCTTTTTGAAGCTATTTTTGTTCCCAGTTGGGACACAATTTCTTTTGCTCTATCAAGGAGCAAGTATTTTCCATCCAGTCTCCCGCACAGCAGCAAGCCTACATCTAGTCTTCCCCAGTAGGACTTCAGAAGTCTGATCACCTTTTGGGACCTGTCTGTATCTGTGTGCTGAGATATATTCTTAAAGAACATATATATTTGTAATCAATAACTTTTTGCATGCTTTCATAGTGCTTTTATGGTAGTGTGTAAGCCAGTTTGGCAGCGCAATAAATTACAGTATAAATCATAATTAGGGTTGAAATGAAGTCTTCAGAAAAAGCCGAATAGTAAGGTATTTGGTTAGGAAAAGGACGAATTCTGAAGTTCCGAGGACCAAGGTCATTACTCTGAAAACATTGGAAACTTCTGCGCACGTGGGGGGATGGTGGACAGTTGAGCTTCTTCTGGAAATGAAACTTAGTGCCATATTTGGTAGAAGGGGGGTATGGAAGGGGACAATTGAGTGATGGTAAGCCAAATGGCAAGTTCTGATTAGCTGGCCAAGTCAGATGGTCAGCTTTTGAACTGGCTGGCAGGGCAAAATGGAAGTGTCTGCACTGCACCCATTTTGCCCATTCTCTTTGGTGAATTTGGCTGCGCTGCATACTACAGTGCTGCTGGATCTGTAAGTAATCGGCTGGGGGAGAGAGGGGTGCTTGGCCTGGTATAGTTTGTCCTGTCCTGTCCATAGGGCCAATGCTGGGAGATGGGGGTTACGTTACCCTTTACCATGCCATGCAGTTTAAAAAAATAACAACAACAATAATTGGGTGCCACATTGCTGCCTGCTGCTTGGTTGACACTTGGCACCACAAGGAGGGATCTCTCTGCCTGGCTCCACTTCCCAGGTTTGCTTGATCTGTTCAAGTTACCATTGCCACAATGCCATGCCAAGGAAGAGGGTGCCCCTGGAGGGGTGTGTGTGAATGTCTGGTTTCTTAATTTTGTGACTGCTGCTGAGGCTTATGAATGCTCGCTTTTTTTGGTGGGATATATTTCTCCATGCAGTTGCAGACTGTTTTGCAGGGTTGTGTGTGTTTTCTAGGCTGTGGCATGGCATACAACAGAGCCTAATTGATTAATTGTAAAGTGTAATTTTTATTATTCTGCCAGCTGCTTGGCACCATGAGGCCAGAGTCAGACTGGGATCTCTCTGCCTGGCTTCACTTCCCAAGTTTGCTTGGCCGGTTCAAGTTACCATTGCCACAATGCCATGCCCCTGGTGGGGAGGGGTGTAAATGTCTGGTTTCTTAATTTTGTGACTGTTTTGGGGGCTTGTGCGTGCTGGATTTCTTTTGTGGGATTTACTTCTCCATGCAGTTCCAGACTGTTTTGCGGGGGTTGTTGTATTCTTCTTGAACGAATGTCCTTTGCTAGCCTGCATTTCTGTGCACTGCTTGGTTGGCATAATGATAAAGTGGGTGCACTCACTGCTGATGGTGGGCCATGCTGTGGGTACACTACTGTTTTGGGATGGTTTTTTTGGATTTCTGCATGCAGCCACACTTTTGGGGGGTGTCTTCTGGAGCGATTGTCGCACTCTTGCTAACCTGCTTTTCTGGGTAGTGCTTTGTCTGTGGGTTCAAGAACTTTGCAACAACTTTCCGAATTTTTCTGACGTTCTGTACTTCAGTCTCCAAAGTCTGAAGCTTCGGCAAGAACACCAAATTGCCTCCACGTACTATTCAGAACTTCGAAAATGGGTCAAAATACCCGTAAGTACTATTTGGCTCAGTCCTAGTCACAATAATTGCCTGTTATCATTTTTTGTGAGGAAAACTGAGCCATTCCTGTGGCGATCCCTGACCCCTTGGTCTTGGGGTAACAGAGGAACCTCCCTGCAAACCTCTGTGCATGCCCTCACAGCAGAGAGGTCTAGTTGTGGGTGACCCTATTTGCAGGAGACCATCTGTACCACATTCTGATTCTGGGACCATTTGTGCTGAAGCAGTTGGTAGCTAAATTCATGTCCCAGAGAGTTGTCTTTTCCATCTAAGTGAATGATTATGAAGATGATGTACTGGATACACCAACTTCATTACAAGATACCCTTCCTGCATTATACATGAGAGTGAGCACCACCTGGTTTGTTTACACAATACTAAGGCTGTTTTTACACAGACGCCCCCCTGCTCAGTGTTCGGGCAGCTGTGCGGGAGGGGGGGCATCCATGTATACGGCCGGCGGTGGGGGTAGGTGGGTGTCCACTCGGTGTTCAGCCATGTGAACACCGAGTGGAAATTAGAGTATCCTAATACAGAGGATACGAAAGAAGCTGAGGTACCTCAGGCAGAAATCAGTGCAGATCAGACACATATAAATGATTCCAAAATACCTGAAACAGTTAGTTATAATTTATTTATTTATTTTCATCAACTTTTACCCTGCCCCTCCTGCCAAAGGCAGCTCAGGACGGTTTATAATATCAAATTTTAAACAATATAAATATAATTAAAATATATACCCACCCATCACCCACCTCCCTCACCGAATGCCTAGTGGAACAGCCAGGTCTTGCACTGACAATGGAAGGCAGGGAGGTCCGGGGCCACTCAGCCCTCCACTGCCTTATGTATTCACCCCCCAAACAACTCGGGGGACTTTAAGAAGGGCACTCCTGGCGGGCCGCAGGAGCTGATCCAGAATGTGGGGAGTGAGGTGGTCCCGCGGATAGGTGAGCAGACTAAGAATAAAAAGAATATATTTAAGCGTCTATATGCAAATGCTAAAAGTCAAAAAGGAAGATGGGAAAATTGGAGTGTATGGCACTAAATGAAGAGCTAGACATAATAGGTACCTCGGAGACCTGGTGAAATGACGATAATGAGGGCTAAGATTTGGTCACGGTTATGTTTTTAGCAATTTTTGCCCCCCTCCATGACATTTATAACTTTCCCGTGACTGTTGTGAACTTCCTCTAAAGTCCTGTAAAACCCGCCTCCTTCTCACCTCAAAGAGCAGAGCTGCTGAGAAGAGCCACAGCCTCTCCCTGCTGCTCCAAACCCTTACCTTCCCATGCCACTGCCCGGGTAACCCCGAGCTGCCAGCCAGAGCTGAGGGAGCACTCTGCCCCTACCTTCCCATGCCGCTGCCCAGGTAACCCAGCGCTGCCAGCTGGAGTGAGAGTCCTGGAGGGACCAGAGAGAGAGAGAGGTGGCATCAACTGGGATGGGAGTGCAGTCACCCAGCCAAACTCCTGGCAGGTAGGGCATGCAGGGCTGCTGAGGAGAGGCTGCTGTCCCAGGTCAGTGTGCGCTCCCTTGCAGCTCCTCTCTCCCATGGATCTCCCACCTGCTCTTGCAGGGACAGCACGCCCCCCTGCCCTGTGGGCTCGGGGATCAGAGCATCTCGAGTCCCTGCAATCCGTCAGGCAGACAGCCAGCAGCTGTTTTTTCCCCTGCTGGGCAGAGGTCACTTCAATGGAGCGGCTTCATTTTTCCCTAAGCCTCGCCCACCTCCTGGCTCTGCTGCAAACCCAACTTCCCTGGGGAGAGACTCGGCTGCAAATGGACACCTGTGGAGGAGCACGGGGGAGCTGGAAGTGAGGGAGAGCTCGTCTGGGAATGGGACCTTGACTTTGTTGTTCTTGTGCACAAAATGTTTGTTTGATAGCTATTTGAAATGGAATCTATGGCACGAAAATAGCAGAGAGTAGGTATGGCTTTGCTGAGTACTTGTGGGGTTTTGATGACTGTTTGGAAGGCAGAGTTTCCTAGGTGCAACTACTCAACCTTCTGGCAAGACCAGGATGGCTTAGACTGCAGTGGTTGTAAATTAAGGAAAGAGGAATTTCCCATTCGCTCTGCCCCAGGCTTACAATCTAATAATATGTTATGAAGCATTAAATAAAAATAAAATTGAACTATTGTTTACCCATGACTTTTCTGTGACTTTTTATCATTTCTATCTATCTAGTCATGTCTTTTTAAAAAAAATATCATGACAGCATCTTAGCCCTAACAATAACCAATGGGACACTGTAATGCCAGGGTACAAAATCTATTGAAATGACAGAGTAGATTGAGCGGGTGGTGGGGTGGCTCTATTTTTATTTTATTTATTTGATTTTTATGTCGCCCCCTCCTGCCTTCGCAACTCTGGGCGGCTTACAACATTTTAAAATACTACAGCATAAAAACATTTAAAACAACCAATAGTATATGTGAAGGACAGCATTAAGTCAAGTATAATTAAAATTTTACAGAAAGGGAACTGTACTCTGGAATCCCTATGGATAGAAATTCCATGCCTAACGAGTAATTCTCAATTTAGAACCCAGCATTGTGCAGATAAATTTTGGATTGTTTTTCCCTATGTGCATCACTTTGCACTTGTCCATATTAAATTTTGTCTGCCATGTAGATGCCCAGCCACCCAGTCTCGCAAGATCCCCCTGCAATTCTTTACAGTCCGCTCATGTTTTAACTACCTTGAATAATTTGGTGTTGCCTGCAAATTCGGACTCTTGCTTACGTTTCTTTTCTTTGAGCTCCAGTGTTTTATACATCTGATCCTTGTACTTCACAGGGAACTCCCTGTGTGAGTCCCTTGAAGACTCAAAATGGGAGTTGGGAATCTGTCCCTCAAGGGGGGAGAGGGGTGGGTCTTCTTGGTTGGAGGCTCCCAATACCTCTGATGCCATCTCTTCTGACTCATTTTCCTCTTCCCCTTCTTGGTGGTCCACATTTGGCCTCCTCTTTTTCAGAGGTTTCTTAGCCTTTGTGGGTTGTGGGGTAGTTGTGACTTTCTGTCCCGAAGACAGGTCCACTTCCTCAATGGAGGACTCCCCCTAACTTGGCATCCATCTAGATCCGATTCAGAGGATCTGGGAGTTTTGAGTGGGCCTTTTTGGCTCTTTGCGTTTTGGGGGGCCAGTTGCTTCCTCTTCCCCCACCCTCCTGGAGTCCCCTTTGTATAGGGGCCTTCTGTTCCTTTCACTCTTTCCAGGAAGGGGGGCATTTGCGCCCAGAGCACTTTAGGTCCTTCAAGGATTGGAGGGTCTCCTTTAGCATCTCCATATTTGGGTCTGCTAAGAGGGTCTTGATTCAGGGGACCTTACTTATTCTTTGACATGCTCCACCTCCTCCTGGCAGCCACCATTTTGAAAAGGTGTGAAACCACTCTGGGAGGTTTGCGGCCTGTCTCCCCTGTGGGTGCAGATTCAGCTGGTGGCCTCC
Organism: Sphenodon punctatus; assembly: GCA_003113815.1. Taxonomy (NCBI): domain Eukaryota; kingdom Metazoa; phylum Chordata; class Lepidosauria; order Sphenodontia; family Sphenodontidae; genus Sphenodon; species Sphenodon punctatus. The sequence goes on along the minus strand of QEPC01004976.1, from coordinate 1,171,660 downwards.
CCTGCTACCAATGCAGGGAACAAAGGGTTCAGGGCATCTAGGGATTTTGGCTCCACTGCTGACTCACTTCTGTCTGTGCGGAGCTTCCCGTCTTGGCAGCTCTGAGGTCCTGACACCTCCTCTGCAGCTGGCTCATCTGCTTCCCCTCTCTCTCCAGCCACTGCTGCGAGGAAGTACTCCAGGCGGCTAGGAGGCCGTCTCACCTTCACGGACAGCAACACAGGACTTCCCTTTTGGCGCCTCTCTACGGTGCGCACCCCAGGTGTAGTGAGTTGTCTCAGCAGTCGAGAGGCCTACTCAGGGACTCTGCTGCACCCACTCTTCCTGGCAACCAAACCTGCTGGAACTAGAGTCCAGGGCACCTTCCTCCTAACCCAGAGAAGGGGACAGGTGAATGAGGAGGGCATCCATCCTTTCCAGCAGTGAGTATTCGGTGGGCCATATTCCAGTTCTTTGCTCGGGCATAAGAGGACTTGAAGTCTGTGTCCTGCCAGTGTCCAGGCAGACAATCAACTGGAGCACTCGGGGCCAGATCCCCCCTGAGCATGCTCCAAAATTTGAAGTCTGCCTTCTGCTGATTGAAGTGGGGATCTAACCCTGATGAACAGAGCTAGTCATCCAGGAGGACCCCTGAGAGAAAACAGGTCCCTCTTGTAAGAGTTTCCCTTCTTGTTAGAAGAGGCTGGATTGAGTACAGGTTATACAGAACCTATAGTTCTATTGGCTTTTCTTCAAACCCAGAAGAAAAGACTTGGGTTTAAGTTCTGCTGGTGCCAGCTCAGTTGAATGCGCCAAGTGAACAATTATGGTTCAAAAGAAGTCATACTGAGAAAAGGTGGGATAGCATATTAGACTATGGTCATCATCACCCATTCCAGAGCTTGCTTCACTAAGATGTCCATGAGCCAGATCCTTCTATCTTTGAGGGCTGTAGCATCCATGTTGAGGCAGGCTTCATAAGAAACAGGTTTGTGTGCTTCTCTAAGGCCATTTTCACATGGCGCTGCTGGGTGGGGGGATGGGTGTGCGCTGGCGGTGGGTGTGTGCCCATTCCCACAGGCACACGCCCATCTACAACCACAGAGCCTCCTCCGTTTTGTTGGATGGCTCCGTGCGTGGGTGATGGGTGGAGATGGCACCCCCACCCACTGCCTGTGTGTACACCCATCTCCCCACCCACCGCCATGGCGTGTGCATGGATGGCTCCCACTGGAGGAGGGGAACTGTCTGTGTGAAAAAGGCCCAAGTCTAGGCAAAATCTGTGAATTATTCCGTGGGTGGGTGATGGATGGAGGAGGGGAACTGTCTGTGTGAAAAAGGCCCAAGTCTAGGCAAAATCTGTGAATAGTTGTCCTTTGCTGGAAAAAGAGGGGCATAAAGGACAGCATTTAAATCCTCCTCCTCATGGCCGATTCAGCTACATCTAAGCTGGAAGGCCAAAACTGGCCAAAGGGAAAATAATCATTTACTGAAACTGTGAAATGGAAAATTAGGCCCCTTTCACATGAGATGCCCCCACCTATCTCCACGCAGTTTGGGGAGATGGGTGGAAGCGCCTGTGTGAATGCCGCAGTGGATGGGTGGGGTGCGTGTGCACTCCTGCGCTACACCCACCTCCACCCATCACCCACCCACGGAATAATGGGCTCCAATGCCCAATGCTCCGTGGGTGGAGATGGGTGTGTGCCTGTGGGAATGGGTGCACACTCACTCCACTTACCGTGGTCCATTTAAAAATGGCCTTAGATGGACTTTTGTTTTGTTGCTTAAGAACAGCTCGAATGCTACATTAAGGACCAAGGAGACACAATTTGTCTGATCCCAACAAGACACTGGCTCTAAAATATGAGAAGAGTTGTTTCTAACAGCTGAACAGCAGTGTGGTCAGCAGGAACTGAGGTAGATCATGCAGCACTGCCCCTTGTATAGTCTCTTCCTTTGGCTTGCATGCAAACCTCTTGCTGGTGGGAGGAATGGGACTTATCCAATAGATCACTATGCCTTAGAGTTCTGGTGCAGTTGAGTGTGCAGGCACAGTCCCAAAGGAGGGAATGGAGAAAACCACTCGAAGAAAAATACTTACTCTTGCTAAGCTAGTAATGCTCAAAACGATGGTTTTATACATGAATTATTCTCTATTTTGGAAAATAATTCTAATTGTTTTTAGCATGAAAGAATGTTGTGATTTTGGACTTGAAGGGTGAAACCCTGGCCTCACCAAAGTTATTGGTAAAATTTTCAAAGACTTGTATAGTCTTGGATCAAATACAAAATTGTTAATTTTGGCTGAGAGATGGTAATATACATTTTAATCCCTAAATGAAGGTGTGGGAGGGTGGTGAGTGTGAGTCCTTTCAGGAGGAAACCATGGTGTAAGAGCAGAGAAACCCAGTTGAGGAGGAGACCATCACAGAGGCATTAGGGTGAAGAGAACTCCACTGAGTTTCAGCTGCAGGCAAGAGCTCCCCAGGACAGGTTAGGCTGTAGGAGGCAGGGAACCTTCAGACCTCTGCAGAAGTGACAAACAAAGCCTTTCAGGGGAGGGAGGGGAGGATTCTGTTAGCCTCAGCCAAGGGAAAGGTTTCATGGGCAGGGGAAATAGGCAGTCTCAGGAGTGAGTTCCTGGTGTTGCTTTGTGAGGTTGGGAGGACAGAGTCCCTCTTTGAATCCCGGGAGATAGCTATAGGGTGTAACCTCAGAGAGATGGGGGTACCAGGGTGGGCAGACAAGACCCTAGGATGCCTTTCTCATGAGAACAGTAACTTGGAAGGGCAGATTCCAAAGGACAGCAACAGTGATCAGAGGCAGATGCAAGAAAGTGACCAGGAAACAACAAACTGTGAATGGGGACCTGATCCTGCAAGCCCTAGAGTGAAAACAGACATGTGCCTTAACTCCGCTTTAACACCACTTTAACATTTTTATGCATGTTGCAGGGCTGCATAGGGTGCCAATACAGCCCTGCAACATGCATAAGAAAAGCTAAAGCACTGTTAAAGCGGAGTTACGTGTATGTCTCTTTTCACCCCTTATAGGTGGGTTAGGCCAATTCCCATTGCAGAAAGAAAAATACTATCTGGAATTGTTATTTTACAATTAACTTCTGTACATTTATCTTTCCTTCTCCTAATTTGGTTAGTTTTGATAGATACAGCACGTGCCTACTGTTATAGTATACAGTGTACCTGCAGTCCACTACTCCACCCTGGTGGGAAAAGGAAGTTGGTATAATTTCTCCTTGAAGTTGACCAATTTGTGGAATTCGAGTAAGATTTGCACAAAGCAATAACCCACAGAACACATCACTGCAAAATAAAAATAAAGAAAAAGTCAAAGTTGATGAAGAGTCATACCAAGAAATGAAAAAAATATTGTATCAAACTTGATGGTGATATGAAATCAATAACGTTACTGAAGGGAATAAGCATGGCAATTTTATATTAACTTTACTCTCCCTGTATTCATATTAAACCCATAATAGTTTTGAGAATCATTAAAGTTCTAGGTATATGAAAATGTGTGAAAGAGGCTGGTTTGTCTTCTGCTACCCTCTCAGGTAAAATAGCATCAATAGCCTATCAGCCACAAGCTGATTTCTCTTACTCTGAATGATCATATATTGGGGTTGAAGTCACAGACAAAGATGAATGAATAATGAAAAACAATAAATATAAATGTTGTAAGTATTTGTCTACATCCTCACTGGCTCCTTGTTTTTCTGACGTTCATGCCCTTTTTATTCACGGTTTTAAAATATTAGTGTAATTGTTTTTTACTATGTAATTTGGCAAAAGGCTACACTTTACATATATAGTTGTATTCATGTGAACAAGCACATTAATGCATGAACAAATGTACTTTCTTGGAATCATCCTAATCAGGGAGGAAAAAACCAGCAACAAAATGATGACTTAAGTGAGTATCCACATCACAACTCAAAATAGCAAATTCCTCTTAGGCTGAAATTTGTTCATTTAAGTTCTCAATTAAAAATGTTATAATTATGTGACTAAATGTTTCACTGTTTGCCATCTTCTCTCTTCAAGCAAAAACTGCTAGTACATCTGCACAGAAATCTGGATGCAGAAAGTTCCAAATATGTGAAATTTGGAGCTTTGTGTTGATTTGTAAACCATCTTGTGAAATATATTTTTGGGCTTTCAAACTTAAGTGAGAAGATAAAATGCTTAGAATTTATAACCATGCAAAACAAAATGATGAAAAAATGCCATGGACAATGTTATGCTGGTTTGACCCATCCATAATAATTAGAAAAAAAATTAAAAGCTGAACTTACTGTTTGCTGCACTGAATCCATTTGTCTCCATCCTTTCCACAGTTTCCCTTTATTGTGCCTTCTGTATTAAGCTTCTCATAACAGTGTTTGTGAGACCCTGAAGCCTCTGTTGAAGAGAAATGCGATGTAATTTCCACCAACAGCACTAGACATGTGCAAATATTCTCAGTAAAATTAATCTAAAACATGTGAAAAGTTGTCAGAAAATTCCAGTGTAAGAAACTAACACCAGATAAATTTTCGAAGTTCCAACTTGTGTTTCAGTTTATGTGCACTAGGTATACAAGTAATAAATGAACAAGGAGGAAGAAAGGGAGGTGGGGGTGGGGCGGGGGCGGGACAGAATTACATCAGGGATTATAAAGGGAAAATATTTTCCAACACTCACTGCAGATGTCAATATTTGAGCTACACATCAGTCTGAAGACAGTTTAAGTAGGCTCTAATAATCACGTAACATCTATACATAAATAGTCTCTGGATCTTTCTGTTCATGCTTATGTCAGTTTTGGACTCTTGTAAACTGACTGTTTTCAATGCAGTTATTCCTAATTTATATTGGTAGCAAAACTTTGCTGTCTGGTTTCAGTTTCATTTTCTCCTGTGAAGGAGGAAGAGTCTTGAACTGCCTGCCTTCAGCTGTAGAAGATGATCTTAAATTGTGTGGGTCTGAGATCTTACTGCAAATCTATGTCACAGCCCTTCCTAGTGATTGACAGGTCTGGCTCTTCCTCAAAAGCTGTAAATAGACTGATGACCCACTGATACATAATTGTGAGCTTTACTACAAAACATAATAGGAAACTACTGGAAGACTGTGCTTGTGGCTGAACCGATAAACTTCCATTCACACTGGCCTAGTTAGTATAGAATTAGGTTGTTGTCCACAAACTACTTACTGAGGAATAACCACATTTAGAAGCTCATAGGGCAAGAGTAGGCAAAGTTCCCAAGCCCAAGAGACACATACCAACATTATCATATCATCAAGAGTCACAAGACACATTACATTGATTGTGGCTTCCCACAATCCCAGAGAAGGGGCAGGGCGGCTTTCCCTAGCTTGCTCCCCACATATCAAAACCCTAAACTCTTGGCAAAGAGTAAAATGTTTCTAAGTGTTACAGGGCTAGTCATGTGAAACGTAGACTCTTGAGATCCAAAATGGACTACAATCCCTTGGACTTCAAAACAGGGAGGCTCAAGAACAAAATCCCTTCTGTTAGTTGGTTTAGGACCTTTTACTTTACAGTGAAATAAGGAAATTGTCTTCTTTAGATGGTCTTACCAAAAAGGGTCATTGAAAAGGAAGCTGAAGGAAAAAGATGAGTGATATACTGACCTGCCCATCTCAGATAACATAGACAAAGTGACAGCCAGCAAGCCACAGTACTCCTGGGCCACACGCTGTGATAACAGAAGAAGCGGTGGAATAGAGGGAAAGACTGCAGGTCAATTTGCTGTCTGATGCCAGGGAGTACTCATTAGACTTGTGTTACAGGTTTAACAGATGCTTTGAAAACAAAGACGTACATGCCACAGGAAAGAGGACCTCAAGAAAGACACCTAATACATGTAGTCCTTGGCACACAAGCTTCAACACCATGTGGCTGAAGATGCCATGGTGCTGCGTGAAGGTTGTTTTTGTTCCCGGTGCCATGCTGCCAGGAGTCCCTGATGCCATATGATAGGCACTAAGAAGCTTCAGTGCCGTGCTACTTGGGTGTCTTGACACTACATCATAGGCACTGTGTTGCCTTAACATTACCAAAATTGGCACAGAGAGCCACTAGGCAAGTAAGTTTAGTGTCAAGGCTCTTTGCTATTATGAGATGATCAAAGTTGATGTTGAACTCGTTTGAATGGTCCTAGGATGCCTTTTCGCTAGTTGAGATTCTTTGGAGGCTGATGTCAGGGGTGGCAAGGAGCAGCCCAAGTTCTGGTAGGTCCTTACCAAACATAGAGGGTTTATCACGATCATGGTCAGCTGTAAGCTAGGTTCAATTCTGAAAGGCAATAGACATTCACCAAGCAGAGAGGGTGTATCAAGATAGCAGTAAGTTGCAAGCAAAGGTCAATCCCAAGAGACAGTCTGAAGGGGCAGGCAGGTGCGCAGGGGTCCAATGGTAGACAAGTCCTGTGTCCTAAGGAGTGGAGTGGGTGAGTGTAACAGAAACCAGTGTAAGAGATCCAGGGGTCTGTAGCAGAGGCAGGAGGCAGACGTCAGAGATGGAACCCAGAGACTGGAGTGGGATGTAGGAGAGGAGGTCAGAGAAAAAACCCAGAGGCTGGAGTGGGTGCCGAATCAGGGACTGGAAGCAAGTAGTAATGAGCCAGAGCAGGAGATCCACAGAGCTGGCAAGCCAGGGACCGACAGTTTTCCCCTTATGTAGGGGAAGGTCTAGAAGGTCTAGGTGTAGAGGAAGGTCTAGAAGTTCCATGATCCTCTACCTTTGCTCTAGGGCCGCTCCTCACTGGACAAGGTCATAGCCCACGGTGTGGTGTTGGTGCTAACTGCAGCCCTGTGTCAGTCTGGCTGGTGGATGGTGTTTGTGTACTCAGTGCTAGCTGTGGCCCAGCGCTGCGCAGGTGGTGGAGGGTGCCTCAGGTGCAGCTGGTGCACCAAATGCGGTCAGGTGCCATTCTAGCTGGAGAATGGCACCGTTGCATCTGTTCGAGGAGAAGCAGCGATGGTGGGCCAGAAGCACCAGGCGCTGCAGGTGACAGCCGAGACCACACTGCTCAAAGTAAGTCAGGTTCGGATGTCATTTGTGCTAGGAGGCAGCCTTCACACACCTGTGGTCTAAGCAGGATAACTGATGCTGAAGTTACAGATTTCCAGACTTATTGTGCAAGCCTTAGGAATCTCTCTCTTAATGGAATCTCTTGTTAGGCAGCCTCTGTTCCCTATGCAGGTTCTAAGGAGGTTTGTTCTAAGGAACAGAGCAAAGGGGAAACGTCCCCTGCCACAGATAGGTCCTGACTAATTAGAAGTCTACACAAAAATAGAATGAGGCTAAACCTAGCCAGAGTAGTGCTGTGATACACCTTCTTCTCCGTGCAGATGGGGGAAAGGAACTGAGGCAAGCCCAGGGCCGCACACATATGCAGAACAGGACAATCAAGCCACAACACACCCTGTGTTCGACACCGTTCTCAGACAACTTTGGGAGCGTGACACAAGGGAACACAATATTTAGTAATGTGCATGCAGAGAGGTCCTTGAAAAAGATATGGTGTCAACATTATTTAGCATGAGCAAAAGTAAACGCTAAACAAAACACATTAGTCAGAGCCGTGCCGTATAAAGACGTTTTCAGACCCAAAGCATGTTCTTAAGTATGTCCTCTTCTCAATTAAAAAAAATCACCCAGCTCAGACCTCCCAGAATACCTGGGATCAGGACAAAATTCCCATTGTCCCCTAACCCTAGATGTGCCACTGAATTATAATAAAGCCACTTGTACAGAAGACACAATTTAAATATAACAGTCAAGATCAAGTAAAGAGACTTGCTCCAGCTCCAAGCTGATGTCTTCAACCTTTTAAAAAAAAGGGAGGTGGTGGGGAAGCAAGATATTGACACTAAGCTGCAGGAAAATATCAGAAATCTTCTAAAAACATTGTTCCATGCATCATAGTATGATATAGATCATTTCTTTTATTGCTTATGACCAACAGCAAAAGATGGAATCTATTAAACTTAATGTGTAGGAGTATTCACAACCTCACTTTGGCTATCTTTGGAAAGATGAATCTCAAACAGATGTATGTCATAGGGTAAAAGCAGACATGCACCCGATGCAGTGGCTCCCTGGCATGGGAAATAGCATCTGCCCCTCCCTGGGCTGGGGCACTGAACAATCGTGCTTGCGGCCAGAGAGCCATCCCACCACTCACATGGCCTGGGCAAGGCAGGGAGCTTAACAAATGTGCAGGTGGCCAGCCCCACTCCAAGTGCCCCACCCCCTGCCATGATGGACAGCCATGGCAGCCAATGATGGGCAGTCATAGTGACCGATAGGCTATTGAGGCCCCTGACCTGCAGCAGGGTGGGCCAGGACCGATGTGCTGACCTGCTGTGACCCGTGTGAGGAGCCCTTAGCCTGGGCTGTGACCTTGGAATTTTTTTGCGGACACAGCCTGGACTAGCCACCTACCCAGGCCAGAGCAGTCCCAGGCCAACATGAGCACACATGCTGGCAAGTCTGAGGCCACAATGGGCCAATGCAGGCCAGCATCACATCTGTTTTTTCCCACAATGGCAGGAAAAGTTTACATACCTGAGACTGCTACATACAGGTAGTTCTTTTCTGCTGCATTTCCCCTCAAATCATTATACAGCATGTTTCCCTCTTTTAAACTCTTTGGACTAGATCTGTCATTGGCAAAATTCCATTTAAATTAACAGCATTATCGGTGAATTCATTTCAGGTGTATTCTAATTCTATTTAAATCAATTAAGTTACAAGGATTAATTTGGCTCACTTTTTTTCTTTTTCTTTTTACTGCACCGGGCACCCAGGATGACCTAGGCTGGGTGGGTAGCTGCAGCATGAACCAATGGGATACGACAAGCCTGCAAATGTGGGAGCTGATAGTTCATTGTGTTATTTTTTAATACCTACATCTATTTTGAGGCATATGGAGAAATACTATGGAAAAATGTAAAATACTTATCAAAAGGTATTTACCTAAAGTTAAATTCTACCTCAAAGGTTCCCAAACTGTGTTGGGTCCCAAGTGGGGTCACGCCATCTGCAGATGGGGTCATAATACCCAACAATATTTGATATATTGTGCATGTCTTTGTTTCTGCTGGAAGTTATTCGATTATATTTAACTCTCAAAATGGGGTTGCACCTACAAACTTTTGGGGGGCCACTACACCACGTAGACTTTGTTTTCTGGAGAGTTTGAAGATAGGTTACCTGCATCAGCTGCTACACATCTTGTTGTGCTTGCAGTTATATGTAAGTCACAATCACCCTACTTCCACAGATCCAACATATTGCAGTGCACAGGTAAGCCTGAAACGACACGTGGCAGTGTCCGACAATTCTGTCGGAAAACTCCCATCCATTGCTGTTTTCCCGCATTGGCATAGACATGGCATTCCCATATTTGTTCCGATTCTTGCTGCCGCTTTCCACTATTGAATGTTGACAATTTCTCTGCTGCCAAGAAATTGTCAGAAACTGTTGCAAGTCCCATAAACTGTCAGAATTTGCTGCAAAGTGTTGGAATGTGTCACTAAAGTGTCAGAAAAACTGTTGGAAATATCGGGAATTGTCACTATTATCTTAAGTGTCGCAGACTACCTGGAACTGTCGCAAAATGCTGGATAGTGCTGCAGATTGATGGCAAATGCCATTGGAGTGGTGGCAAAACTATCAAAACATCAACAGTGAATTGCAAAATGGCAAACAATGCTGCTGCTTCAGGCCAATGCACAGATACCAAATGAAAGCTCAAGAAATTAATATACTCGTTTCAAGATAGATAACTATCTTGCTCCACTGTGAAAATTATAACCAAAGAAAAATATAGTAGGAGGAAACACTTGGAATACAAAGAAAAGAAAGGATGTGCATGAATAAAGCATACTTAAGACAGGCAAGTCAACCTACTAGATCCCCAGATGTATTTGCACTGATTGTCTCTTGTCTTGCACTCTCCATTATAACAACGTCCCTAAATTTAAAAAACAACAACAGAAATTAGTAAATGGAATTGTATGGCATTTTACTTTTCTTTACAAAGCCATCTGTTGACATGAAAGGGCGCAATCGTCAAGAGGAGATGGATCGTGCCCAAAGTGTTTGACTGTTTTCACAAGAACTCTTGTTTTAACCATATTATACACATTATATATTAAGAAACAGATACTGCTTTATTTTATGAAGAGCTATGCCTGAGGTGCAGAAAGAGAATCTTATCCGTACAATTTAAATATTTATTTGCCAGCTCAAAATAAAAATGCAGAATTGACATTTACAGTTATAACAAACAGCATGTGGTGGGCTAATGCCGAGGTGGGGAACCTCAGGCCTGGGGTCAAAGGCAGTCCACAGCTAGATTTATGTGGTTCTTTTCCAATTCCTGGACTGGTGGCCAAGTCTGTAAGACCAATCTGGAAGGGCAAAGATATTCTTCAGTCAAAGTCTATAGTAAGTTTGGTATGTATGTCAGGTAGAGCAGGTACACAAATAAACAGATCATAACAAATAAATGTTAGCCTGATCTTCTGCCTCCACTTCCCTATAGACAGGCATTGGAATCTGACATAGCTCATTCAATTTCACTTTAACGGTTGATGCAATCAAACTCAGACATAAGTACGCACTATAAAATGTCTTGTCTTCTCTTAGGATTGTGTTCCTTTTCCAGAGGTATAGTCCCTCCTTTTAAAACAAGATCTATCAAGTGCTTCACCTCCGTTGGAAACTACATTTCTGAAAGGGGTTTTTATCGGGCTCTCTCTCCAATCTTAGGAGCACAATGTCTTCATGCTTACGATAGGTCTCCCCTTCACAATTTCTCCAGTTTTTTCGAACTTTTCCTCAGTTCCCTAAAAGACTCTTCTCTACAATTGAAGATTATCCTAGTTCAGGGAGACTGCTTGCCAGGTCTTGGATTTGCTTTCTCTCCAGCCTGTTTGCCACTGATCCCTCAAGGCCCTCCATGGTCCCTCTACCTCTGTAACCTGGAAAGGTTTCACGTAGATCTTCAGGTGTATTTCAACAGCTGTCTTTTCGGTCAGAATAGCCAGTCAATGCTCCCAGGCGGAGGCTTGACCCTAGCTAAGCAAGCATTAGCAACTCTTCCTCAAACAAATCCAGGACAGCAGCTGGGAGCGCTTGTTATTAGAGCTGAACAAGTATCCATTTTATTTCTCACGAGATATCTTATGAGATTTTGAGCTGGGGACTGAGATTTCAACACCAGTATGAAATCTTGCAAGATATCGTGTAAAAAGAAAGAAAGAAAGAAATGTGCATGCGCAAAATGGCTACTGGTGCCATTCTGCACATGCGCAGCCCTTTTCCAAAATGGTGCTGGCAGCATCATCACTATTTTGGAAAAGGGCATCCTGTCTGCACATGCACAAAATGGTCACCACGCATATACAAAATGGCTGCCCTTTTCCAAAATGGCAGCAATATTGCTGGCAACATTTTGAGAAAGGGCCACGCATGCGCATAACGGCCCCACAGGCCATCTTATGAGTGCGTGGTTCCTTTCCCCCCCCTTTCCTTTCATGTTTCTCAGGAAGAATGCAGCCGAGACGCTGCTGGTTCTCGACTCATTCTCATTTGTCAGAATGAGCCAAGAATTGTGATTCTCACTGAGAAACAAGAGAATCACAAGAATGAGTTTCAGCCCTACTATTTGTTATGTAAACAGTATAAATAAGAAAACGGTTAAGCAAAGATGACAAAGTAGCAAGGGAGAATGAGTGGACATTGTTGCATACATAGTTACATTGGATTACAAAGAATTAAAAGCAAGCATATTTAACAAAGTCAAGGAAGAAACATGAATTGGGTCATTAATTTAAGGGTCATAGATGCACATCTCCCGTCTGAGATTACTTTTGCAGTTTACAATACAGCCTCTTCTCCTCCTTCCTCTTACTCTCCCCAGTGGTGCCAACTCCCTCTGCTCCTGCAGGGGGTAAATAGGTACCCGGCCAACTCTTGTTAAATAGCTGGTCAGCAACACTGCATGCTTTGAGGTTGTGGTGTAGGCTGGGAACCTCCAAATACCCATACAGGAGTGATTCTGCCAACACAGCTAGACCATTGCTAGTGTTGCTCTGCTCTATCCTTTACAGGGCAGTTGTGGGCACCCAGACAGCCTGGCCCCTATGGGTTCCCTTTGTGCCCTTGTATAACAATAATTCTGGACTATTGCTGGGTATTTGCCTACTGAAAATGGACAGTACTTTCAATTCATTGGAACCTGGACCCCTTCATAAAATCATAGAGTTGGAAGGGATTTCAGAGATCATCTAGTCCAACCCCCAGTTAAATGCAGGAAATCTACAGCTACAGCATCCCCAACAGATGGCTGTCCAGCCTCTGTTTGAAAGCCTCCAGCGAAGGAGAGCCCACCACCTCCCTACGTAATTTGTTCCATTGTCAAACAGCTCTTACTGTTAGGAAGTTCCTCCAAATGTTTAACCAAAATCTGCTTTCTTGTAATTCGAGTCTGTTATTTATAGTCTTGCCTTCAGAGGAAACAGAGGGTACCTTTAGACACACTGGAAAGCGGTGGCTGAATGTGTGCTGACGCCATTGTATAGCCACACGTGTGTTTAATATGTTGCCACACTTAGATTCAACGGCTTCCTTTCAATATCCAGAAGCCAATCAGATAATCCTGCCTGTCTCTGGTGCCAGCTCTCCTTGCAGAAGCACTCAGCTGTGCAGAAGGGGTGCCGTGTTTGGCTGGGGCTAGAGGAGGGGAGAGCCACCAGTGAAGGATTGCCCTGCCACTCAAACCTGCATCCCTCCCTCCCATAGGTAATCAAGGCAAGGTGGGGCCCGGAGGGCACCAGCCCAAAGGGTGTCGGCCGTTGGTCGGGCCATTCATCGGCTGTCATGGCCGTGGCCAGGGACTCTGCCGGAGAAGAAGCAGGACCTGGAAGAGTCGTCTCTTAAGGGCGGCACGTTTGTGGAACTCGTGGAAGTGAAGCTATTGCTGAGACTGCAGCCTTGGGCAACAAGGGCTGTGCTGGGGGATTCCCCTGCCCCTAGGACCACAAGAGGCGGAGACGTGGCCTTAGGTGCCGATGAGGCATAGGGGCGCCCGACTACCGGTGTCCTGTCTTCCTCACTGGTCGCCTCTTCTCCGCTATGCCACCGAAAGACAAGATTAAGAACTTCAGGAAGATAAAGAACTCCAGGAAGCCGTCCATAAGATCTCCAGACCCAGGTAACACCCAACCTGGGCAGCAGAAACTTGAGAGCTACTACTCTCTGAGGTCCAGGTCCCAAGCTCTAGCGAGCAGGGATGTAGCTGGACTCTCTCACCCCACATCTTCATTGGGGATAAATGTATCATCGGGCTCAGCAGACCTTTGTAATGATTTAGGACTGCCATCTCTGGAGCTGGCCTCCTTGGACCCTTATTTAACCCAAGAGGCAGATCTCTCTATTCCAGATAGTGACTGTTCTACAGATCACGCTGGTCTCTCTGTATGTAATTTGTTCGGTAGTCATTTCCAGGCCATGGGAGATCAATCCCAGAAATTGTTAGATAAATTGGAGGAAGTTATAACTTTGTTGAAAACACAGCATACAGCTCTGATCACAACGCTGAATCTCCTTGCTAATGGCAAGCCCCTTAACCCAGAAATAACCCCTGGGGCTTTGTCATTGTTGAGTTGTTCTATCAGAGTGGCAACTAGAGATTCCTCTACCGGGAGCCAAATGGGCATATAATAGAGGTCAAGTGGGTCGTTGAACGAGGGTTCTGATATAGTCCCTCAAAGTAAGATATCCAGCACTCTTTTGGGATTAAAGGAACCCCCCCCACACACATTAACCTATGTAATATTGCCATTGACAACGTGCCAGAAATCTGCCGAATTGGCAGATTTCACAGTTACTAACAATCTGTTCCATTGTTGTATTTCATATTCTGCTTTCTTTGCTCTTATCAATCTCTTGTAATGTTTTTTCTTAGCAAAGAAATCAGGAGCCAGTGTACCAGACCTGGCCTCCCTATAAGACTTATAGCTACTTGCCAACTCATTCTTCGTCTGTCTACACTCAACGTCATACCAAGGTTTACTATGCTGCTGGGGCTTGGAGTGCTTGGGATTCATCGTCGACTGGATTCTCAAGACTTCCTGGTAGGAGTCAATGATTTTCTCATAGAATTGTAGAAATAGTCCCTGGTCTGTATGATTTATAACGGACTCACGTAACCCCTTACAGACAGGGGACTCCAGTACCTGTTCTAAGCTCCTCGCCAATGAATCAGTCCACAATTGTCTATATCATCTCTGGGCATCGGAATCCATCTGGTCAATAACCCCTGATGGATTGCTTTGAGGGGCTGAGTAAGAAAGAGTGATTGTCAGAGGTAAATGATCCTCTAAAAAATAGTGGTCAACCCTAAAGTAATTAGATAAATAAGCTAACTCTGGATAAGTCACTACATAGTCGACTATACTCCCGCCCTGATGACCTATGAAGGTAAATTCACCCTCGCTATCCTTAGAAGATGTCCCATTCAATATATAAAGGACTAATTTGAAAAGTAAGTCAGCAAATCGAACGCCAGACCTATTTACCACTATTCTACGGACTGGCGGCTATTAAGAGGAAAAATTGGAGGTCTATCTGCTAGACAGGAAAAGGGTCCTAAATCATCATCACTTGCCCCTAGACGAGCATTAAAATCTCCTGCCAAAATAATAGGAGCCCCAGAATTGGCAATTAGATTTCCCAAGAAATTCTCCAGCTGAGGCCAAAATGACTTATCAAAAGTTTTAGCATTAGCTGGAGGAATATACACTGATATAATATTGTAAAAATCTTTCTCAATTAACACTTCAAGACATAGTGCTATAGGATGAAGGGTAGAAACTCTAGTAGCCTTAATCTTAGGAGTATCAATGACCAAACAGGCAATTCCCCCACTGGATCGTCCTTTACACGCTGCTGGCGTGGCAAACAAATCCTAACTCTTATAGCCTGGCAAGGCTATTGGAACTGTCAGCCAAGTTTCCTGAAGTAGTATTATTTCATAGCGAGCAATATAATCTATAAATGGAGGATCCTTAGCGTGGGCCTGCCAGCCTGCTATATTCCACGAACAAATACTTGCACTTATAGGGCATGGGCTGCTCAGACGTCAGCCAGATATCGGGATATCAGATACAATGTCTGAAGAGGTCTCTTGAGTTCTATGTAACTGGAATGAAGTTGACTCAGCAGTTGGAACACTGCTATCGGGATATTGTATATATTGTTGCTTAAGCTAGGATCAGAAGGATCCGCCATCCCTAGTACAGTTGCACTACCCTCAGGGTTCTCAATCAAGGGACACCCCAAGGGATCTAGTGGTGATAAAGAAACCTCCCCACGATAAGAAATACTATTGGTGACCTTAGGTTCAATTTGCCGAGACTGTGTGGCCATATTCAAATCAGGTAAAGATGCTTTAGCTTGAGTTAATTTATGCTGAGTTGCTGGATTAATTGGATTAATAAAGGATCTTCTCTTGGGTATGGCCCCCAATTTATCTGCTATGGAATCACCCATAGCAATCTCATGTAGGCGATAACTAATCGGCTTGGATGCCCGATTATTAATTGGAGTAATCAGTCTGCCTACGCTTGTTGTTGAAGCAGGAGCAGCCTGAAAATCCATTAGATCCTCCTCTATTGGGCTATATCGAAGAGGATTACTATTCTCTTGCACTAAATTCATACCCAAAAGAGGGTTTATCTTGGAGGAATAAAATACCTCACTAGCCAGGACACCCCATGAGTACAAAAGTCTAGAATCTATTAATATACGCTTAATCAAGTTGTTACTCTTAAAATTAATAATCAAATGCTGACAAAATTTCTCATTACTAAGAACTTGGAATGATTGAATTTGCCATAGTGGAATACTGAAATTCAAAATATTACCCAGATACTTTTGGATGCTGTATTTAGACTGCCACCTGGGGAAGAAACCATTGGGAAGAGGATAAATTTGAAGTGAAATAGCTTGACTATGTATTTTGAGTGGGCCAAATGGATTATTAGGGATAATTATTTCGATTTTAGGCAAGGTAGGTACAACAGAAGTAGGCTTTACCTTGTTATACTGTGGATTAGGGCCTTGAACTTGAGTAGTGGCCTGAAGACTATTTTCTTTAGTTGTAGTGTTGAATAACCCTACACCAATCTTGCCTGTCCTTGAGTCCTTGGCAAATTCTACTATGATTGAGAGCTGCTTCTTTTGACATTGTAACACTTCGTGTATATTAGAAGTTTGTTTGATTAATTTCTTGATCAAATTGCCTATTAGAAAGCACTGAGAGACTAATAATTCATAAAGATCACTCCCTGGCATCTGCGGTTCAAAACGCAATGTACTAAAGAAGCTTGCATCTAAATCTGAAGACAAAGTAGCTGAGTTAGCCTCTTCAAGATGCGGAACTACATTATTGGTTAATGAAGAACCAGTTTTATCATAATAGGCCTGTATAATAACATCTTCACTAGCAGATAAGTTATCAGCAGTTAGAAAAGCATCTAACTTAACCTGCTTTGCTTTGTCTTTCTGTTCTTTCGTATCTAATGGTGCTTGCCTCCCTCTTTTCCTAGTCATATTGGCCTGATATTACCAATGAATAAAATGTCAACTCAAAACACTCCCTGGCACAAGGTAAGTCCTAATCCTATTTCTTCCCCCAGTTTAAACCAGATTGAAATATAATAGCAGAAAAAAACCTAAGACCACAATCAGGACCAATGGCTCAATACACCCCACTCTTGAATCGTGTGACCAGCTAGGACTGTCCAATTACAAGGGGAAAACCCGTTCCTACCTGAATTGTCCCAGGGTATGAGGGAGCCAGTGCCTTCAGAAGATAAGGTCCACGCCCTGTAATAAAGTCACAGAGCAGAATGCCCCTCGCTCCACCGATGCCTAAGGCCGTGTGCACAAGAGCGCGCCCTTGCGTGCGCAGCCCTTAGACGCACCGCCCAGGTCCCGCCTGTGACCCAATCAGCTGCACAGCCCCTCCTCCAGCAGGTGCGCTCTATCCATCTATCCACTTCCCGGGTTGTCAACCTTCTCGTTACCTCCCTAAATACTATTTGATTTTACCAGTGGTAAAAAAAAGATCCTAGTAAAACTACTGACAGTGCTAAAAAGCATGGAGGTCTTCCAATTGCGACGCGATCGGAAGGAACTGAGGCGGCGAGGGCTCCTCCCCCTTTTATCTCCTCCTGTGCTTTTCTCAGGAGGGGAGGGGAGGGGGTGGAGGGGCAGAGCCCTCATCATGTTCTAGATCTTTCCAGGACATCTTCTGCCTGGAAACTGCTAACAAGGAGGTTTTCTGGTACCTGCAAAGCAGGAAGTGAATCCCAATAGTGAGAATCGCGGAGATCCTCGAAGAAGAATTTGTCTTTTACATAGGGGAGATCCCCAGGTAACTGGTTAAGCATGGACCGTAGATGTTTTATCTTGCGATGTTTTATCTTCACCAACACAAAGCTGGTGAAGCAGGCTTCAGAGATCATGTACCTTTCCCTCTGGACTGTGACAAAGGGACTAGTATTTAAAAAGCTGATAGGATGGATGACTAAATGAGACACAGAATTTATGAAGAAATAAAAAAAGAAATATAATCCAATCTAAATTTCATTAAATCTTTTGGAAAGTTTGGAAACTTTACATACCTGATTGGAATCACAAGCATACCCATCTTGCTTATGTAGATTTGGTGGGCACTAAAAAAATAAAATAAAAAATAAAAGATCATTTTTTTCCATTACAAAATTTTGAATTGTGAATCAGCAAACAGGTGGCTGAAAACAGACATGCATCTTAACACCACTTTAACGCGGTTTTAAAAACTTGTATGCATGTTGCAGGGCTGCACAGGGCACCAATACAGTCCTGCAACATGCGTAAGAAATGTTAAAGGGGTGTTAAGTGGAGTTACGTGAATGTCTTTTTTCACCCATTGTGGAATATACATATTCAAAAATAAATACTTGACATAAAATGCATGCAGAGGAAAAGGCCAGCAGAAGAGAAGAAGGATCAGAGAATGCAATGGGCAGATAGGCAAATACCATAAACAACTGTGACAGTAGACACCCAGACAGTTTTTTGTATGTGAGCACATGCACACACAAAAAACCTTTGGGTGGCAAATGTTTACATGCCACATGTTGGGGAACAGCAAGTTAAAAGCTACAGTGTGGAGTCGACCTGAACTGTTCCACACCACAGTTTCTGCTGCTGCTGTCTGGGGATGGGCTGCAGGGAACTAGTGAGGCCTTCTTCCAAGCTGGCTCCCTGCAGTCCCATTCCTAAGTGGCAGCAGGAAACTCTGGGGTCTAAATCATGTACAATATAAATTGCATACAGTGTTGATCATTCAGGTATGTGTAGCTAATGGCTTGAAATGCCTGATAAATCTTTCAGTCATTAGCTAATCTCTGCAGTAAAAGAATATTCTTGAAATGCACTGCTATCAAACGAGAAGTCCCTTGGGGTAGGGAACTGTCTCCAGGGGCGGATTGGCAATTCTCATTACTGGGAGATTTCCACTACTGGGAGATTTCCTGGACTGACGTCATGGGGCTGGTCTGGCCTTGTCCACTCAGGGACTGTGGCCAGGCTGGTTCTCCACCTGACTGGTCCGCTGATCCCCTGATGGCTGGCCCTTCCGCTCTCCTCACAGGAACTGGTGCATGCGCATTGCGCCAGTTCCTGTGGCGGGAAAGGAATTGGTGTGCATGTGTGCAGTGGTGGAGAGCAGAGGCGAGCCGAGCAGCAGGCAGCAAGCGGCCGGCCCATCACTAGTGACAGAGAGCAAGTGCAGGCTGTGGCAGCTGCAGCAGCAAGCTATCCCCCCCTCACCTCCACCCCCCTACTCCAGTCCAAAGTCCGGGATCTGGCTGGCAGGGAGGAGGTGGAGGGTCAGCAGCTGCAGCGGAAAAAGGAGGCAGGAAGTAGTAGCAGGAGGAGGAAGAGCCCAGCAGAACAGCAGCAGTGGTCCAGACCTCAGTGGAGGAGTGAGGAGGCATCTCAGGTAGGCCCTACATAGGCGCGCACAGGCTGAACTTCAGTCTGGGACTCACTGGGGATCGGCTGACTGGCTGGGGAGTGAGGTGGGTCAGGGGTGGCCTCCTTGGAGTCGGCTCAGAACTTGCTGTGTGGGCCGGAGGGGAGCAGCCTACCGTAGACTAGGCCTTCTCATGGGAGGAGGGTAGGGGAGAGTGAGATGGCCGGTCGTCAGTTGGCCTTGGGCCTTTTCGCGGACCGGGGGGGCAGCCGGTCTCGGGCCTTTCATGGACTGGGGGGCTGGAGAGATGGCCTTGGGGTTGCTTGTTGCAGGCCAAGGGTGGTGCCTGCTGGGGAGGGGACGACTGGCCTCAGGCCTTCCTGCAGGCCAGGGTGGGGCCAGCCACACCAGTAGGAGTCGTCGCCAGACCGGGTAGCAACATCAGGGAGAGACCCATCATGGCGGCAATGGGTGCCACGAGGAGCAGCTCCTCCAGGTTCTGGAGCCACCCGGATCAGAGTGAGCATTAGGGCAGGGGACAAAGGAACTGGGCTATGAGGTCCCGCCTCCCGCGGGCAGCAGCAGGACACAATGAGGGGTGCAGGCAGGAGAAGCGGGAGGAGCTTCCAACCCCCCTTTGCCCATGGAGGGACGCCAACAGGCTCATTCTACTCCCCCTGCAGCCCTCCCCTGCAATGAATCCCGTTCTCTCCTTGGTCTCTGCACTGCGGTTTTCCCTCTGGAGGCTCTGCCTGATGGGGGGTGGGGCTCTGGACTCAGTCTCTCTCATCCTCCCCTCTGGCCCCTGCTCTCCTAGTCTGGGTTGGCCAGGTCCCCCTGTTGCACCCTCCCCTGGGGCTCCCCCTAGGGGCTGGAGCTAGAAATGACCCACTCCTCAGGGGGCTTTGCTATTAGATTGCGGGAGGGCCGCCGAGGGGCTTGTTCCCAGCACTGGGCGGGGGGTGGGGAAGTTCCCTGCTCACCAGGGGGCTCTGTGCCATGAGGTAGCAGCAGCAGCAGCAGCAGCAGGGCGGCCCAGCCCAGCGGTTCCTGGCTTCAGGGATCCTCCCAGCAGCAGCAGCCTGCATCTTTGCTTGGCAGCAGCAGCAACAGCAGCAGGGACAGTATCTGCCCGGAGCCAGCGCTTCTCTGCCCCACTCAAGGGGCTACCAGTGGCCTTCACCTGCCCCTCCCACCCAGGGATTGGGCAGTGCCAGCCCCAACCCCAGTCAGCATGGGGGCAGCTGCATCAGTCGTCTCCAGGCAGAGGCATCTCCAACCAGTCCCGTTGGGGGAGATGGACTCCGGCGGGGCAAAGAGAGCAGCTGGGATTGCTCCACTGAAACATGACAGCAATCTGTTCATGGCCACCTTCTTCTGGCTGGCAGTTGGCCACTGTGCAGGTGGGTGGCTGTAGGGGGCTGGCACTGGGGAATGGGGGCTGGCATAGCAGGGGTGGGGGTTATGGGGCTGGCAAGGGTGGGGGGCTGGGCTACAGGGGCTGGCAAGTAGGAGTGGACTGGGGCTGGCAGGAGGGGAATGGGGGCTGGCATGACAGGAGTAGGGAGACGCAGACACGTGGGTGACTATCAGCCAACATTTGCCCACAGGGTGGGCTCCACATTCTCTGAGACCCCCAGTGAGTTGGGGGTGCAGGTCCGGTGGGTGGTGGCCCTGTGTCCAGTGGGGGCGAACACCTAATAAACGGGCAGGTGGACCCCCACCTGGTGTGGGCTAATGTCCTGTTTGTTAACACCCTAGGATAGGATTAAGCAGTTTTAATACTCCATTTTTGTCATTTGTGAAAGCAGCCTAAGGCTTATTCATAATCCCATGATTTATGGCCGATGCTTACATATTTCCACATATCATTAAGTTCTGTACTCATTACAGAAATCATAGGGAGAGACAGCTGTGTGGAGAGGTATG
Source organism: Sphenodon punctatus (assembly GCA_003113815.1). NCBI lineage: Eukaryota > Metazoa > Chordata > Lepidosauria > Sphenodontia > Sphenodontidae > Sphenodon > Sphenodon punctatus. Next base: position 1,150,680 of record QEPC01004976.1, on the reverse strand, counting down.
TGGCCCCTGGGATAGGCTGTATTTATTTATTTATTTTAGACAAACTTTGGATGATTTATTGGAATACAATAATTTCTATCAATTCCACACATGGCCCCAACTTTCTTGGCTTCAGCCCAGCAACAGAGCTTAAGACACCAGCAGTAGTAGGTAGGCAAAGTGGCAAGAACAGGTAAGAGGGAGCAGCACAGTCCTGGGGGGAATGTTAACTTTGTTATTGGTATTTTAACGATATTTTAGTGGTTGTACTGTTTTCTTGTATATTGTATTTTAGTGGTTGTACTATTTTATTGTATATTGTATTTTAGTGGGTGTCTTTGGTTGAAGTTTAATAATCCCATCTGTATTCAGTGTGCATTTTTTATTAATTGTATATTCCATGACAATGTCAAAATTCAGCTGGCCTTGCCTACCGTTGGCCACGCCTACAACATGGGCCACTTTCGGAATATTTTCCAGAGCCATTTTAAGTCCCCAATCCTCTCCTGTCTGTCTTTGTTTGTACAGTGCACCCAGAACACTGCTGGTTTTACATAAATAATAAACAACACTTAAGACACGATTCTCACCATTCAAATAAATGGCAAAACTACTATTGATTTTAATTGTGGAGGTTTTGCACCCTAAGTTGTTGCTGCTGCAGATGAGGAAAACGTTCTTGTTACATGACAAGAATCATACAGTTCTTCTATTGTTCTGAATAGGAACACAGTTCTTTTCGTAAGGACAATGTAGAAATATTGGACAGTCTGGTGTTACTGACAGCACGACGAGAAGAAGGTGCTAAGGTAGTCAATGCTGGTATTCAAGTTTCCACAAGTCTAATTCTGGAGGCTTTAGCCCACATATTTTAAAATCATAATTTTAGTTTTAAAAGCAGAAAAGCAAATAAAACAAAGAGATTTACTTTTATTGGTTAAGAAACCTGTCTTGTTGAACATATGAATTATTGGCTAGTTAGTCTTACGTATTTAAAAACCGGGATAAACAGAGATTATAAACTGCAACGGCATATGCAGAAAGAGCTTAAGTATGTATTACCTGACCAGAGTCTCCCGTGCAGTATTCCATAATATCACACTCATTCACTGTTTCCCGACAGTCATAGTTTCGTGGAAAAAACTAGAAGACAAAAAACCACTGGTTAGGGTCTCAGATGATATAAATACCACAATTCCAAGTGTCCAGGTGTCCTCTTTAAAAATATTCCTTGTGCTTTTAAACTGTACCTCTCAAGTTAAAAATGAACTTCAACATTTTAATTTGGCCTTGCCTAAATAATAACAGAGAAGAAAACATAATTAACAAACGAGATGCTGGCCCGGTTTGCCCAGCTCTGGCCCTCCTGGGCCAACACCGAACCCGCACGTCTGTTTCAGGCCTGCCAGATGTTGGCCTGATTCAGATCCCGGCAGGGTTGACAGCTGGGCTGGAAACATGGGCCCAGAACGAACCAGACCCACAGTTCAGTCCCATGAGCTGCCCAGGTGGGCCAGAGCGAGGCGAACTGGGTAGATGCAGTTTGTTTTCATGTCCACCCAGCCGAGTATGGGGGGGGGGGGTTACCATGGCAGCCAGCCATGTCTGCCTGTTATTTCCAACCATGGCTGCCCATCATGGCAGAAGGTGGGACGCTGGCCGCAGCACAGGGGTGGAGCCAACAAGCCACGCGTCACTCCCTTCCCCCACTCTCCAGCCAGGTCAGGCAGGGGGAATGTTTGGTGCCATCCCTTCCCTGACCCAGCCGGGGGTGGTGAGGGCGGCCATCCCACGCCCAGATGTGCAGATGCAGTGGTGGCTGCATATATGTTTTAACCCATTATCATGAAACCTTCAAATATCAAATCATACATTTCATAATATATGGTTTTAAAGAGCCACATTTTAAAGAGAAAGGGGCTGCTTGAGAATCATGACAATTGCACATTCCCATATTCAGTTAATTATGTATGAACAACAGAAACCTATGACTTGCTTCTACTTCAAACAAAGGTCTACATCACTAATCGGAAAAGTGATAACTTCCTTATTGAATATTATAATACCATTAACATATTATATATAAAAATAAACATTTTTGGTGAAGAAAACAGAGATCTCAAACACCACAAACAAGCTAATAAAACCCGTTTGGCTTTTCAGCACCACATCAATCCATGAGTTTGACATCTGTTTACATTAACTGGGCCAAAAGTGGTGGCATAAAGAAGTAAAAATAATGTTAATAACCATCAGCAAAAATGCTACATGCAACTTTGTCTCATTACACATTTAAAATTACAATTAGATAGCCAGATGAGGGAGAGCATCTGCAAAAAAATCACAAAATAAAGAAAAATATTTCTACACTGCTGAGGAAATGAACTTTTCAAGTTTTTATGGAAACATCAGACTTCACATCTCTGTTTTGACTATGGTAAAATCCCCCAATTATACCAATAATACATTTTATCCTGCCATTGAACTATATGCAAGACTCTCCATTGATCTGAAATGAATTTCTGGGTATGAAACAATAACAAGGACATCAGAGTATTACTAGTGAGCTACTGGGTACAGCCACACAAGACATTACCTCAAGTTGGGCAGCCTTACCCCAATTTGGGCACTGTTGCCATGAGATGCAGTGGCTTGTGTGCCTGGCGACTGCCAGATGTTCAGCCCACCCCAGGTGGTTGCTATGCTCTGTGTGCTCAGAAAAAGGCAAGGGACGCAGGGTGTAGCAGCCGTACACGAAGTAGGGTAAAGCTGTCTAACTCAAGGTAGCATGCTGCCACTCCTGGGCCCTGTCTTCTTCTGCACCACCCCACGGAGAGGTCCGCTGGGGGGCTTTGAGCAGCAGGCACAGGCACCATTCCCATGTGGCCACGTCATGGCTTGGGAGGGATAGTGGCGGGCCAGGGTAGGATGGGGTGGAGGAGGCTGAGCGCCCACTCATGTAGCCAGCGCTCTGGCCTGCCCTGGGGCATGGAAGGATATCTGACAGCAGCCCACTCAGTTTCCCTCTGGGAGAGGCAGGGGGGCGGTTGTCTGTCCTTCTCTCTGAGCTGGCCCCAAAGCATGGCATCTGCAATTGCCTGCCCCGGGGTGCGCAGGGAATCAGGCCCTTCTGGCTCGTGTGGCATCTAAATTATCTTTCACTACAACCATTTTTGATGTTGCCTTCCCAACCAGTTATCACTTTGTTTCTAACCTCCCTTTTGGGGGGAATGTTATTGAACAAGTGGTTGTCTTGCAGATTCAGGCACTACTGGATGCTATCGGATTCCTGGACCCATGTAAGTCTAGCTTGCATCCTGGATAGAGCACTGAGTCTATGCTGGTGGCCCTGGTCAACAATCTGTGCCTGGAGATCAATAGGGGAAATTGTACCCTGATGATTTTATTAGGTCTTTTGCAGCCTATGATATGGCTGACCGTGTGTTATTGCATGACCTGGCAAGATTCATGGGGCTATTTTAAATTGTTCCGGTCATTATTGTTGTGGAGGTCACACAGGGTGGTGACAGAAGGCTGCTTGTCATCCCATCAAGACTTCACATGTGGTCCTCTGTGTGTTGGTTGGCAAATTCTTGAGCCATCTCCCTAGCAGAACAAGTCACTCAGACTAGGCAATTTATTAATCATGCTGATTTTTCCTAGTTTGGTTGGATAGAGAAATCTTCTAGACTTTCTGGAGAAGAATCATCAAAATCTACTGTATCTGAAATCATGCTGCTCAGATCTAGAAACACAAAAGGAGGAAGTGAAAAATGAAGAGAGATAAAAAATTCCTTTTAAATTGCTGCAAGGGAATGCTCTTTGTTTTGTTTGTTGGGGTGGTTTTTTGATTACTTGTTACAACCTTGGCTATTCCTCTGTTGAACAGTTTTCCGTCTACTCGGGACGAATAGAAAAGTTCTACTCGGGACGAGATTGTTTGGTCTTCAGCTTGACTCTTCGGTAGTAGAGAAACTGAGGGATTCTCTTGGAGAGGACAAATCTCTCCCAGACTGTCATTTTTATCTTCCTTCAACCAATTTGAGAGAGGAAAGTGCCCTATTGCAAGGACTGTTGTCCATAACTTTTCTACTGCCAGTGGGAAGAAGCTTGGTGATGGAGGATTGATGTCATCTGTTTCCCCCTCAGATATTGCCTACATAAGGGGATCAAGCTGCCTGGAGCCTTGTGTAGGAAAGGCCTGGCTGGCTGCGGGCTGTATTCGTCTCCCAGAAGCAAGAATCCTGGTGATTAAGGATTGGTGTCATCTGCTTTCCCCTCAGGTACTGCCTACAAAAGGGGATCAAGCTGCTTGGAGGAGGAAGCCATCTAGCGGTGGCCAAAGCAACGCAAAAAGACCCTGGTCATTCAGTGTGGCCCTGGCCATGATGTTTCACCACCTCTGGAGGAGACATCACTATGTTATTGTTGCGTGTATTGTCATTGTTATTCACATTGGCCACAATCCAATGATGTGCGGATTGCCGTGTCAAACTGTGCGTGTGTGCAGTTTGCACGCAGCATAATGTGCTGGCAATGTGGCTCTGCGCGGGTTCGTACGTGGATCCGCGCGAGTTCAGCACAGCATATTTAAGAGGTTGTGTTGTGTTTTGTGGGGGATAATTAAGATGAGACTCCCCTGGGTGAGAGACAGGGAAGTGGGTTGGGGTAGGACAAGAAGCTTTTAAGTTTAGCCATAGCTCCCCTGTGAAAGTGGGGGGGAGGGGAGAAGGGAGTGCACTTGGCTGGTAGGTGGTGACTCCTCTATGTGACAGAAAAAGGAGTGGGAAATGGGGAGGATGGGATTTGTTTTATATACATTTTACTGAAGAACGTCTTTTAAACTGTTGTACACTTCCCTGAGCCACTTTTGAGTGGAATATAAATCAATATAATAACAATAACAATAATAATAATAATGATGATGTAGGGAGAAAGCACATATCATGAATGTATATAATGGACCATATATATATTATATGCGCATATAATATATGAGTATATTATATTATAGTATATTATAATAGTATAGTATAATACTATGAGTATATTATGTGCAAACAACAAACATCTCTGGAAATATATTTAATGTGTGCCTGATATAGAAACTTCCATGAGTTTCAGTGGGAATCACAAAGGTAAAATGCTGTAGGGCTTCATGTTATATCAAGGCCACAACTTCTCTTGTCCACAACTTGAATTACGTTAGGTTAGACACTGGGTGAAAACAGACATGTTTTCCCTGCTATGCACCACTAACATTTCTCATGCATGTTGCAGGACTGTACTGGCACCCTATTCAGCCCTGCAACATGCATAAGAAAAGTGAAAGCAGTGTTAAAGGGGTGTTAAGGTGCATGTCTGTTTTCACCCATTATTTCAAGAGAAGAGTAAGCACTTATTCTATACTAAAACTCACAAGGCAGGTTTCATTACAGAAGGGTCCATCACTGCAGTGAGCTCCATTTGAGAGGGAGCACTTCTTACAGCAATCTTTATGGCATTCCTAAAGAAAATATATTAAACATCTGTTAATTTTCCAGTCATTTTGCCCTTCTCATCCCTTAGTAAACACTAACTGCACCATCGTACAAAATGTTCTGTCCTATGATGACTAGGGAAACCAACTGGAGGAATCTTTATGCTGTTTAGATATCAAGTTAAAGAAGAAACTAGTAAAATAAACCTTATATGTTGGACCAGCAGCACCTTAGCATCAAGGATTAAGCTGTGTACTTTTTGAATCCACTGGGCCACTAGCTTCACTGCCAAGGTGAGCCTTTGGAGGTTCACAGTGGTACAATTTTATTTATTTATTTAAATTTATATGCCGCCCTTCCCAGAGGCTCAGGGTGGCTTACAAACCATAAAAACATTTAAAACTAATACAAAAAAACTAAAATCCACCCCCCGCCCCTACAAAACCCACCCGTTACTCCACTAAAGTGGGACATATAGGACTTTCAGAAGCCCCTATCTGCTTCATCTTCTATATACCTCTACTTTTTTTCTTTGTATCATCATTTTGTTAATTGGAGGATTATGAACACCCGTTCATGTGATCACAATAAAAATTCCCCCAACAAATAGACACAGAAGTTTCATCTGCTTGACAATGAACTGCCACTAAGACGTGCAAGAACAATGAGGTAGGTTATAGGAGCCTGATTCCTTTTCTGCCTGCAGCTACACATTTCTCTGCTCCTCAATCTTCATACACTTAAAATATGCTTAGGCATTCTCAACCTAGCCCCCACAACCCCATGACTCCAACTGTTAACAAGACTGAAAGTCACCTTTACTTGGCTTCCTCTGAGCGAAATGTGAAATACCCTGAGAAGGGAGAAAGGCAACTAGTTTCTTCCTTCCTTTTTAGGTTGTTTCAGCAACCCTCTATCGTTCCCATACATTTTCTCATTATGGACAGTGTTCAGCTTACAAAAAGTTCATGGATACAATTCTTTGATAAAGAAATTCTATCAAAAATATACCATGAGCCTTACATGCAATATAATTTATTTTCATTTCCTCTTTTAATGTTTACATCATTTTTGCTTATCAATGCAAGAAAGGGTGGAAAAATTGGACTATTTGTGTATAAGGATGTTTTAAACTTACCATTCGGAAACCACAATCACATTCTTCTCCTGCTTCTACATATCCATTTCCACACTCAGTGGTTTCAAACAACTGAAAACAATAAGAACATAAAAATACTGTACAGGATTATGGAAAAGTATCAACAAAATGACGGGCCTTAAAAACACAGCCCATCACTGGAGTGATGCCGAGTCACAGCACCCTGACGGAATACAGTTACTACTACACATTTTCAGGAGTACATTTCCTGCCTCTTGGGCATCCAACTAAGTAACAGCGCTTTAAGTGCCATGGCAGGGGGGGAGCTATACAAAAATTGTATTATTATTAATTATTATTATTATTATATTAAAAAGCAAATTTAAACATTTAATGAGGGTTTGACTAATAGCGCTGGATGGAAAGGAGAATTGGTAACCTACCTTTGGTGAATTCCTTTCTCTCATATGCTCTACATACTCCTCCTGCTGGGTAGTTCTACCGTTGACTGCTAGGACGCAGATGAACATTTTCTTCACTGCGCCTGCGTCACGGAACTACCCGGCTTCCTAGCCAGTCCATTTGCAAGCTGAAAGATCTGATCTTCCTCTCTGGAAATAATCTAGAATCAATGGTTGTGAGAACAGGACCCCTTTCCCCTTGAAAACCTAACTGGGTGACAATTCCCCAATAACTGTCAAACTGTTTACGTCCTCGTGCGAAAACACCCTAACTAAAAACCTGACAAGAAGAACTGGTCCCACACCCCCTGCTACTATTTATGCTGCTTGGCAGGGAGGGTCGGAGGAGTATGCAGAGCATATGAGAGAAAGGAATTCACCAAAGGTAGGTTACCAATTCTCCTTTCTCCTCATAGCTCTAAATCCTCCTCCTGCTGCGACGTACCCAAGCATCCTGACCACAATCAAAGGTGGGAGCCAGCAGCACTGGGAGTGTCCAGTACTGCCTGCAGCATCCTTCTGCCAAAGGCAGTGTCTGTTGATTGAAAAACATTTATCTTATAATGTTTGACGAAGGTGTGAATAGAAGCCCAAGTGGCCGCCCTGCAGATTTCCTCGTCGGAGGCCCTCGCCTTAAAGGCATATGAAGTGGCAGCGCTGCGCACCGAATGTGTCCAAATCTGAAGTGGAGGAACTCTACCCTTTGCCTTATATGCCTCCACAATTCCCTGTTTCACCCATTTAGAGATTAATGTTTTTGCAGCTTTATGCTCCTGATGTCCCTGTCTGATGTTCACGAACAAGGCTGTGGACTGCCTGAACCCCCTAGTCCTGGCTAGATAAATCTTTAGCGCTCTCTGAACATCCAGAGTATGCCAGGCCTTTTCTTTTGGATGTACCAGTCAGGAGCAGAACGAGGGCAAAATGACTTCCTGTGCCCCATTGGAAAAGGGAATTAATCTTTGGCAGGAATGCCTCATCCAACCTCAGGGTCACTAAATCCCTCTGGAAGATACAAAAGTTGTCCTCCATGGACAGGGCCCCAAGCTCCGAGACATGTCTCGCTGATGTGACTGCTATGAGAAAAACCACTTTTAGAGTCATAAAATATAAGGATACATGTTTTAAGGGCTCAAAGGGGGGCTTGGTAAGGGCCTTCAGCACTAAACTGAGATCCCAGGAGGGCACCCTATGCACTACGGGGGGAGATAAGATTCTGGCTGCTCTGAGGAATCTCCTAACCTTCCTGTGGGAGGAGACTATTCTGTTAGAGACTGCTCTAAGTACTGAATCTATGTCAGCTGCCTGCCTGGCCAGGGTGTTAGCCCCTTATCTAGGCCAAGTTCGAGGAACTCCAGGACCTGAGCCACCCCTGCTCTGGTCGGATCCTGGTTTTGTTGCAGCGACCAAGACGCGAATGTCTTCCAAGTGGCTCGGTAGCTTCTGCGGCTCTTCTAGATAGCTGAATAGTGTTCAGCACCGCCTCCGAGTAGCCGCTCGCCTTTAGTGCTGAGCGCTCAAGTTCCAGGCTGTCAGTTTTAGCGTCTGTGTTTCTGCGCAGCATACTGGGCCTTGGGTGAGCAGTGTTGGGATGAGAGGCAGCCTAAGGTATTGAGCTTGGCTGTGCTCGATCAGCTCTGAGAACCATGGTCTCCTGGGCCACCATGGAGTTATCAAGAGAAGGTGCGCATGCTCCCTGATTGCCTTGGATATCGTCTTCTGAATTAATGGGATGGGAGGGAAGGCGTATAAGAGTCCCCTGGGCCAGGGACAGTTCAGTGCATCGGACCCTTCCGCCTCTCTGCACCGAGTTCGGGACATGAAGCGGGGAACCTGAGAGTTCTCCTTGGTAGTGAACAGATCTATCAGTGGTAGTCCGACCCATGCTACCAGCTGTTGAAAGACGGATCTGTCCAAAGTCCATTCGTGCGGACGAGGGTCTGATGGCTCAGCCAGTCGGCCTGTGTGTTGTCTTGACCTCTGATGTGAAGTGCCTTCAGGGATGCTAGGTGCGACTGAACCCATGCGAACAGCTTGGCCGTCTCCCGGTGCAACTCCTTCGATCTCGATCTCCCTGGTGACTGATATAGGCTTTTGCTGTCACGTTGTCCATGTACACCAGGAGGTGTCGAGAGGGAAATGTCGGATAGAGGTGCTGGGCTGCGAGCCGGATGACTTTCAGCTCGAGAAAGTTGATCCTTTTCGTCGCATCTCTCCTTGACCAGAGTCCCTGTGCTGTGTGAGTTCCTGAGTGCCTTCCCCAGCCCAGTAGGCTGGCATCCGTAGTTAGAACTGTTCTTGTTGGGTCTGTGAGAGGCACCCCCTCGCAGAAGGTTTCCGGTCTTAACCACCAGGACATCGAGTCTTTTAAGTCCTGGGGAATGGGGACACACGGACTGAGCCCGAGCGTGAGCTCTCTCTGGAAACCCCTTAGCTGACTCTGCAAGGGACGTAGGTTGAAGCGGCCCCACGTCACCTGTCCTATGCAGGATATAAGCAGACCCAACAGCCTCGCTAAGAGTTTGAGACTCATGTGGCTGCATAGTCTGAGTAGCCGGACTAGCCTCTGTATCTTCTCCCGTCTCTCGGGGGGAACGAACGCGTGGTCTGAGGAGGTATCTATTAGGATACCCAGATGTTCCAATCTTTGGCTCGGTATAAGATGACTCTTCTCTCTGTTTATTAGGAAGCCGTGCTTCTCCAAGTAATGGATTGTTCTGCTTAGGTGTTCCTCCACTCTGTTGGGGGAGTTGCTCCTGATCAGCAGGTCGTCGAGATATGCATATATATGGGTCCCCTTGCTGCGGAGGTTGGCTACTAGTGGGGCTAAGATCTTTGTGAACGTCCTGGGGGCCGTAGTGCTGTTGCCAGCTGCGCTCATGTTCCTTCTAGGACCCTGGCTCAGCACTGTTTGAGGTAGGACCAAGCGGCGCTGGTCCTGTCCGAAGGTGGGGGGAGCGCCGCTGCAGACAATCCCCGCTAATTGGGAAAGAAATGTGGCCTCCCCTGCTCCCTGGCGTGGTGCGAGGGAGCCAGTGGGGGATCAGAGTCCTTTCAGGCCTGGCCTGGCAATCCCGAGACAGCGTCCGGGATCGCCGTCCCCAAACAGCCCTGCCGAAGCCTCCTCTCTCTCTGAGGGCTTCCTCTTCCTTTTCTCTCTTTTTTTTTTGGTGAGATCTGCCTAATTGAAAATTTCTATTTTTCTATAGGGACCTGAGGATCCCGAAGAGCCTCCTAACGATCTGGAGGCAGACGACGGACTGGCTAGGAAGCCGGGTAGTTCTGTGACGCAGGCGCAGTGAAGAAAAAGTTCATCTGCCTCCTAGCGGTCAATGGTAGAACTACACAGCAGGAGGAGGATGCAGAGCTATGAGGAGAACGGAATGATGCTGAGAAGTGATTTTAACATAAATATTACTTTTTTCAGACCAAAATAATGAGGGGTTTTTACCTCCAAATTCCATCCCCATAGCTTCTGCTCTAGATAGGCAATTTTCTCTTCTTCTAAATTTTGTTTGGCTAGGCTAAAAGACTAGAAGTCACTATAAGGCATACGATATTAACTATCGTGTTTAAGTGACATGGTACTCAGTTTTGAGTATTACTGGTTGAATGCACACTGAAGACTCACATGCACAAACACATTTTTTCATGAGTAAAAACTCCATCATGATTTAGAATCATTATACTTCTCTGAAAGTTATGAAAATTAAGACTCCATTTCTCTATTACCCATCAGCACTACTGCACTTCAGTGTTGGGAGTAGGATCATCTTGTTCTTATACTGAAAGTGAAATTTTCCATCACGTAATCATCTGCACAAATGCACTTCAACCATTCTCCAGGGATTTTACTCTTCATTTTCAGTTAACTGGAAGATTGGTGCACATTCATCTACTTCTCAACCAAAATCCTACTATGATTACACTCAGACTGAAACATTAAGGGGAACTAGCAGTGGTTCCTCTAAAAGCACCCGGATAATTTTTTAAAAAGTCTTCAGATGCTTTTTGAAGGTGAGGAGGGATGAAATGAGATGAATATTTGGAGGAACCAAGTTCTACACTGAGAGACCTGCCACAGCAAAGGCTCAATTAACGGTCAACTTAAGGTAACTCATTAAATACTTGTACACTACTGTGCTTCTATCTGGGTGACTTAGTATTGTTGGTTAGTTTAAAAGGGGTAGAACAGGGCACTCGATAACTAAAACACAGCTGAGATCAGGGGTAAACAAAGCACAAGAGCTGCATACTAAAGTTTTCATATCTCCAAGTGCCACAAAATGCATTACATCGATTACGGCTTCTCCTGATCCCAGAGATGAGGCAATGTGGCTTTCCCCAAATTCTCCACCTCACATTAAAACTGTGGCTCCCAGGTGGTCTAGTGGGCTTGGACAGCAGCAACAGAGGAACAGGACTTGCTCCCCCTACTCCACAGTCCCATGAGGCCCCAGCAGTCGAAATAGTGGCTTGACTTTTCTTGCTCCTGAGGGAGTCTCTTCTGGTGAGAGTCGCAGAACAGGTTACCAAGAGCCACATGCAGCTCCTGAGCTGCCATTTGTCCACCTCTGGCATAGAGTTTTTCACTTTATGGTTACCAACTCAAATCAAACTCAGGTTGGTATGGTAGCGAACACAAATGGTCAATGTCGTATGTGAAATAGTGAGGTGATTACTCTCTCATTTTTTTAACCTGGGTCTAATTTAGACTATTTTTGGCTTGTTGGAGATGAGTCACTGATTTTAAATGAGGTTTTGCAAGAGCAGTGGTGTTTGACTGTATGGATCAGATTGAAGAATTAGGGACAACATTATTCCTTGGCCAAGAACAATTTACTGCAGCTGAGCAGTATCCTTCCCTGACAGGCTCTATTAATATAATTGCAGTCATTGCTCCTGGGGAAGGCTCAGTTATTTAAAATTACCGAGGTTGTTTAGAGTAGATCGTAGTCCAATGAATATTTCACCTTCTCTGCCATGTCAGCTAGAAGATAAAGCTATTTTCTGGACACTTATTTTGTGAACTTACCTTTGTTGGCCTGTTGAAAAGACAAGAGCCTCCTCCTTTGGCCAAAAATTCTTTGTACTCAAAAATGCTGCACTTTGAGAATTTCCTGGAGTGATAAACCCTAAAACAACAAATGATCAGTTGGGAAAAGTAGTTCAGTAAAAGCTTTACCAGCAGAAAAAAATGCAATCCTCTGCCTACAATTCTAAAATTTCCTTTTGCTACGGCAGCTATAAACTAAAGTATTATCAATGACTGTAGCTCAGGTAAGTACATAGGAAGTCCATATTTTGTATTTGGGAAAAATATGTAATACTTTAAGTTTTGGTTTGTTTTTAATTATGTTCTATTTTATGATGTGTGGAGAGGATGCAACACATCCATATAAGCTTCTAAATGTAAAAATCAGTATCTCTTGCTGAATACTATACACGTAGTATTGCAACAGCTGCCATATATTTTCTAACATATATAACCCAATATAGCATGATTTATTTGGGTCCTAGCTGATTTGTGTTCAGACCAAAGTTCTAAAGATGGATTCAACATCAGAACTCTTTGACTTCCTGCTGCCTGATTAAGAGAGCCTTCTGTTCAAGATGAGTGACACTAAGCTGACCTGCATCCCAAATGTGCAAAAAGCTGGGATGGCTTTCTTGTGGATCCCTATTGGATATTTATGTGCTGTAAGCTACTAGATGATGAACAACTTTAAGGGTGCAGCCACATGAGCTGCAGGGGCCTGATCTCCACACAAACCCATGGCGGGCAATTGCAACCACCATACTGCAGGGTATAAATGAGGAGCTGGCCAGACGGCTGCAGGGAAGCTGGGCAGGCCATCCCGTCAGAGCCACTGCTGCGAGCAGGTGCCACACGAGCAGGTGTCTGGACCTGCCCCACCCCCTTACCCCAGCTGGACTGAAAGCCTGCCTCAGGCCATGACTGCACGCGATGGACACTAGTGCCCGTCATTCAAGGCCCTGCAGCGTTGTACTGTGCATGGTGAGGCAAGCGTGCCCTGTCACACGAGTTGCCCCACCCTGAACAGTCTTACCCCAACTGGGGTAAGGCTGCTCTGCGGTAATTTCTTGGAATTTTTCTGATGATGAGCCGCAGAGCAGCCAGCTTCTCGCTCCAACCTGGGATTGGGGGGGGAGGGGAGGGACAGCTAGCAGGCCCAGGGCACACAAGCCTCTGCATTGTGTGGCTCATTTCCCCAGAGAGAGGTATGGCTACCTAAGGTGTGGTAGCCTAGCCAGCCTGTCTCGTGTGGCTGCACTCCATCTCTCAGCAGAGCAAATCTGAAGGAGCTTCTATCTCAAGTTTTGCACAAATTAACTACTTATCTAGCTATTGGCAGAAAACAATGCCTCACCATCTTGTACTGTGGATATAATCATCACCCCTTTAGTCAATGGAGTTCTGCCATTTATTTCAATGGGTTCAGGATTGCAGGCAAAGGCTAAAACTACTATCTCCGCTGGGTGCCTGGTGCTAGTAACAGATTAAGAATTATGGTGTGAAAACTTTAGAAATAAAATATTACAGATTATTTAAGAATTTTCAAGTATTTTTATTCCCTGCTCTCCCTCCCCTGCCCCCACTCCCATTTTTGCAACAGAGCCATCTATTTTCATTCTGGAAGTAGCACCAAGCACACATAAGGAGATCAGTTTTAGTCATTGTTCTCAAGAAGTTTTAAAATTTTCCCAGTAGCACTGGCACAAAACAAAGAAACAAACCAGCCACTCTACATTGTAAAGGGTACTGGTTGAATGGGTCTGAACTGAAGGTGCAATACTGGCTTAGGGAGCACAGATTTTTATGTTGATAGAAATTGTGCTTTTTCTTTATAGGAAATCTACTTTTGTTGAAAAGATACCCAAAAAATATGTCTCAAGCTATCAGTTAGAGTATTTTATTCTATTGTGCTCACTTAACAGAAAATAAAACTTTTCATATGTATGTAATCTAGGGCCACGAGCAATGCATTTCAGACGAATTACAGTTAGGGTAATTATTCCATTTACCTAAATTCCCTCTGTAGTTTCAATTAAAGTTACTCTTTGTTACTTCTTATTCAATACTGCTGTGCAGTACATTATTTACTATGTATTCTTAAGCAGTTGTTTTTTACTACTTCAGAAGGCTGCACTTTAGAACTGGATGCAATGCTTTCTGTATATAACATATGTAGTTTAGAATGTGTAAAGAGTGTTTTGGCATCTTTTGGTATGAAGGGCATTACAATAAAATAACCAGTACAAGTTCTCTGAGATTTGGTGGTTGAAGTAATTAATCTGTGGCATTTGGTTTTACAGTGATTTTAGCTCCCTTGTGATTAAATCCAGTGGATCATCTGAAATATTTTGTCTCTGTCACTTATGTTTGGGACAAACATGGCAACCATCCCCTCTCTCTAGACTTTCATTACAAAAATATAGAATCTTCTCTCATACTTCAGTACTGGACAAGGGTTGTATAGACTGAACTATCAGCTTTCCAATGAGTTCAATTCTAAAAAGTGATTTCCAGCAATAAAATAAAGGCAGACTTAAAATAGTTCATTGTATGAGTCCAAAGGTATGCTCCTCCAATTAGGCTGAGCAACTCAAACTCTCTAAAACCCTCAAGTACTGATTATCACAGCATACCCTGTTTCCTCCATGATGCATCCACCCCAGGATTCTTTGCAGTCACATTCTTCTCAAACAAAATGAAAAATAAGAAAGAGAAAGAAAGTAGTAGACATTTTTTTTAAAAGGAAATCTTTATATAAGAATAGGACTTAATTAGCATCTTTACTCCTAATGTACTAAATTATTACTAGCATCATTCCAGATGAACAGTCAAGTTAGGTTAATTGATAGTAAAGCAGAAAATATTTATTTATTTATTTATTTCATAAATTTATACCCCGCCCCTCCTGCCATGCAGCCCGGGGCGGCTTCCAACATTAAAATACAATAAAACCATTAAAATTCTCATAAATATTATAAAATATTAAAACAGGACTAAGTTATCAATATAAAACCAAAGTAGGTGGGGGAGCTAAAACACCCCTCCCTACCCACCCTCCCTCCCAAAGGCCTGGGCAAACAGCCAGGTCTTACAACTTTGCCGGAATGTTAACAGGCTAGGGGCCAGGCGAGCTTCCTCCGGAAGGGAGTTCCAGAGCCGCAGCCCAACTACCGAGAATGCCCTCTCCATTGTGGCCCCCCGCTTAACATGGGGGACTTCCAGGAAGGCACCCCCGGCAGACCGTAGGAGCCGCTCTGGGGCACGGAGGGCGAGGCAGTCCCTGAGGTATGAGGGGCCCAGACCGTGTAGGGCTTTATAGATCATCACCAAAACCTTGAACTTGGCTCGGCATGCTATCGGCAGCCAGTGCAGAGCTCGGAGCACAGGTGTAATATGCTCCCGACGGCCCGTCCTCGTAAGGAGACGAGCCGCCGCATTCTGCACTAGCTGCAGCCTCTGAACCAAGAACAAGGGAAGCCCCACGTAGAGCGCGTTACAGTAGTTGAGCCTCGAGGTGACGAAGGCATGGATGAGGGAGGCCAGGTCCGGGCCGGAGACATACGGACGCAGCCTACGGACCAGATACAGCTGGCGAAAGGCAGCCTTAGCGACTGCCTCCACCTGCCTGTGAAAATGTTGAGTGAAGCAATTTTGTACCAGTTACAGTATGCTAATTAACACAATGTATTAACACATTAAAGACAAATGAGTAAACTGTTATTACTCATATTGCAAAAAAAAATTATTAGGGTCTGTAGACCAGGAATAACAGTACACAGGAAAATTGAAGTAAACTCATGAGTTACGCAGACATACTCTATTCTGAATGCTTCTAAATGTTCAGTATTTCTAAACATGGAATACCCACCAGTAATTCTTAGCGTTATTTCTTTTCTACACATGGCTACTTTTTCATAGTCAGTCAAATTTTTATTTCCTGCAGGGTTCATCCCATCAACTTGAATTTCTTATCACAATTTTGAAAATGACAGAGAGACTCAATTTACTAGTCACTCCCTGCAAGTCATGTATAAAAGAGATCTAATTTCAGTGGGCTTTGGATCAGTTTCTTAGACTCCTCTAAACCTATTTAAATGCGTTCTACTCACATGTAAAAATGTCTAAATTAGTCTAATTGATTTGCTGCTATGGCACAGGGACATAATGCAGGAATTAAACTAGGCTCACCCTACACTAATTTGTACTTTCTTGCATCTTGAGCATAAATTCAGCTTCCTTATAGGTAGAGTGTGTGAATCCAGCTCTACAAAGGAATCAAAGGGTAAAAAAGAACATAACGCAGGCCTGTTATGGCCTACCTGGGCCAGGGACTCAGCCGCATGTCTGTTCCCTAGCTGCCAGATGTTGGACCACTAGTGCCCCAGGCTGGATAGGTAGCTGGCCCAGAATTCTCAGATCCTGAGCGCATAACATATACATATTTATATTGTATTTTATCATTTTTTGTAAGCTGCCCTGAGCCTTCAGGGAAGGATGGGATATAAATATTAAAAATAAATAAAAATAAGCAAACAAACATTCCAGGCCAAGGGCCACCACGGCAGGCCAACACAGGTCACCATGAGCCAATGCTTTTGGTGTTGTTCCCTGGCCTGCAGCGGGCCGGAGAGTCACCATGGCAGCGTTGCATCTGTTTTTACTTTCAGTTGAAGTATGCATGCCAGGTTCTATGATAAGCTACACCACTCTGCAACATTAAATGAAGTGTCTGACTTTCTGGCTTAGATAAAAGTTTCACTGAAATCTGCTGAAGTTTTGACTCCATAGTTACTTAGAGCAGGACTGAACACTGGTCTAACTTGTATGCTTAAACTTGAGTTTTGGTGCATCTGTTTTTATACTTTTGAAAATAATATGCTTTATGTTATTTTATAGTTCAATGTCAATTTTTATTTCACCATATATATATAAAAAGCAATTTTATGTAAATCTCTTGAAATTTAGCTAATGAGGAGGGTTGAAGAAAGACAATGCACAGTACATACTTGGTTTTCTGGTGGCTGGCTCCCACTGTATTCCAAGGTTCTGAGCCAGACTTTGTGCCAATTCTTGTGCCATTGCCCACAGAATGCCATACTGTTTTTAAAAGCGGAGACAAAAGTAGACCGTATACAAAATTAGTTATTGTAGCTATAATACAACACTTCATTACAGTATACTACTTTTTCAATATGACATATAGTCATTTTTCAACCCCACTGCAACCTCTCACATACACACATACACACAAAGGAAACCAAAACCTAAGAAGTTGCAACATCCTCTCACCAGGTGGTCCTCTCAGTCTACTCTGAACTTCCACAGTGAAAATATTTTTTCTTCAGAATGAAGTAAATGCAGTAGGGTACATGATGAACCACATTCCCTTTTAAGTTATGTTGGTGGAACCTCACTGTACTCAAAGAATCATTTGGCCTAATATATGTAGGTGAACATGATGTTATAAAGCATGCTTTTCATAAATGCATCGTTGTAGTATAGATAGAGCCATGTAATTCCAGTTTTAATATGGTACAAAACAAAATAATTTAGCAGCAATAAAAATATCTTAGTGGCTTAAAGAAGTCCACAAAACCTGTTGGTCCTTATTTAGGTGCTTAAAGATGAATTCAGGTGCTAGGGAATAGTTCCATACCTTGTATAGTAACTGTTGCTCTTTTACATATTTCCTCTGTGACTCCCATGTGAGGCAAGTATGTGCCTCAGGCATAGCTGATCATGAAACTTCTAGTCAGTAGCATTTGCTGGGGTCCGAACCTATGCAAACCCTGCCCCTGCACTCTCTTAGTAAGAGGCATGCAAAGTAGAATGAGCCAAGTACTCCACCATTACCCTCTACTGAGCTGCAATCCTGTAAAAGAACTCTGCAGTTGTGGGGAAGGAGGTGGGCTGTACTAATTACACAGACAGAAAATCTCAGTAAGTAATAGGCAGTTCTGTATGAAGTACCACTTTTTTTTCTTTTGAGAAAAAAGAGTCATCTGATCTTGACTCCCACTTGAGGTGACTCTCAAACATTTTCCTTCGAATGGTGAGGATACACATGAGACTGAAACAAGTTTCAAAAGAAACCATAAAGGTTGCATAGAGTTTTACAAAGGGAGAAGGGGTATGCACAGTTCAGGAGAGGGTAGGGAGCACTCACTATGTAACATTCAATGAAAGACACACCAAAATGTAGGAAAAGCACTTTTAACCAAAGAATATTAACTTAGGCCTGAAGATAATGGATGAGAAATTTTAGCCTAAAAAAGGTATGACTAGTATCTTTGCAATCATTAACACAACACAAAACTGTAATAAAAACTTAGGAGTGCTTTCAGACACCATGATTATCACTTGTGGACTCCAGCAGAATCACCTACAAAGTATTGTGACATCTAAAAGCACCCTTAACTGATTCCTAAAATTAATGGGCCAGATTCCCTGCTAGCACAAAACATTTACACCAGCTGAATAGCTAGTTCACAATGGCTTATTGGCTTTATGAATTTCATCGCAGGCTCAAAGCATGGGAGAATAAAGGAAGAAATTTCAATAAGAAATTCATAGTTAATATACCAAAGCAATACAGGGTATATCACCAGAGCGTTCAGCATTACTGGGGAGTTTAAACAAATATAGTTTTAAAAATCTCTCACTCAATACACAGTTGAAAGCTTACGCCAGCATGACAGATTTGTTAAGGAACTTTATACTTGTTATAAAATACAACACACATGTAACTGTTACTCAACAAATTCAAATATAAGTTTCTTATAGCCTTTGGTTTTGAACCAATACAATGCACTTATTTTACTTATTTTACATTGTATACCTAGCAATTCACTACTTCATCCATAAGATATAAAGCAATCATGATATCTTCTTGTATCAGCTTGAACATTGCTTACTTGGTGTCAGTGATTGAAAAGCAATGCTCAGTACTTATTCTATTTGTCTTTGTCTGCAGCAATTTTAAAACACTCAAGAAAAGATGAACTGCTGGCATATGGATGTATCTAGCATCTGAACTGCTAATAACCTAAGCATAGAAGTCAGTCAATGAAGAAGTAACGAGCTGCATTCTTTGTAAAGACCACCAGCTTAACTCTACTATATTAAAAACCTTATTGCTTTGGGGTTCTGGAAGAAATCTTAACTTTTTAAACACAGTTTTGAATGTTCACGTGATGTAGTTACAGTATATAAACATATTTTTGCCTTTATGTAGTGTTCCAGTATTCCAGTGCTTTCCATTTTCCCCTTCAGTTGTAGTGTCCCTCCATTCCCACCACACAAGCCCCCATTCAGTGTGGCCACATCCCCCTCCAAGAGGCCCCATTCTACCCACCCCTACCCAGTTCCACCCCCAGGCCTCCATTCTGCCCCCCAATCCAACTCCCCAGTCCCCCGTTCTGCTCACACCCCCTCCAAGAGTCCCCCATTCTACCCACTCTCACCCAATCCCACCCCAGACACCCATTCTGCCCCCACTCCCAATTCTACCCCAGACCCTCATTCCCCCCCTCCAAGAGTCCCCATTCTACCCACTCTCACCCAATTCCACTCCCAGGCCTCTATTCTGCCCCCCAATCCCATCCCAACCACCCCCAGACCCCCATTCTGCTCCCACTCAATCCCATCCACCCCGAGTCCCAAGCACCCCATGACTCACCGGCGTGGCATCACTCAGGCAGGAGAGAAGATGAAGGAAGGCATTTCACAGAAGCATTGAATCGAAGGAGGCAGGAGGGAGGCAGGCTAGGCAGTCAGCCAGCAAGAGACAATGCTGAGGAGTGAGGTGAGGACTGAGGAGCCAGCTCAAGTAGTCCCTGCCTCGCGAGGACTCTAGGCTCCCCCACCCTCTGGGAGGGAGGGGGAGCCTAGGAGCTGCACAGCAACACCCAGGCTCCCCCCTCCCACACTTCACAGTTGCAGTCTGTGAGTGAGGGAAGTCCTGTGGCCTTGGCGCCTACTGTGCAGCCCAGGCATGGATTTCACCGTTGACACTATCTTATGCAATAAAATAGTGCCCCAAGCGGCACTATTAAATAGGGGTGGGAATACCGGTAAATCCGGAATCCGATAATGCCGGTACTGGGAATACCGGTAAATCCGGTCCCGTTACCGGATTCCGGGTACCGGATTTTTTTACATTGCAGGCATTTAAATGAATGGCTGCAATGTAAGTCCCACCAAAAAAGTAAAAAAACCAAAAACCTCCCCGAGTCCAGGCTGCACAGGTGGAAGGGGGGACACCCCCCACCCACCCTGGATTTTTGTTAAAAAAAAGAGCCCACCCCCCAGCACCAGCGGCTGCGGGGACGCCGCGGCCGCTAGTGCTAGGGGGGTGGGCTCTTTTTTTAACAAAAATCCAGGCTGGGCAGGGTGGGTGGGGGGGTGTCCCCCCTTCCACCCGCGCAGCCTGGGAGGGGGAGGGGGGAGGAATTAATTGTATTTCATTGATTTCAATGGGGACACAGTGCCCCATTGAAATCAATGAAATAAAACCGGTACCGGATACCGGATTTAATCCGAGAATCCGGTTCTTTGAGAACCGGAAACCGGTAAATCCGGTATCCGGTAATTGCCCCGGGGTCCCACCTCTACTATTAAATCATCGCTTTTTCCCCTTTATGTGGTATGAACGGCGCTTCTAGTTGCCCATACTGCATACAGGGTGGGACGCCTCACTTTTGTTCCTGAAGGCTTCCTTAGGGGTCCTAAGGAAGCCTTTTGGGGGTGGGGGGATGGCTGGCTCCTCCTGTTGGCCCTACTGAGCCAATAGGAGCCAGCCACTGTGTGCCACATGGAGGCGAACTCCGCCTCCATCAGCTCCTCAGGGCAGGCCAGGCTGGCCCATTCTGGTGGTTCTTCTTCAAGAGGCTCCTCACATGCATCTCACAACTGGATTGCACCGCTTCTGTGCATGCATGCACAACCCAGTTGTGAGAATGGTCGGAGCCAGCTTGAAGAATCTTGTTTAAAAGGTAGTAACCTTCTATGGGTTTGGCCAGGTGGTGGCGTTTTTTTTTTTGTTTTTTTTACAGATTGCAGTGTGAGATCAGGGGAGTTCTGGGGCCAGGAGGGGCATTTTCCGCGTCTGCAGAATGTACTGCATGGTAACTCACCACAAATGTGTTATGGGTGAATACTTCTCCTGTGCAGAACCATTCGGCCTAATATAGGTAGGTGAACATGAGGTTATAAAGCACGGTTTTTATAAAGTAATCTGTATGGGCCGTTTTTACACTGACGCCCCCCACCCCCACCCCACACTTGGTGTAAGGGTGGGTGTGCAGCGGGGGTGTGGGGGGGGTCGTCTGTGTAAACGGATGGCGGTGGGTGGGGGGATGCGTGTCTGCTCGGTGTTCACCCATGTGAACACCAAGCGGAATGGGTGGGGATGCATGTGTGCTTCCGCGCAACATCCACCTCCACCCATTGCGCACCCATCTCCAAAGACAGAGCCCTCTGGAAAGCTGGAGGAAGTTCCGTGGGTGGAGTTGGGTGTAGGTGGGGGGGTGTCTGTGTAAATGGACACACACACACACACACCCCTCCACCCTCTGAGGCCAAACACCCATCCCCCCCACCCACCTCCATCCATGTAAAAAGGGTCATAATATTGGTAGAGCCATGTAATTTCTCATGGATTTTATAAGTTTAAATTTTTTATTTATTTATTTTATTTTTATAGAAGATTTTTATCCTGCTCCTCCCGCCCACAGGGCAGCTCGGGGTGGCGAACAACAAACTAAAACAATAAAAGCAATTTAAAAGTTAAAAAATCTCATATGCGGGAGAAAAAAACAACTTCCCCCCCCACCATACCCCCCTCGCCAAAAGCCTGGTGGAACAGCCAGGTCTTACACAAACGTCGAAATGACAGGAGAGTGGGGCCCAACCGAGCCTCCTCCGGGAGCGAGTTCCACAGCACAGGGGCAGCCACCGAAAAAGACCTAACATCGGTGGCCACCCATCTCACCCGGGGAACCTCCAAAAAAGCTCCCACGGACGATCTCAGGGGTCGCATGGGCACATGGGGAGTGAGGTGGTCCCACAGATACTTTTAATTTGGTACAAAACAAAATAATCCATAATTTAGCATCAATAAAAATATCTTAGTGGCTTAAAGAAATCTACACAAGCTATTGGTCCTTTTTCAGGTGCTTAAAGCTGAATACAGGTGCTAGAAGAACAGTTACAAACTTTGTATAGTAACAGTTGCTCTTTTACATATTCTGTCTGTGACTCCCATTTGAGGCAAGTATATGCCTCAGGCATAGCTGATAGTGAAACTTCATCTGTGGTGATCCATGGATCATGTATGGTGATCCATGGAGTTAAACTAGACAATTTTAGTTAAATGAAACTTAACATAGAGTTCTAGATTTCAAAGATCACCAAGGATTTATTACATCGTAGGAGCGTTCCCATGCAATAAGTAAATCCATAATGAGCTATCAGGCAGTGCTTTTTTGGCTTTACTACATAGTGCTTTTGTGGCTTTACTACATACTTTACCACTTGAAAATTGTGATGTATGAAAGTACTCAAGGAAAGTCCTTCAATGTGAGTATTCTGCAAATTGCTCTGCCTACAGAACTGCTGAGCATTATATAAGAAGTTAGCCTCAAAAAACATCTAATCATGATAGAGAAGACATTGAGCAATAAACACAACTAGAGATACTAACAAGATCTTCTCTGGAGGAACCAGTTCGCACTGACAGGTTTGGTAAAACACAAGATTAAAATATAATGACTATGTAATGATATGGCACACCACCACCTAAGGGCATTTTCAGACAAGACACTTTCCACCCACTACCCACCCACCCACTATACATGTTGCAGGGCTGCAGTGTTGCCCTATGGGTGATCTGTAACATGTATAGTGGGTGGGGAGTGTCTTGTCTGAAAACGGCCTAAGATGGACATTCTGGGATGTGATCATGAGAAGCTGAGCTTTATCTCAAAGGGTTAAAGAAAAACTCTGTATGAGACCATGCTAGAGGTGAGTTACAATATGATTCAGTAAGGTAAATATACAGATGGTGTACTCGACGGGAACATCCGTAACAAAAATGACTGAGCAAAAGAATATTTAGCAATTCAAAGTTGATATTTATTTATTTAGATTTATATCCCATCCTATCCCCGAAGGCTTAGGGCGGCTCACAAACATAAAAAATACAAATGCAAAATAAATTAAAAACCCCACAAAACTAAAAACATCCCATAACCCTCCCCACAATTTATCCCTGTCCATTGAATGTCTGGCCAAACACTGCCTCCGGAAGACGTTCAAACTAGGGTTCAGGTGAGCCTCCAAGGAAAGGCATCTCCAAAGCTGTGGGGCAGTCACCAAGAATGCCTCTCTTCAGGCTCGAGTTGTATGAAACTGGGCCAACAATGGAATCTACAAGAGGGCACCCTCGGTAGTTCTTAAAGGCTGCGAAGGAGCATAAGGAGAGAGGCGGTCCTTCAGATATGTGGGTCCAAGGCGTTTAGGGCTTTAAAGGTCAAAACTAGTACCCTGAATTTTGGCTGGAATGCTATAGGCAGCCAGTGCAGACTCTGTACTATAGAGTAGACTGTCATGGAAGTCTGTTTTTATCCATATTATCTTTAGCTTTCTGGGAAAAGTTTGCCAATTTCCCCCTCATATTTATTATATATTGATTATATTTGGCTGCATCAGCTATTTGTCCTACATAGCTTTTTATAATCTCATCTAATAAAATAAGAGGTTGCTGAAAAGTGAAAACCCAATTGAAGGACGCAGGACTTTTTGATATCCTGTTCCACTACTTGGGTTCTGTTTGTACATACTTTTAAAACATCCATGTAAGGATTTGATTCATTCTTTTAGCCATACCATACATACAAGGCCTTGAGGCGGGGGGGTCAGTTAGTAGTAGTTAGGGGGATGGAGCCCTTGTCATGGTCTGACCATTACCTCCTTAAGGGGTGCATCCTGCCGCATGTCAGCCCCCAACAGGGTGCAGGACCTATTAGATCGGTCCGCCCCCAGAGACTTATGGAACCGGATCCGTTCCGGAATGCTCTGGGGGAGTTCCCCCTGGACTTTGACACCCATTTGGTCGATGATCTCGTAGCCTTCTGGAACATCTTGCTGGCCAAGACCACTGACAGAGTGGCTCCCAGGCGTCTGCTGCCCTCCCGAGTCTCACGCAGGTCTCCTTGGTTTACTGAGGGCCTGTGGTGTTTGAAGCAGGAGAGCAGGCGGTTGGAGTGACGGTGGCGCTGGACTCGCGATGAGTATGATCGATCGCAGCATAAGAGCAGTTTAAAGGCCTATGCTGTGGCGGTGCAGGCAGTAAAGAAGCAGTTCTTCGCTGCCCTTATTGCATCTGCAAAGTCATGTCCAGCGGAGCATTTCCGGGTGGTGAAAGGTTTGGTAAGTCCTGCCTGTCTCTGCCTGGACCTGGAGCAATCCAGTGACTGCTGTGACCGGTTTATCGAGTACTTCGTAGATAAGATCGCTTGCATCCGCCATGATTTCGATCCCGCTGTTATTGCAGAGGATCATCTTGGGGCTATGCATGCCCTGTCCTGTCCTGTTTTGTGGGATTGGTTTCAGATGGTATCATCTGCCGATGTAGAGTCCTTGCTGGGAACTGTTCGTGCCATACTTGTGAACAAGACCCTTGCCTGTCCTGGCTGGTGAAAACCAGCCAGGAGACACTATGGCCATTGCTGGTTGGGTTGGTTAGTGCCTCCCTTCAGGAGGGCAGGGTGCCTGAATGCCCGAAGGAGGCTGTGGTTAGGCCCCTGCTCAAGAAACCATCTCTTGATGCTGATGCTCCTGCCAGTTATTGGCTGGTCTCTAACCTTCCCTTTTTAGGGAAGGTTATTGAACGGGCTGTGGCACGGCAGCTCCAAGAACACCTGGACTGCACCAGTTTCCTTGATGCCTCTCAATCCGGGTTTCGGTCTGGGTATGGTACGGAGACTGCATTAGTGGCCTTGGTTGACGATCTCTGTCTGGCATTGGACCAGGGTTATCAGATCTTACTGGTCCTGCTAGACCTTTCGGCTGTGTTCGACACAGTCGATCGTGAGGTGTTGGTGACTCACCTGTGGGACCGTGCCAGGATTGGTGGGACAGTCTTGGACTGGTTTAGTTCATTCATGGCCAGGAGAACTCACCAGATGGTCTTGAGGGAGTGTACGTCTTCCCCCCAGGACCTCACGTGTGGAGTCCCGCAGGGTGCCATCCTGTCCCCTCTCTTGTTTAACATCTATATGCAGCCATTAGGGGAAATCGTGAGAGGGTTTCAGGGCATGCAGTATCATCAGTATGCTGATGACACTCAGCTCTACCTCTCTTTTTCCATCGACCCAGGCCATGCAGTCTCTTTATTTTCCCAGTTCCTGTCAACTGTGGGGGCTTGGATGAGGTTGAGCCATCTGCAGCTGAATCCTGACAAGACAGAGATGATGTTGGTGGGTGAGCGCTTGGGGGGCCTGGGAGTGGCTGAATCTCCTCTTGTGGGTGGGTGGGGGGTTCTCCCTCCCATGGTCTCGCAGGTGGGTGTGCTCTTCGATTCGCGGCTCAGCCTGGAATTTCAGGTTGTGGCCGTGGCGGGGAGTGCATTTCGGCAATTACATCTTGTCCAGCGGCTTCGTCCGTATCTCTCAGACTCCGACCTTGTCACTGTCATCCATGCCATCATCACCTCGAGGCTGGAATACTGCAACATGCTCTACGTGGGGCTGCCCGAGAAGCTGGTTCGGAGGCTGCAGCTGGTGCAGAATGGGACGGGCCGCAGGGAGCACATGACACCTGTGCTCCGAGCTCTGCACTGGCTGCCTATAAAGCACTGGGCTAGGTTCAAGGTGCTGGTTTTGACCTTTTAAGCCCTTCATGGCCTGGGCCCTGCCTATCTGTGGGATCGCCTCACTCCCCATGTGCCCATTCAACCCCCGAGATTGTCCCTGGGGGCCTTTTTGGAGGTTTCCCGGTCGAGACAGGTGGCCACTGATGTGAGATCTTTTTCGGTGGCTGCCCCCGTGCTGTGGAATTCGCTCCTGGAGTAGGTTCGGTTGGCCCCCACCCTCCTGTCGTTTCGACGTTTGTTTAAGACCTGGCTGTTCCACCAGATTTTTGGCGAGGGGAAGGGTGGGGGGTAGGGTTTGGGAGGGAGGGTGAGTTTTATGATTTGTTTTGAAATTTGTTTTTTTATTGTTAAATCTTTTGTGTTGTTCGCCGCCCTGAGCTGCCTTTGGGCAGGAGGGGCGGGATACAAGTTTTAAATACATAAAATAAATAATAAAAAAGTAAGGTCATTCATCTGAACGAATGAACTTATTGCCCAGGAGCTGATATAACTTTTAATAGGGATGCCTAGAAATTAGCTCCCTGATTGATTAGAAGGGTGGGTATTGCAAGAAATTATAATTTAATTTTATTTTTTACCAATTCCTCCACCATTATTCAGCTGTAGTGTAACAGGATTACTACAATATATCAGATTATATAATCACAGATAAATAGGTTAGACTAATTTCTTCTGGAACTATATTCCAGTAAATCAAGGATATCCATCCCTTTCAAGTGCGATATCTACAAGAGGAATTGGAATCAATGAGTGTCTGTTCTTACTTCTTTCTGAAGCACAATCTGACATGCAAGGCTTGGACTAAACACTGGTCTAACTCATATGCTTAAACTTGAGTTTTGGTGCATTGTTTCTTTTCTACACATGGCCACTTTTTCAGATACTTCTGTTTGTGGATATGGGGTCAAAAATATGCATAAATGTTTGACCAGAATCTTGCATCTCCTCCTATGTCCTGCTATTACTGGCCCACCATCATTGCTTGTCTGAAAAAGTTCAAGACCCACCAATTGTTTTGCTCTATTCCCAGACCTTGTATCCCAATATGTTCTATTCGTATTATTTTCATGATACAAAAGGGCTCTTTAGCTTGTACATCACCCTTCTCACATAGGTCCCTATACAAAGGATTTAATGTATCATCCTCCCTTTGATACTGAGCAACAATTAGAATTCTTTTTACATAGACTATAGGGAAACCAGTAACTTGTACTCCCGTGGTTCTCTATGGAAACCAGAAGCCCATAAACCCTTGGTTCTCTTCTTTTGCCCTTCACACTTCATGTTCCTTCCTCTCCCATTAAGTAACCTGGACAAAGGGACAGCGTTCGTTGTCCTTATCAGAAGAGCAAAGGTTCAAAATGTACAGCTAACAAGAGATGTTAGAAGCAATAAGAAAGGGTTCAGACGGTACTCTAGAAGCAAAATGAAGACAAAAGCAACTGGGGGGTCTGCTGTTCAACAGGGAATAGGAGCTGTTAACAAAGGACACAAAGGAGGCCAAATTGCTCAGTGCGTAGCATGCAATGAGCAACACTAACATAAACAAGGAGGCAGAAGGAAATGAGCTGGTGGAAGAATACTTGGTTATATGAATGAATTCATGTCAGCAGGGCATGATGAAATAGTACACAATAAAGTGCTGATTGAACTAGTGGAGGAAATCTCACAGCCATTATCAATTAATTTCAAGGACTCTTGGGATACAGTAAAAGTCCCAAAAGACAAGAGAAAAGCAAACACAATGCCTATCATTTAAAAGGGGGAAAATCAGAATCTGGGGAATTATGGACCTGTTAGTCTGGGTGCAACAGAATGGAAGAATTCTCCTCCTCCCCTCCCATTTGTCCCCACTCTCCTTATTAGGGAGGACGGAGCAACAACGGAAACTAACAGGTGCAGGGTGAGCACCTGCAGAAAATGAGGGTTGCTAGGCAATCCAGGCAGTGGCGCAAAAGGAAGCCCCACGAGATGGGGCTTCAGCGGTGCCATTTTGTGACTGGCAGCTCCCCTCTGAATTGCAAGGGAGTGAGAGGAGCTGGGAAGATGCGTGAACTGGAGCTTGCGCTGAGGAGCTAGCACTGAAGCCCCGGAGAAGAGGCACAGCTGTGCCTAAAGCCAGTAAACCTGGAGTGACGCTCCAGATGCTCCCTGAGCGGGGTTCAGAACTGGTTAAATACTCTGACATAATCAGGAGGGCCTACAATTTGGGTAGTCAGGAGGTGTGGCTGTGCTCCGATAACGATTTCCGGCAGTGGGCTGATTAATGGCATAAGGTATAAGATGGGATGTGCTTGCCTTGAATGTATAGTTGGAGTGCATATTTATTTATTTATTTTACAGGATTTATATCCTGCTCTCTCCCGCCACAGGCGGCCCAGAGTGGCTAACAACAATACATATAAATATAATAAAACAATTCAGCTATAAAATCAATCAATCAAACAACACCCCAAACCACTCTCCCAACCCCCCCCCCTTCTCCCTCGCCAAATGCCTGATGGAACAGCCAGGTTTTGCAGTTCCTACGGAAGGCCGGGAGGTCTGGGGCCAACCGTCCCTCCACTGGGAGGGAACTCCAAAGGCGTGGTGTGGCCACCGAGAATGCCCTATCCTGTGTGCACCCTCAGGAGAACCTGGGGGACCTCCAACAAGGTGCCCCCAGATGAGCGCAGGGGTCAATCTAGAACTCGGGGGGTAAGGCGATCTCGCAAATAAGCAGGGCCCAGACCGTGTAAGGGTTTATAGGTTAAAACCAACACTTTGAATCGGGCCCAGAAAACTATTGGCAGCCACTGCAGAGATCGGAGCACTGGTGTAATGTGCTCCTGGCGGCCCGGCCCAACCCCACCAAGAGTCGGGCTGCCGCATTCTGCACCATCTGCAGCTTCTGAGCCATCACCATAGGTAGCCCCACGTAAAGCGCGTTGCAGTAGTCTAACCCAGAGGTAATAAAAGCATGGATGATCATTGTCAGGTCCGGAACTGAAACCAGTGGCCGAAGCTGCCACACCAGATGTAACTGGCGGAAGGTACTCCTCACCGCAGCCTCCGCCTGGAGATCCAGGCGGAGTTGCGCATCGAGGAGCAACCCCAGGTTCCGCACCTGGGACGTCAGCGGAGAGCAGACCCCATCAATCGATGGAGTCATCACCTCCGCCGACCTACCCACTGGCATCACCTCCGTCTTGTCAGAATTCAGTCGCAGTCAATTAGTCCTCATCCAGTACCCCACAGCTGCCAAACACTGGGTAAGCACTGAGACAGCTGGACCTGGGTCGGTTGAAAATGAGAGGTACAGTTGGGTGTCATCAGCATATTGATGACACTTCACCCCGAACTCTCTGATCACCTTGCTGAGTGGCTGCATATACATGTTGAACAGGAGAGGGGACAAAACTGAACCCTGCGGGACCCCACACAGGAAGTCTTGGTAAGATGAAAAATAATCACCGAGTACCACCGGCTGAGTTCTTCCAGTCAGGAATGAGCAGAACCATTCAAGAACGATCCCGCCCACCCCCACAGTGTCCCATAGGCATGTTACCAACATCTCGTGGTCAATGGTATCAAATGCTGCTGATAGATCTAATAGGACTAATAGGGTCGATCGACCCCGGTCCTTCTCTCGGCGAAGGTCATCCACCACAATAAGCAACTGTAGGAATGCTCCTAGGGCCAACAGCGGCCACATGTTCACAAAAAGGGGTGAGAGATATGCGTCTGACTTCACTAGTAGAGATAGGCCAAAAGGAGGCTCAAGGAGATGTTGGGAATTTAACAATGGTGGGAAATGCTTTCGTCCCTCATGCTGGCTTAGCACATCTGCATGCACTGTGTAAAGCCCCAGGCAGCCTCAAATTGCATCAAATTTAGGTACTACAGGGCCAGAAGTAGAACACAAAGTGAAGGGCAGGCCAGGAACATGGAATATGGAAACCAGGCATTGGGGAAGAACCCCGACCCCAGTTCGGCCCGACGCCCTGGAACACACCTTGAAGAGTACCCTGACCAGAATATGGTCGCATATGCTATCAATAGAGTCAAATTAGGTTTTAGAATCCCACCATTAAGTTTAATTTAATTTATTATTTATTTCCATAAATTATATCCCCCCTCTCCTGCCTAGGCAGCTCGAGGCCGCTTCCAAAAATTAAAATATTTTACAATATACATAAAATACATAAAAAGGAGGCATAAAAGAAAATAAAAATCCCATCCTCCCCACCAAAGGCTTGGCAGAACAGCCAGGTCTTGCACTGTCACCGAAATGTGGTATTAGAGACCACATGAGGGCCCACAATCCTCAAGTCAGTTATTGGCAGTGAGCACATAGGCCCTTTTTTAGGGCTGAAACTAGGCTAGATTGTCTCGCCGGCTCTCAACGAGAAAGTGTGTGTGTGTGTCTTCCCATTTCGCTTTGCGCTGAGCCAAGTCAAGAAACCCCCTTCTTCTCATCGAGAGCCAGAAAGAATTTGAGGGGGTGGGGGTCGACACGGAAGCCCGAGGTGAGCATTGGGCAAAGACAAGTCCCCTGAGTACCTCCGCCCCCTGCCTGGCATTCTCGCCTGGAGGGGAAGGGAAAGTTCGGGTAGGGTAAGAGTGTACTTACATCCAAGCAGGTCCCGACACCCCACCCCACCCCCCGTGGTACTCCACGCCATGCTGGCCCCCTTCCCAGGTCTTTAGTTTAAAAGAACCTCCCCTCCACCACAGCTGGAGCATGCTCAGAGCACTGCTTGGCTCTGCATGTCCTTTTCAAAGATGGTGGCTGCAGGGCCGTGCATGCTCAGAAGAGCTGCTCGGTCCTGCGGGCACCATCTTTGAAAAGGCCATGCAGAGCCGAGCAGTGCTCTGGGCATGCTGCAGCTGTGGGTTTTTTGTTGTTGAATTGAACACCCAGGAAGGGGCCCAGCGCTGCACAGAGCACCACGGGGGGGGGGGGGAGGAGAGTTTGGGCAGGGGCAGGCGTGTACTTACCAGCCGGTTAGGGGACGCCCCTCCTCACACACCCACCTGAACACCAAGCGGGGGGTGGGGGGAGGCGTCCATGTAAAAACGGTCATGGTTTGCACCAAACTTGATAAAGAGGCACACAAAGACAGAATTATGGGCCCATTTAACTCACTCCCTATGGCCACGCTACAGATCTCCCCCTGGGAGTAGTGCCAAAGGAGGCCCCACGGAAATTTTGCCTCATCCACCACCTCTCATCTCCAAGGGGACTTCAGTGAATGACGCCATTCCTTCATGAGCTTTGTTCAGTCTGGTACACCTCATTGCGGTAGAGATGGTGTGAGTTTGCAGGTGTGGAGCCCTGTTGCCTAAGAGCGACATAAAATCAGCCTTCCACCTGCTTCTGGTCCACACAACAGATTTCAAACTGCTGGCCTTTGAATTTCCGGGACAATTTTACTACGACAAAGCTATGCAAATAGGTTGTTCTATATCCTGTGCGGCGGCTTTTGAGAAGTTCAGTTCGATAACCGAATGGATGGTCTGGTGGAGCACCCCCAAAGCACTCACTATACAAATGACTTCCTCTTCGCAGGGAGGGGGACCACGGTGGAATGT
The DNA here is from genome assembly GCA_003113815.1 of Sphenodon punctatus. NCBI lineage: Eukaryota > Metazoa > Chordata > Lepidosauria > Sphenodontia > Sphenodontidae > Sphenodon > Sphenodon punctatus. The sequence continues at coordinate 1,119,176 of QEPC01004976.1, read as the reverse complement.
GGATGGTTTTTCACCATTTTTCAGGAATTGGTCAGGGAATTGGAGGTTCCTCTGGCTGCAGAGAAAACCAAAGGCCTGATGACTGCATTAACCTATTTAGTACTGAACGGAACATGGTCAATTCCTGCTCCGAAGCTTACCACCCTCAGACAGACCATTTTTGCCTTCTCGCACAAGAAGCTAAGGATACTCCAGAAGTGTTCCTCAAGGACATGTGGAACCTTGGATCTTAGAACTGTTCCAGATGGTGGAGTTCCCTGGTTCCCAGAACCAAAGCGGCTTACAAGAGGGCTTTCCTCAAATTCCAAACTTTTAGGGCCCAATACAGCTGGGCTCTGAGGTTCCCTATTCCAGAACCTCAGATGCTACAGTTTGGGCTCACACTTCAGTGCAAAGGATTGTCCCAGGGACTACAGCTAGTAAAATGTCAGCCCTGGCATACATAACTGCAATGTTGTTTTATATTGTTTTATATGTTAGATGTGTAAGCTATCCTGAGTTGCCTGAGGCAGGAGGGATGGGGTATTAAATGTGGGAAATAAATAAAGATAAATAAATAAGCAAGGAGATTAACAAGGCTGCCACCCCCCAACCAAGGGCTATTTATGGGTAGAATGATCGAAAGCTGGGCACGGGAGCAGAGAAGGAGGGAGGATAATAGGATTCCAATTACACCTCCCCTTCCAGTCAGGATATTGTAAGTACTACCTCAGATATGCTATGATGACGGGGAAGTAACCCTGTTCAGAAGAGCATTTCAGATAGCCTTATTTGGGGCATTCAGGTTCAGTGAGCTGGTCACTGATTCAACAGTGGATGTGTCAGGAAGGGCCTTGTAGATACAAGACATCAGGTTGAAAGGGGGCACTATGTTGCTATGCCTGCACCACTCCAATACTGACCAGAGCAGGTATGGGACAAAGGGGGTACTACACCCCTTGGAGAATTCCCAATGTTGCCTAGTACAGGCCATGGTGAAATATTTAAGGAATCACAGCCATGCATGCTGGGTCTGCTGTTTAGGCACGATAATGGCAGGTTCCTAACTCATTATCAATTCATGGTGGTACTGAGGGTCTACTTGAAACAATTACGATTTAATCTGAGTGAATTTGGGTCCTACTCATTTAGAATTGGAGCTGCAAGTACAGCTGCAGTGATAGGTTTCTTAGACATCAAAAGTCAAGGGGTAGGGCATTGCAGATCGGGCACATTTAGAACTTATACCGGAGACACAGGCAGCCAAGTTTGCTGTTTTTTGCGGGCAATTTTGAAGTTTGTTTGGTGCAGTGTAAATTTACCAGTCTTGTCTTTTTATCCTGTTTCAGAGCCTTGGGCCTAGGATGATGGTGTGGATTATCTGTCACAGCATTGTCCATTGGGCAGCAAGGACAGCTTGAAGCAGCAAGTGGGGAATGCAGCTTGGTCTCAAGGTATGGGCCAAAATAGTTTGGAAAGGCAAAAGTGGTATGCACTGGGTAACACTGGGTCTCAGTATAGAGTCCACATAGCCAGACATCCCTACTCTGATAGTGCCAATGCCCGAGACTTTGTTTTCCCTTCACTCCATCACTTAGATCTAACACTTTGGGGCATGTACTGATAATCCACCCACTGACACTCCTCTAAGACAGGTCTTCTCCAACTGAATGGGACTTTTCTGCTGATTGGTCTTTAACACCTTTGTCTGTACCTTGGGCTGGTACTTGATCTAATGAGGTGTTTTATTCTCTCAGCGTAAACTATTTTCATTGCCTACAACCTCGTATATAAATGCCAACTTCCAGGCCGATTCATGCATCTGAGGAAGTCAGCTCTTCCTGTTGCTTCGCCCAACACAACATTGCTCGGATTTGCCCCTTTCTCTGTCTCCTCAGCCAAAACCCTTGTTCACGCCATGGTCATCTCTCACCTTAACTACTGTAACCTCCTCCTTAATGGCCTCCCTCGCTCTCACCTGTCCCCCCCTTATCTCCATCCAAAACTCCGCTGCTAGGGTCATCCACTCGGCCCATCGCTTTGACCACGTGCAGCCCCTCCTCTCCTCTCTTCACTGGCTCCCCCTTCCTGAACGCATCCTTCATAAACTCCTAGTATTCACTTATAAATCCCTTCACAACCTGGCTCCCCCTTACCTCTCTGCCCTAATCTCCGTACACACTCTTGCACGCACTCTCCGCTCCTCCTCTGTCCCCTTCCTCGCTCTCCCTCGTCTCCTCTGCCCGCCTCTGCCTCTTCTCCCTTGCTGCCCCCCATGCCTGGAACTCCCTCCCTGCCCACATCCATCTTGCCCCCTCCCTCCGCACCTTCAAATTCCTCCTCAGAACCCACCTCTTCCTCGCCACCTTTCCCGACGCCTGTTAGAACTTTCATCCCAATTTTTACTGTCTGCCCTCCACGCAGACTCCTGCCTAACTGCAACCAAGTCAAGCACGTGCACCTGAGACTTCGCATCCACTTGATTGTTATTTATCCCTTGTCTCTCCCTATGTCCCCTCTCCTTGTCTCCCCACTCCGTGCCTTTTAGATTGTAAGTTGTAGGCAGGGACCGTGTCATTCTTGTTGTTCTGTAAAGTGCCAGGTACACAGCTGGCGCTATACAAATGCTTATAATAATAAATAAATAATTATTAATAAATAATAATAATAATAATAATAATAATAATAAAAGCTCATGCCAAATTTTTTATTTATTTTCATAAATGTTTACCCCGCCCCTCCTGCCATGCAGCTCGGGGCGGCTTCCAGAACATTAAAAACATTAAAATTAAATAGAGATATTTTCTTGTTAAGTCTTTAAGGTGCCACAAGTTTTGTGCTGCTTTTACACCTATATTAGGGCTGTAACTCGGTCTTCAAAAAACTTTGGAAATCGCTGAAGATTACAGTATTCAGTTCGGAAAGTCCGAAGTTTGAAGTTCTGAAGACCAAGGCCATTATTTGGAAAACTTCTGAAAACTTCAGAAACAGCTGCACACGTGGAGGGCTGGTGAACAGTTGAGCTTCTTCTGGAAATGACTTAATGCCATATTTGGTAGGAAGGGGTATGGGAGGGGATAGTGAGTGATGGTAAGTCAGATTACAAGTGACCAGTCTACTTTTCATAAGTTTTCACTCCCTTTTCATAAGCCTGGGGACTCTAACCCAGGTCCTTCTCCATTCTCCCAAGTCTGAGTTTTAAGATGATCTTCTAGCCTTAAATCTCTCTTCTCTGTTTGGGTCCCTGTGGACTGCCTCTCTACTATGATCTTTTCCCTTTTTATCTGTCTACTCTTAATATTCAGTCTAGCCGGTTTCCTCGCCTTTAGGGCTTCCTCTTGTGGCAATTCCTTTCTACGTGTCCCAGTATTTGACAAGCACAACACCTACTTGGAGAGCCCTGATTCTTCCTATGATCTGTTTGCTCATCCGTGGGGCTGGAAACTGACTCCAGAGTCCCACTTCCCTCTGTGGCCATTTAATTATCTCTACTTTTAGGGCTGTCCCTCCTTTCCCTTTCAGGATTAGTCCTACAGGGACACTTTTTTTGTACATGCCCCCAAGCCCCACAGTTCCAGCATCCCCCCCCCGGTCCATAACCTGTACAAGGTCTCTGGGGGTTCAGTGAGAGAGTTTCCAGCCCCACGGAGGTTTATGGAGGTACCTGACTGGCCTTTCCATTTCACTGGGCAGGCCCTCCATAAATGTCCACTCTGGCCACAGTTATGGCAGGTCTTCAGGCCTACCCCCTTGGTTCCCCAGTGCCTGCAGTCCTCTCTTTGCCGCTGGTCCCACAGCTGCAGCATGCCCAGAGCACTGCTTGGCTCCGCATGGCCTTTTCAAAGATGGTGCCCGCAGGACCGAGCAGCTGGTCCATCCAGCCCAGCATCTCCAACAGTGTCACGGTCAGTGCCAGACTCGGTCAGACCAGTGGCTCATGCATACTGTCACTGCACGGACTCCACAAAGTTCCAAGCTTGCCTCCACTGTGGGTGCAGTCCTCTAGGTGCTGACATGCTGCTGCTGCTCTTTTCCCACAGCTGGGTACACTCCTCCAGCTGTCTCGATCTGCCTCTCGCTTCAGTACCCGGCTCAAGCCTTTGCCAAGGGAGCTCCCACAGGTGCAACGCATAAACATCTCTTCGGTCTCTCATTACTGCTGGGTTCACTTCTTGAGCTTACTGCTCTGTCTCACTCACAGTCACTCACTGTCCCTAGCAGGGTCCAGGGCTAGTGTTCCCAGTGCTAGCCCCATGCTTGAGGCCTCCTGGGGGAGCCTCCTGCAGACTATCCACTCCCAGTGGATTTTCTTTGTCCAGTCATTCACACAGCTTCAGGGTCAATCCTCCAGAAGCTGTCTGTGACAGGATTAGGCTTGACTTGTGGGTGAGTGTTGTCAGGATGGAGGACCAAGCTGTACAGTCTCAGATAAATTACCTTCTAGTCACTTTATTCTTTACATAGTCTCTTTATGCATATATGCCATGATAGTCCATATAGTCCTTAAATACAGCAACAATCTTCTATGAGGCCAGGCACCAGTACTCTGGCCAAACTTAGTTCATGTCACTATTACTTAGCTGCTTCCTTGATAAGGCTCAGTCCTTTGCAAATCAGGCACCTCTAGTCTCAACCTTACACAGGTCCAACAGTCTTCAGGTAGCTCCTCTCACCCGTGTGTCCAAGAGCAGACTGAAGCCTCAGCAATCTGTCCCTTCTTATATGTCAAGTGAGTGGGCCTGTCTGAGCCCAGCTTTTTAGCCTTAAAGGACTAGTTGCTTCTTCTCCTTTCCAGGCTCTTGTATGCAATAACACTTAGGGACTCAGCCCTGTTATACTGTCACTCACTGCCCCGGATACAAGATCAATCACCGGCTTGATGGTCAGCAAGGTGATACCTGCATTCTCCTGCAGTTATGTAGGAGGCTCGCCCCCTAATTAGGGTGTGGTAAATCAGCTTTCTGGGGAATTAGCTTGTGTGCAGCCCCACATAAACTCTCCAAGCACTTTATAAGCTTCTAGATCCTGGCCTTGGACACAGCCTCACCCTGTGGGCAATATAGGTCTGGCCTCCCATCACCCCTATAGCCAGCCCAGACCACTATGTGGGGCTTCTCCCAATCAACAGTGGGCCCCACAAATTATATATAACATAAGTCTCAGTCCCCAATGGGACAAATAATAGGAGTTCTCCCACCTGGGATTTAATTCAGCCTCTCCTGGCTGCTTCTCAGTCCTTTAGCGGGGAGGCTTTTCTGGCTATGTTGGCAGTTTTTTCTTCCTGGCCTGTATACTTGCTCTTTTGGAGTCTTTACTCCGCTACTTCCAGCCCTCCTCTCAGAGCTTCCTAGAGATCAACTCAGCACCTTTCTAGTACTCTGTGTCTCTCTGCAGCTTCCTTTGCAACAGCTCCCATCTTTCTGGCTTCCTGCTTCCTTTTTATACAGGTGCTGCCTCTTGACTGAGCCCAATAGCTTGGCACTTAAAGGGGCCACAACCCTTAATGGCTTAACCCTTTCTATACTGCCTCCACACTTGCCACCCCTGCACTTTAGGGCGGGGGGGACAAACAACTTTTATTAACCTGGCTGCCTCTCCATGAGTCCAGGACTGCTCCAGGATTCCTCTCTGCCCTCTGCTTCTCTGCGGGGGCAGGTGAGTTTGCTGAGGAGGCAGCCGCCTCACAAAAAAACCACTGTCAGAATGGCCACAATAGCCATTTTGCACGTGTTCAGAGAGTTCTTTAAATGTTGAAGAGATTCTCATGAGATCTCGTAACGTTACCAAGCTCTTGTCAAGATCTCGGTAACATTTCTCGATTCTCATGAGAATCTCACGGGAATCAGAATAATTCTTGATTCAGCTCTTTCTGAGACTTTTTTGGTCACTTTCCAAGAATTTTATGACAGTTTGACTGCAGTATTATGGTGACTTCAAATACTTAAACTAAACTGCCTGAGTCAGACCAATGGTCCATCTTAGCCCAGTATTGTCACAACCTGACATGGCAGCAGGCGTTTCAAATTTGGGTCCAAATCCGGCTCTTCCAGGGTCTCTGGCAGAGGCCATCCTGGCATGCTACCTGAGACCCCTCCAAGCCCCCAGCAGAGGCCTCCCCCAGGTGTGCTACCAGGGATCCTGAAGTGGAGATGCCGGAGATTGAACCTGAGACCTTATACATGCAAAGCACATGCTCTTACCACTTGAGCTATGACCCCCCTATGCTTGGCCAGCAAGTTTTCATCCCCCTCATCACAGCACTCAGGGGGTGAGTGCAGGGCACACACAGGGTTTGCGACAGGCCTGTGACAGCCTCATTCAACATGCAAAAAATATCAGAAAATGGTGAAAACAGTGGGAAAGCTGGTAAGTTTCCATGCCACATGAATCTCTGCGAATGCCCTGCTTCCAACGGAAGCATCACTCTCCAAGGTTTTTTGTTTCAGGTCTAGTGGGGTGCTCATGCCAAATCCCCCACTGGGGTCAGAAACAAAGGGGGAGGGTTTCCCAAGATCACCTGGAGCAGTGATTGTCTTCAGATGAATTGGCTGCTCTACTACTACTAATGATTTCTATAGCACTACTAGTCGTACGCAGCGCTGTACAGATACATATAACATAAAGACATTCCCTGCTCCATGGAGGTTACAATCTAATCAAGACACAAAGACATAGACAATAACAAATAAGAGTCTTCCTATGAATAAAGGACTACAGGATGCAGGTATTCAAGTAAGTTTATTTATTTCAGTTAAAATGGTTGAAATCAACAAGGCTATGGTATGGATAGGGCCTGGGTTCATAATTTCAACTCCCCCCCACCCTGGGACGGCCAAGATACTGGGCTGCCCCTGTCCAGTCCTGCTCCTATCTCATAAGGAGATATTTCTGATTACACTCTGTTGTCAACCCCCCCAATAGCCTCAAACCATCATCTAGACCCCACCACAGTGACTGCCAACTTTGCTTGGTTGGTTCACCGCCATCCCCAGACTGCTCTACATAACCTGCTCCAGCATTGCTTTGAGTACTCCCAAATATAACTCGTTCCGGTCCAGTTTTGGTTCATCAGCAAGAGCTGATTTCCTCAGATGCACTGGGAACAGCTGCTGCCAGCTGTACACATTGCCAAGGATTCCTCCCCCACCCACCCGATGTATTAGTCATACCTGTAGGGGAGAACTATTTGCTGCAGGATACTGGCCTACAGCTTATGAGGCAGATCAAATCGGACCTTAGGAAAGTTCAAAGAATATACCAGGGTATTTTGCTATTTTGGACCAATCTGACTGAGTGGAGGGTCTGGAGGGGCACACAGTGCCCTGGCAAGGTGACTAGAGCACACAGGAAAGCCAACAAGGAGATTAGCTGATAGTTTGCCACCCAAGGGGGTGAGATGATTGGTCATAATAAAATTTGTTTAACAAAATACAGAAATTTTTTTGTTAGTCTTTAAGGTGCCACAAGACTCTTTTGTGCTGTTTTTAGAGGTATAGACTAACATGGCTACTCTTCTAGATATAGGTCTGTCTCCAAAAAGAGGGAGGGGAGAGGTGTAGTAGGGAGATGCCTGGTGGGGCTCCTGCCCCTTTAAAAATAAAGTGTGTAAGCCTGAGGACTGGGCAGGCTGGGTGGTGACTGAATGAGAAGGGCTTGGCAGAGCCAGCCCTGCATGAGTGGGAAAACTCCCTTGACTGGTAGTAATACAGAGTGGACAGACACTGACCCTTTAAGGCTGGAGACACTGAAGCCTTGCTACGCCCATTCTGCCAGTATAAGAAGAGGCAGCTTGCTGAAGAAGAACGTCAGTCTGTGCCTGACTGTTGAACGGAGCACATCTTTGTGGAAGCTCTGGCAGTACTGCTTTCCCAGGGGTGAAACCCTACTGGGAGCTGCTGAAGGAGGAGAAAGACAAAAGGCCATTTTGCTCATGTTATGTGAGTCAGCGAATCTTCCGGCAGGGGAATATCCTGGCCAGGAAACTTACACCAAGCTCTGCACGTGGGTGCGGGGCTAAAAGCGTCATCAGGCACACCCAGCGGCTTTCCCCCCCTACATTCGTAGGAAACAGGTGCGGTGCACCCCCTAGGGCAGGGGCAATGCCCCTCCTGGCCCCAGGACTCCCCCAATCACGCTGTTGCTGCATTCTGTTTAAAAAAAAACAAAAAACGCTGCTGCCGCTGCCTAGCCAAACACAGTGTAGAAGGTTGCTACCTTCTAAACAAGTTTCTTCAAGATGGCGTCAACCATTCTCACAACTGGGTTGTGTATGCATGCATGTGCGTGGGGCAACCCAGTTGTGAGAATGTGAGGAGCCTCTCAAAGAAGAACCAGAGCGGTGAACCTGACCTGAGGAGCTGGTGGAGGTGGAGTTTGCCTCCAAGTCTGGGGCATGCAGTGGCTGGCTCTTCCTATTGGCTCAGCAGGGCCAACAGGAGGAGCCAGCCACCCCCTAAGGAAGCCTTCAGGGACAAAAGTGCGGCGTCCCACCCAATATGCAGTATAGGCCGCTAGAAGCACCGTCCATACCACATAAACAATGAAAAAACAGGGGGGGAAATGAAAATGAAAATAAACAGAAAATAGGAATTATTTAATAGTGCCGCATGGGGCACTATTTCATTGCGAGTATAGTGCCAGCGCTAAAATCCATGCCTGAGCTGCACAGTAGATGACCAGGCCACAGGACTCCCCTCATTCATTGACTGAGGCTGTGCAGTGTCGGAGGGGGAGCCTGGCAGCTGCTGTGCAGCTCCCAGGCTCCTCCTTTCCCTCCCTCCCAGAGCTTTCAACTGTGGATTGAGTGAGAGATTTTTAAAACTATATTTGTTTTTTTAAACTATAATTGTATTTTTAAAAATATATTTTAAAACCCTCCCAGTAATGCTGAGCACTCTGGTGATATATTGCTTTGGTATATTAACTATGAATTTCTTATTGAAATGTCTTCCTTTAGTCTCCCATGCTTTGAGCCTGTGATGAAATTTAGTGGTGGGACCCCAGGCCCATTACCGGCTACCGGATTTACCGGTTACCGGTTCTGCGAAAACCGGATTCCCGGATTAAATCCGGTATGCCGGTACCGGATTTATTTCATTGGTTTCAATGGGGCGCTGTGTCCCCATTGAAACCAATGAAATAAATT
>QEPC01004976.1:1057507-1109564 GCA_003113815.1 Sphenodon punctatus | reverse complement strand
GTCATACTTACCGGCGGCTGCGGGGACGCCGCGGCCGCTGGTGCTGGGGGGTGGGCTCGCCTCGCCTCTGGGTCTTCCTCTTTTCTTTTTTAAAACAAAAATCCAGGCTGGGCATGGTGGGTGGGGGGTGTCCCCCCTTCCACCCGCGCAGCCTGGACTCGGGGAGGGTTTTTTTTTTTAAACTTTTTTGCTGGGGCTTTAAGTTTTTTTTACATTGCAGCCATTTTTAAATGGCTGCAATGTAAAAAAATCTGGTACCCCGAAATCCGGTACCGGGTCCGGATTACCGGGTCGTATCCAATAATGCCGGTACGCCCGATACCGGCATTATCGGATACCGGATTCTACCGGTTTCCCACCCCTAATGAAATTCATAAACTCACTGTGAACTAGCTAGTCAGCTGGTGTAAATGCCTTATGCTAGCAGGGAATCTGGCCCATTAATTTTACAGATCAGTTAAGGGTACTTTTAGATGTCACAATACTTTGTAGGTGATTCTGTTGGAGTCCATGAGTGATAATCATGGTGTCTGAAAGCACTCCTAAGTTTTTATTACAGTTTTATGTTGTGTTAATGATTGCAAAGATACTAGTCATACCTTTTTTTAGGCTAAAATGTCTCATCAGTTATCTTCAGGCCTAGGTTAAATTCTTTGGTTAAAAGTGGTTTTCCTACATTTTGGTGTGTCTTTTGTTGAATGCCACATGGTGAGTGCTTCCTGCCCTCTCCTGAACTGTGTATGCTTCTTCTTCCTTTGTAAAACTCTATGCAGCCTTTATGGTGTGCCATTTAGGATTTCACATAATCCTGTTGGCCTTTACAGCATTTTCTGTGCATTGTAGTTGTGACCATGATGGTTGTGCAGTTCAAAAGGGCCTGTTTGTTTGGACAGGCATTTGGCTGCCAGGGATACAGTGTAAGTACCAGGGATGCTGGTCTGGATGGGGCTGGTTTGGTGGCAACACAGGCCTGAAACTGGCCAAACTTTTTAAAAAGGGCCTGTGTGTTTGGACAAACATTTGGCTGCCGGGGATACAGTTTGGTAGGTACTAGGGATGCTGATTTGGATGGGTCTGGTTTGGTGGCAATGCAGGCCTGAAGCTGGCCAAAATTTTAAAAAAGGGTCATTGGCCAGGCTCCAACTACCGTTGGCCAGGCTCCGCCCCAGGCCCACCAGTGGCAAAACCGCTGGCAGGAGGTTCAACACACCTGTTGTTCCACCAGCCTCAAAAGACACCAGCCGCAACTGGTAGGAAAAGAAGTAACTCAACACAGCTGATGATGCTTTAGTCCCATGCCCATGTACAGAGCTTGGTGTAAGTTTTCCAGCTGGGAGATTCCCCACCAGGAGAATCGCCGGCTTGCGTAATGTGGGCAAGTGGCCAAAGACTGCTGTCCACGTACTGAACAGAGCCAAGCCTGGGGATAGCCAGCCTAAGGACTGTGCCTGGCTGAGCTGGGGTATAGCCATGGGCTGGGATGCTGGAGGAGTTGCTTGCCTGGCATTAGTGAGGTTGTGTGAAGAGACTATGTGTATATGGTGGAGACTGTGTATATGGACAATGCAGGAGTAAATAAAGGGCACTGGAAGAGACTAATTCCCTAAAGGAAAATGACTGAGTGAATTCGTCAATGATAACACATGTCCCAGGGTCTGATCCTGTGGGGACTCATCCCCGGACATCGCCACCCTTTTATTTATTTATTTGATTAGATTTTTATGCCGCCCCTCCTGCCTTCGCAGCTCAGGGTGGCTTACAACATTTTAAAACACAACAACATAAAAACATTTCAAAACTAATAGTAAAGCTAAAAACAAAACCCAAAAGTATCCCCATTCATACCTCCCCACCCTCACCCATCTCCCTCACCCAAGGCCTGGCAGAACAGCCAGGTCTTACAATGTTGTCAGAAAAAGTGGAGGTCTAGGGCCAGACGGACTTCCATCAGGAGGGAGTTCCACAGCTGTGGTGTGACCACCGAGAATGCCCTCCTCATCGTCGTCGCCCAGGAAACTGAGATTCTTGCTTTTTTCTGCAAGAGTCAGGGCAATTCCTAGATCATTCTCATTTGCAAGAACAAGCAGAGAACCTTGATTTTTGAAAAAAAAAAAAAAAGCAAGAATCCGAGAAGCAAGTTTCAGCCTAAGTGCCAAAAAATGGCAGAAGCGCTGAATCACTGGAATCAGCCCTACAGCCCACCCCAACCAGGGTCAACTCTGGAAAGAGGTACGGGATTAGTCCATTATATAGTAGGCAGGAGACGGCTACCCAAGAAGCACATTGGAGACTTTCTGCCAAGAGTTAAGATACTAACGTGTAGGGCTGTAGCGGAATATCGCAGCGGTAGCTATTTCCGGCGGAAACAGTGTTTCCGCAATTAGTGGAATGGCATGGCAGAGGCTTTCATTCCGCGGTTTCATTCCGCGGTTCCGCGGTTCCGCTTATTTAATTCCGCAACTTAGTGGAATCGTGGAAACATGACATTTTCGCTATTTCCGCAATTCCACCAGCGCCAAAAAATCGCGGAATAGTGGTTTTCCGCGATTTTTCCGCAATTCCGCGATTTGCAGAATTCCGGCGGAATTAGCGGAATATCCGCAGAAATGTCGCGGTGTGGCGCAGGCAATTCCGAAATAGCGGAACGGAATCGCGGCGCGGTAAAAGCTGCTGCCGCATCAGCCCTACTAACGTGAAGTTATTTGGATTGGACTCCAGTTTAATAAAGGGGAGGGACGGCAGGCAAGCTTCCACTTCCCATTTCCCCCAGATGTTGCAGTTATTAATAAAGACCGTGGCATTTTGAACCCATATCTGTGTCCTTGCCTCCTTCTGTGATGCGGTGCCAATTTACATATTATATTTGGTAGGTGAACAACAGTATATAAATCAGGGGCAGTTTGTATAAATGAGTGGCCGGGCAGCTGCCCCCGCAGCAGCTCGTTCTCTTCTCTGGAGAGCCAGAAGCACTTCCCGGCCACTTGCAGTAGCCGCTTCTCCATTACAGATCAGGCACATGTCCAGAGAGCAGCACGCTGCCGCTGTGCACCTCCTGCACATGTGCCTGATCTGTCAGCGCCGACACAGCGCTTTTGGCTCACAGAAACGGTCGCCACCTCCTCCTCGGTCCACTCCTTCCCCCTTTCTCTTGGCAGCTGCTGCGGCAGCACAGCCAGAGTTCTGTTCTGCTCCCCCTCACCTCCCTGAGTCTCCCAGCGAGGTGGGGCTGGCTGCATTAGGGAGAGGGAGGAGGGGCTCCAGTCCAGCAGCAGCAACATTGTAGTGCTGCATGCATAGCACACACGCCTTCCTCCTGGACCCTCCCCCTTCCCAGCCACAGCCAGTCAAACCTTTGGCCCCAGGAGGTGGAGACTTCACTCACTGTGGAGGGGGCTGGTTTGTCGTGCATTCATTAGGTCTGGAGAGAGCACGCATGCATCGGGCACCATCCCACTGCTACCTGGCTCTCTCTCAGGACAGGGAGAAGGGGCTTCTAAGGCTCAGGCTGAGTTCCTATGAGTGGAACTAAGCCAAAAAAGGTGGCAGTTGAGTGCTAATGATACCGCCCATCTCAAAAATCCAGCGAGGGAGGGGTCTCAGGGAGGAGTCTGACTCAGCGCCAGCCAATCACTAGCCACTCTGCAGTCAGTGAGGAGGAGCCCGATCTCCTGGCTGTGCTGTACAAACCACCAGCCACAGCATGTGTGCCTCACTGTTGCTGACATTTTGGGGAAATAGAGGTTACTTATCAGTAACTCTGTTCTTTGCGAGAGCTCCGCGTATTCTCACTATTGGGATTCAACTTCCTGCTCCGTAGGAACCGGAAAACCTTAGTTTCCAGGCAGAAAATGACCTGGAAAGATCTAAAAAAGGTGAGGGCTCTGTCCCTCCCTCTCCACCCTCCCACTCGGAGAAAAGCGTGGGCTCCAAATCACGTGAGAGCGGACGTCAATAAAAGGGGGTGGAGCCCTCACCGCCTCAGTTCCTTCCAATCCCATCCCGGGAAGACCTAATAAGGTACCGCCGAGACAGAGGGGAAGGCTGGGAGGGACGTGAGAATACGCGGAGCTCTCTCGAAGAACAGAGTTACTAGTAAGCAACCTCTATTTCTTCTTCGAGGATCTCCGCGATTCTCACTATTGGGAGAGCGAGTAGCAGTAACATGACCTACCTCAAGACGGAGGGTGACGAGGAGGTCAGTCGAATAGACTGTAAAACTGCTCTGCCCATGTTCGAGTCCAGTCTGGACCAATCTCCTACGAAGTTGCGTGGCGGCCAGACTGGACTCCAGTGCTTGGTGAAGGTGTGCACTGGTCCTCCACTTGGATAGTCTTTGTGACATAAGATGAACACTGATGCGCTGACCACCATAAGATATTAATAAAGCGTCTGATGCCCTGATGGGTCGGGTACGATTAATATAGAAGGCGAGAGCTCGTTTGACATCAAGTGTATTAAGCGTCTGCTCCACTCGTGAGGAGTGCGGTCTTGGAAAGAAGACCGGTAGGGAGATCGTCTGATTCAGGTGAAAAGGAGACACCACTTTAGGAACGAAGGCAGGATTTGTCCTGAGGTCTACTTTATCAGGGTGGAAACAAGTGTATGGAGGGGATGCTCGAAGCGCGGAGAGCTCGGAAACTTGTCTAGCAGAGGTGATGGCGAGTAAAAATGCTGTCTTGAGCGAGAGATTCTCCAGGGAACAGGTGGTCATTGGCTCAAGGGGGGGTTCCATGAGCCTAGTCAGAACCAGATTAAGATCCCATTGTGGGGCAGGCTGGGAAGTCAGTGGAAAAGAGTTAACCAAGCCTCTCCAGAAAGTTCTTGTGAGAGGATGGGAGAAGAGTGTCAGCTACTTCTGGCTGTAGGCGAGAAGAAAGAGCCGCTAAGTGTACCTTGAGGGAAGAGATGGAGAGTCCAGAGTCGTGGATACAATAAGTATCTGAATATGTGAAGCATGGAGAGGGAAAACAGGGGGCAGGAAAGAGATGTGCACCAGGCTGAAAAGCGAGACCATTTCGCGGCATAGCAGGCGCACGTAGAGGGTGGCGGGAGTTGAGTAGGACTTCCGCAACTTCAGGAGAGGCATCCTGCATTAAGATTGGATTAACCAGGCAGAGAGATGGAGCACCCGTAGGTCATGGTGTAGGACTATGCCGTGTTGGCGAGAGAGGAGGTCGGGTAGCAGTGGAAGGCATATGGAGTCCACTGCTAGATTCTGCAGAGTCTGAAAGCACGGTTGGCGTGACCAGGATGGGGCTATGAGAATCACGTGGGCGCGATCTATCTGGGCCTTGTGGAGAACTTTGTACAGCAGAGGGACAGAAGGAAACGCATATAGAAAGGGCCCATTCCAGGAGATGGCGAAGGCATCAGAGATAGACCCTGGAGCCTGGCCTGCTCTGCTGCAAAATTTCTGAAGCTTTGCATTTTCCTGTATTGCAAACAGGTCTATTACAGGAGTGCCCCAAGTGTCGAAGATGTTATTCAGCACCTCGTTGTTGAGGGTCCACTCGTGTTGGTCAGAACCCCTGCGGCTGAGGTGATCTGTGAGGGTGTTGTCTTGGTCTGCAAGGTGTATTGCTTGTAGGTGTATGTTGCGCTCGATGCACCACGCCCAAATAGCCTGAGCCTCGAGGGAGAGACGAGTGGATCTTGTGCTGCCTTGCTTGTTGATGTACCACATTGCTGCGGTGTTGTCCGTGAGAATTAGAACATTCCGACCTGAGATGTGGTTGACTAGAGCTTTGAGTGCCCAACGAATGGCTCTGAGCTCTAGCAAATTTATGTGCAAGAGACTCTCCTCTTGAGACCAGAGGCCATGAACCCTTGTGTGGCCCATGTGGGCTCCCCATCCTGAGAGTGAAGCATCGGTGGTGATGGACTGTCCCGCCTGCGGCGGATTGAAAGGCATGCCGATTAGTAGGTGAGATGGGTCGGTCCACCAAAGGGGATCTGTGAGGATCTCTAGGGGGATGGTTGTTCTCATGGTGAGGGGGTGGTGGGTTGGGGTGTAGACCCTTGCGAGCCACTGTTGCAGGGGTTGGAGGTGTAGACGGGCGTGCAGTGTCACGGTTGTGGTAGCTGCCATGAGGTCCTGAAGGTGGCGAAAGAAGCAGACTGGTCTGGTGGTTCGGGCTGAAATGGCCGAAATTGTGGATATAATGTTGTGAAACCTGTCCATAGGGAGGAAGGCTCTTGACTGTACGGTGTACAGCACAGCGCCAATGAATTGGAGCCTTTGAGTAGGTACCAGCTGTGACTTGTCGTAGTTGATAATGAAGCCCAGGGTCTGTAGAAGAGATAGAGTCTTGTGGAGGTGGTCTAGCAGGGTGTGTCTGCAGGGTGCAGCAAGAAGTCAGTCGTCGAGGTATGGAAAGACTCTTATGTTCATTGTCCTTAGATGAGCCGCCACCACTGCTACGCATTTGGTGAAGACCCTCGGGCTGTAGAGAGTCCAAAGGGAAGGACAGAGTACTGGAAATGGCGGTTTCCTACAAGAAAGCGTAAGTACTTCCTGTGAGCAGCGTTAATGGAAATATGAAAGTAGGCGTCCTTAAGATCAAGGGAGGCCAACCAGTCTCCTTGTTGAAGGCCAAGAAAGATAATAGGAAGAGAGGTCATACGGAACTTAAACTTCCTAATGTACTTGTTAAGGCGACATAGATCTAAAATTGGCCTGAACCATTTGTCCTTTTTGGGGACTAGGAAGTAGCTAAAGTAGAACCCTGAGTTACGTTCCATAGGGGGCACCTCCTCAATGGCCCCTTTGGCAAGGAGTTCCTGTACCTCCAGTAGTATTTGAGTGTTGGGGGGGGACCCCAGGAGGGGTGAGGAGGGGAGTCTGGGGGGAGGGTGTGGAACTGGATGGAGTAGCCACAATTTATAATCTCCCTGATCCAGCGGTCAGAGGTGATGGAAGCCCATTGGTGGTAAAAGGGCTGGAGACAGTTGAGGAAGTTAGGGGGATGCTCATACTTACCCTTGTTCTCGGATATTCTAAAAACACTGTTTGGGTGGAGGTCCAGCTGAGGAGGTGGAGGAGGATATACCCTTACCCCTGTGTTTGGAAAATCTCCTACGAAGTTGCGTAGCAGGAGTTTGAGGCTGTTGGTATTGAGGGGAATACCGTCTGTTGGCCTGGTAAGGGAAATGAGGGCGCTGTCTGACCTGGTAAGGGTAAGAGGCAGAGGATTGGTAGAAGGGCCTCTTCCTAACAGACCCGATTTCTCCTGTGGATCTAGTGGTCTGGCACATTTCCTTGACCTTTTTCAAGGTCTGTAGAGGCTGCAAAAAGACCCTCCCCATCAAAGGGGAGGTCCTCAATGTAGGTTTTGTTCTCTGGGGCGAGGGCAGTAGAACGAAGTCATGCATGCCGCCTGAGAGTAATGGCCGAGGCCATGCCTCTTATGTTTGAGTCAGCAATATGCATATTAGCGGTGAGCTGAAATTGCGCTATTTGCATGCCTTCTCGCTGTAGGGCCAGGATCTGAGCAGGGTCGGATGCTCTACTCAATTGTGACCACAACCAGTGTTGATAGCCACAGAGGGAAGAGCCGTAGTTGGCAGCTCCAACAAGAAAATATTTCTACCCAGCACATCTAGGTGTCTGCCCTCTCTATCTGTGGGGGACGTCAGTATGCCTCCACCCCTGGATTTTAAAGAGGCTGCTGCTATGACCAGGGAGTTCGGGGCTGGATGCCTATAAAACATGGCTGCACCTTCCCTAGGGATTGCATACAAAGAATCCGCTAGCTTGTTGGTGGGCGGGGCAGAGGAGGGTTTCACCCATATGGACGTAGCGGGTTCCAAGAGTTGATCCAGCATGGGGATCATAACCTGGCCAGAGTCTCCTGATCCTAAGATGCCAACGACGGGTCTTGATTGTGCCTTTTTAACAACCCTTGTAGGTAACTTGGGAAGGGCATCAACCAGGCGCCTTAACATGGCTTGAAAAGCCTTACTGTCCTCCGTGGAGAAGGAGATGCTAGCATCGGAGATGGTGTCAGGGGGAGGCAGAGAGATAGTTTCAGCTTTGTCGGTTACAGAAGATGAGGAGGAAACGGAAGCAGAACATTCAGAGAGAGCCTCCACATCAGTAGGCGCAGCGGGAGTTGCTGTTGTAGCGGAAACAGCCCTAGGTGGCTGTGGTATGCCAAGGAGTGCATTAAGAAAAGAGGGTTCCGCTGGCGGGTCTAACCTCGTTTCCCCTTGCTGTGTAGGGAAGATATTGTTGTGCGGTTCTGTGTGCAGCCTCGGAGCCAGTTGCACCGCTGGTACCGGTACGTTGAACTCTCCCCTGGCTTGGCCTTGTTCCGTGGGGAGCATGGACACCAGTGGTACAGCCGATACCGGTATGAGAATCTATGCCCTGGAGGGACCTGGCTCCATGTGCAGCATGGGTGCCAGTGGTACCGCCGGTACCAGTGCATAAAGCTCTCCTCGGGTGTGGTCTGGTTGCCTCCCTGACTGGAGTGCGAAGTCTCGCGGAGAGTCGGGTGCTCTGGACACCGTTGCTGTTGGCGGAACTCGCAGTGGTGCCAGGGGTTTGTATTGGTGAGTGGTCTGAAGTCGCTTGTGTTTGAGGAGGAAAAAGTCTCTACTCGAGGGATAAGGCGATCTGCTCCTAGAACGGTACCGATATTCCCTATGCTCGTACCCATGGTACCGGACATAGTCTTCAGGATGGTACTGTGCATCCCTGTAAGGGGAGCAGCAAAAGCATGGAGATCGGGAGCATTGGTCCCTCTGGAGGCGGTGACCAATGTGTTCTCCTTCTAAGGTGAGACTCGGCTCCAAGGGTTCCTGTCTAGGGGATCTGGAGAAGGAGTGACGGGGCTGTTGGACCCGCATATGAGAGGAAGAACAGGAGTGCCTGTGATGATCCTCTGCCGGTTGCAGTGGAGGTGACAGTAGCTGGACCGGGGGTACAGGTGGTAGAAGTACCGGGCTTTGGGCCACTGGCTGCGTGACCGGGAGCAGCTCTGAGAACACCGTGCGCAACTTACAGTCCTGGGCACGGTAGCATCGGCACTGAGGGATCGCGCCTTCTTCTTATGGTGCTCTCCCTGATGTTTAGAGCGCCGTTCCTTGGTGGTGGTAGGGGCGGTACCTGTGCCAGTGCTGGATGTATCTGGTTCCAGTGGTATAGGCACCGGTACCAAGGATGCGGATGGTGTCTCCGAGGCGCACGGGGAAGCGGCTTGTGGATCCATGGGGGCCTGGCACCTAGACAAGAGGGACAGAGGACTCTCCTCACCCCCTTGGAGTGCCCTCTTGGTCAGGAGCTCTTGCAGCCTTAGGGCACGCGCTCTCTTCATTCACGAGGAGAGGAGAGCACAATGGGGGTAGGTCCTGGTGTTATGCCCCATTCCCAGGCAGGAGAGACAAGAGTCGTGGGTGTCGTTCACTGAGACAGGGCAAAGGGCACACCGCTTGAAGCCCGGTTGCTTGGGCATAATTTGCCGCCCAGGGAAGGGTAGGCGGTAAGCCCCGGGGGGAGAACCTCGTGGGGTGGGGCAAGCCCAACCACAAGTCCTTAATTTCTTCTTTATCCTTCTTTAGGTTTTAAGAAAAACAAAAAGGATTGTTGACAGAAGATCTGCTCTGTGCGGTAAATGCTGACTTATGCTGAGAAGCACGGAGGTCTTCCAATCGCGACACGGTTGGAAGGAACTGAGGCAGCGAGGGCTCCGCCCCCTTTTATTGACTCCCGCTCTCGTGCAATTTGGAACCCACACTTTTCTCCGAGCAGGAGGGGGGAGAGGGAGGACAGAGTCCTCACCTTTTTTAGAACTTTCCAGGTCATTTTCTGCCTAGAAACTGCTGACAGAGGTTTTCCGGTACCTGCGGAGCAGGAAGTTGAATCCCAATAGTGAGAATCGCGGAGATCCTCAAAGAAGAACCAAACTGGACAAGTCAGATCAGACTCGACTGGGCACTGCTGCTTAGAAACCGGTAAGACTGATTCCCCAGATCAAGCCAGTGCCATGTCAGACTCTCAGCATCTTTGCTTGTTCTTGGGCCCCTGAACCCAACCTGATTAAATTTAATTTTGTCCCCTGACCCCTCCCTTCGCCTGGCAGGGCATTCATTGGGGCAAATTGGGGGTTTGTGCAATGGTTTCTCTGAATTTCTATGGCTTTTTTTTTTTTTGCTGTTTGCAAGCATATGTAGACTCACTCGGGGCCATTTTGTGCTTCCCTTCCACCTAGCACACCAGTCTGGCCATGACTACTGCTACTGCTATTTCAAATGGTCATGGTCTCTCTGCTGATTTTCCCCCTAATTGTCTGCTCATTTCTGTTTTTTGGGTGCTGGGGGAACCTGGGGGCTTGTGCAACGGTTTCTGAGTTTCCTTGGCATTTCTGGAACTGTTGACTTTTCGTTGGGCTTATAAAACCTGGTTGTTCTGCCAGGCATTTGGTGGAGGGGACGGATGAAGGAGGCAGGGATGGGATTGGAGGGGCGGGGTTGAGGGCTGGGGGGGTTGTTTTATGTTTATAGTTTTATAGCTTCACCATGTGGTTTTATATTGGTATTTTATATGTTTTATATTTTTGTTTTAAAGTGTAAGCTGCCCTGAGCTGCTTTGCAGAAGGGGCAGGGTATAAAATTGTAAAATAAATAAATAAATAAATTTCCTTTGCCGTTTGCAAGCATGTGCAGACTCACTCAAGGCCATTTTGTGCCTCCCTACATTCCACCCCCTTCCCCTCCGCCTGGTCATGGCTACTCTTGTTTAAAATGGTCTCACTGCTCATTTCCACCCAACCCTAATTGTCTGCTTTCTAATTTTTTGAGGGGGGAGCCAGGAGGGGGAAATTGGGTGGAGGGGTTTCTTCAAAACCCTCCCCCAAATCTTGTACTTTCTGAATAGCAATCTTCAGGAAGTGCTTGCTCTTAACACCTGGAGCATTTTCCTCATCATCCTGTAGTTTTTAAGTATTTTAAGAGGCTTTACAGCATTTCCAGCTTTTGAAGAGATCTGTATGTTTTCATAAGTATGTGCTGCTGGGGCCCAAACATTTTGTCAATCTAATTTACTCTCTAAAATTTATGTAGAATCTACAACAGCAGACAACTACCCATAGAGAAAAAAGTATCCATCCATGTTTCTGAAAATTACCTACAGAAGCAGGTAACTTCTTTTTCCATGGTGGTGTGGGGTGAGGAAAAGGGGGCGTGTTGGGGGGGGCAAGCTTATAGATTTACTGATACAATTTGTGGTGTTTTTCAAAAAGCAGCCATCACGAGTGGGGGATTCTTTGTGCCACTTCTATTGTATGGTGGTCATGATGTCTCAAACTGACTTTTCTGTTTGTTGGTCTGTTGTGAGCAGAAGGAGAAGGAGCAGGAGCCACTGCTGCCAAGGAATTGCTAACCTAGTTCCAAGGGACTTGGCTGAAGAACAGAGAGCACATTGAGGAGGGTGCCAAAAGACATTGCTGTAAGTTGGAATGCACTTTTATGAATTATTTCTAGAGTGTTCTCACAACTTCAGTTGCTGCTTGCCTGGCATGTTGTGTGCACCACTCCTCTGCATATCATTTGCAAGGAGGAAAGGTGTGTATGTAACATGTCATGTTTTCATTCAGGACTTGTATTTGCACCCATTGTAGTAGAATGCGTAATGATGGGTACAATTGCCTAAAATCTACTCTTATTTTACAGGACAGAAGCATCAAAGAGTGAGCCACTAAAAATGAACACCATGGACTCCCTGCTGGCAAAGTCGTTCTCACTGCTCTCTTATGCTGAAAAATGCCAGGTGAAAGAACTGGGACCTGGCTGTCCAGATCTTCAGCTTGCGCAAGCTTCCCATGACAGAGGGAAGGACTACACATGCGGGTTCAGCACAGAGTGGTATGAGAAGAACAAGTGGCTGTGCGGCAGCGTTTCAAAGGCTGCATTGTTTTGTTTTCCATGCTTGCTGTATGGTGGTGAGGCAGCGCGGACCAAGACTGGAGTGAAGGACTTAAAGCATCTATCTGAGAAGATAAAGAAGCACGATGAATGCAAATGTTATACTGACACAACTGTTTCCATCTTGCAGCATTTGGTAAGACCAACATAGTGGCACAACTGGATGAAGGTTACCTTGTGAGCATTAGAAAGCACAATGAGGAAGTTGACAACAACCAGTACATTCTTTCCAAAATAATTATATTCAGTTGTATTCGGTTACATACAATTGTATATTGATTGTATTCAGTTCTGTGGTGCTTTTGAGTTGGCACTGTGTGGCCATGATGAGACCGAGGACTCCTTGAACCCAGGAGTGTTTAGAGCCTTGGTTGATCTGATTGGCAGCATCAATTCTGTGATGGAGAAGCATTTGAAAACTGCCACAGTTTTCAAAGGCACTTCCAAAACAATCCAAAATGAACTCCTAGACTGCATGCTCACAGTGGCCAGGGATTTCATTATCGAGGAGTTGAAGACCACTAAATATGTGGCTATTTAGGCTGATGACACAACAGATGTGTCACCTCACTGCCAGTCAGTACTGATTTATCGCTACACTGATAGTAAAGGCTCAGCTGTAGAGCGTTTTTTTTTTAGTTTTACAGTTGCAAGATTCATGCAAAAACCATTGCCACAACATTGCTGCAGCAGTTGAATGCTGTTTTCCCAAAGGACACTGATAAACAGAAAGTGATTGCTCAGAGCTATGATGGTGCGAGTGTGATGCGTGGGCAGCATAGGAGAAGGGGGGGGATTCAAAAGAGGATACAGGACATATACCCAAATGCTCATTATGCACACTGCTATGCACATCAGCTAAATCTGATAATGCAACAAGCTGTGTCCCAAATAAAGAAGGTTAAAGTATTTTTTGCAGATTTGGGTGGATTAACAGCCTTTTTTTCACCATCTCCAAAGAAGACGGAGGTTTTGGATATGATAATAAAGAGAAAGCTCCCCAGAGTACCTGCCACACGCTGGAACTTTAACGCTAGGACAGGAAATGTAGTTTATGAGTACCAAGAGGATCTCATTGAGTGCTTCAACCACATAAGAAGTGGTAATTTCTATGCCAGTGCAATTTGTGAGGCATGGGGATTTGCTTGAAAGTTGGAAGAAGATAGGGAGTTCCCTTACTTTCTGTTTTTATTCCATAAAATAATGCCTCACATTAAGGTGCTTTATGATCAACTGCAAAAGAGAGAGATTGACTCTGTAGGTGTTCAGACATTTACTACAGAGTTTGTTAGTAGCATCAATAGAGTGAGACA
Organism: Sphenodon punctatus; assembly: GCA_003113815.1. Classification (NCBI taxonomy): domain Eukaryota; kingdom Metazoa; phylum Chordata; class Lepidosauria; order Sphenodontia; family Sphenodontidae; genus Sphenodon; species Sphenodon punctatus. The sequence continues at coordinate 1,096,329 of QEPC01004976.1, read as the reverse complement.
CTTTATTAAGGATCTGTGCTCCAAATTGCCAGAGCAGTCCCAGCTCCCAAGAGGTAGCACTAAAGACAGCCTGGATCAAATCGCAGTGGAAGTTTGCGATATCTTAAGTTTGCATGCGAAGGAACAATTTGCATTCACAAAGCACCTAGTGAGCACAACGTTATTACAGGGAGCTCTTTCTGCAGCACACAAGCAATGCTTTCCAATGCGAGCATTGAATGCCTACCCTATGCTACACAAAGACAGACTGAGGACAGAGCTTTCTGTCTTGTATGAGAAGACAGACCTGTATGGTATGAAGGATGTCTCAGAGCTACTTCATACATTACCGGACAACAATCTGCAGGACAGCTTTTCTGAAACTTTGAATCTGGTGAGAATTGCCATCACAACACCAATGACAACAGTGGAATCTGAACAGTCTTTCTAAGCTCTACAGAGAATAAAAGCTTTCCTGAGAAACACAATGACAGCAGAAAGACTGAACACATTGGCAATGCTGTCAATAGAAAAAAGGTTGATCCAATGAATACCTGACTTCAACCACAGGAAAATTGAACTGTCTGTACATCTCAAAGACCTTCAGGTGCCTTTGTTGTACAAGTGATAGACCTGTGCGACTGTTTGTATATAGCGTGCATGGGAAACCCTTTGAGGTGCTTGGCTGGTGAGGCTAAGAAGCTGGGAGGAAGAGAGTTTGTTGTTTGAGTTCTTGGGTAGTTTGTGTGTGGGTGTCTTTAGCTGTGGTTTAGGTTGTGTTTGGAGGAGGGTATGAATGTGTTTGGTTAATGCTGTGTGTTTGGTTAATAAAACCTTGCCTTGAGTCGAAGATCTGTATTCAGCGTGGTTTTTTGTTTTTTTTTACTAATTCATATTATTATTACACATTTATATAGCGTCAGCAGTATACCTGGCTGGTGCTTTACAGTTGTTGTTGGGAGACAGGTCCTTGGCCCAGTGGACTTACAATCTATGAAGGACAAGGATGAGGGGAGCACAGGGAGAGACACAACCATTCCCATTTTTAGAGATTTTTTAACACATGGGGAAACGAGGCTGTAAACTTTCATATTAACTTCAAAATTTGGCTTGGCTAGGCTCCGCCTACCATTGGGCTGGCCCCTCCCACTTCTGGCCACACCAGTCTTGGAACCCACCAGCCGCCACTGATACAAATCATTCCCAGGCTGCAACACGAAGTGTTTCTTCTGCTGAGAACTCTGTGGAATTCATTCCAGAATGGTTTGCATGCAAGCATGAAGGGATGGGTGTCATCATGTGCATTTTCATGAAATGGTCAGTAAAGGCAGATGGTGGCAGTACTAAATCGATTTGGAGTGGAGTGTGAAACCTGAGTAATTGCTTCAAATTTTAAAAATTGGTTTAGTTTTGTACGTGTGAACATGGCCCTAGTGTTTATCTTTGTTTTTTCTTTGAAGGCTGTATTCGGCTCTCATAGGACATGGTCCTCAAACCATCTACTCTGGATTAAAGACTATTCTTTAATCCAGAGTAATTCTATCTATTTGAAGATCATAGTCATTCATATAAATAGAAAAAAAATCCCACAGACTTTTACTGAGGGTTGGAGTAAATCCTGAATGTCTAAAAATTCAGCAGATGAGAAATGAATAGTAATGAATGAAATAAGCATTAAATACAAAGGAATACACAAAATGAGAGTTATTCATTCACAGTTATCAGGGTTGTTATGGTCCATGGGGGAGATAATGGTCCAATGGGGAGGTGTTATGGGGGAGATAATGGTCCAATGGGGAGGTGTGTTCCATCGTTGAGGAGGGAGCGGTGCCTTGTGCTCGTTCCCCTCTCGACCCCCCACACAGGTAGGTTGTGGGTCGAGGCCCAGGAGACCCCGCGCCTTGGTCTGGTGCTGCTGAACGGGACATACACTGGATTTGATTTTCTGCACCAGCCTTGAGGCGGGGGGTCAGTTAGTAGAAGTTAAGGGGGTAGAGCCTTTGTCATGGTCTGACCCGTAGCTCCTTAAGGCGTGCATCCTGGCGCATTTTAGCCCCCGACAGAGTGCAGGACCTATTAGATCAGTCCACCCCCGGAGACTTATGGAACCGGATCGGTTCCGGAATGCTCTGGGGGAGTTTCCCCTGGACCTTGACACTCGCTCTGTTGATGATCTCGTAGCCTTCTGGAACACCTTGTTGGCGGAGGCCATTGACAAAGTGGCTCCCAGGCGTCCGCTGCCCTCCCGAGTCTCCTGCAGGTCTCCTTGGTTTACTGAGGGTCTGCGGTGTTTGAAGCGGGAGAGCAGGCGGTTAGAGCGACGGTGGCGCCGGACTCGCGACCAGTATGATCGATCGCAGCATAAGAGCAGTTTAAAGGCTTATGCTGTGGCGGTGCAGGCAGCAAAGAAGCAGTTCTTTGCTGCTCTTATTGCATCTGCAAAGTCACGTCCAGCGGAGCTTTTCCGGGTGGTGAAAGGCTTGGTCAGTCCTGCCTGTCTCCGCCTGGACCTGGAGCAATCCAGTGACCGCTGTGACCGGTTTATCGAGTACTTTGTAGATAAGATCGCTCGCATCCGCCACGATTTCGGCACCACAGTTATTGCAGAGGATCATCTTGGGGCTATGGATGCCCCGTCCTGTCCTGTTTTGTGGGATCGGTTTCAGATGGTGTCGCCTGCCGATGTGGATTCCTTGTTGGGATCTGTTCATGCCACTACTTGTGAGCAAGATCCATGCCCGTCCTGGCTGGTGAAAGCCAGCCAGGAGACGTTACGGCCGTTGTTGGCTGGGGTGGTTGGTGCCTCCCTTCGGGAGGGCAGGGTGCCTGACTGCCTAAAAGAGGCTGTGGTTAGACCCCTGCTCAAGAAACCATCTCTTGACGCTGATGCTCCTGCCAGTTATCGGCCGGTCTCTAATCTTCCCTTTTTAGGGAAGATTATTGAACGGGCTGTGGCACGACAGCTCCAGGAGCATCTGGACCACATCGGTTTCCTTGATCCCTCCCAGTCTGGGTTTCGGCCTGGGTATGGTACGGAGACGGCATTGGTGGCCTTGGTTGACGATCTCCGTCTGGCGTTGGACCAGGGTCGTCAGACCTTACTGGTCCTGCTAGACCTTTCGGCTGCATTCGACACAGTCGATCATGAGGTGTTGGTGACTCGCCTGCGGGACCGTGCCGGAATTGGCGGAACGGTCTTGGACTGGTTTCGTTCATTCCTGGCCAGGAGAACTCACCGGGTGGTCTTGGGGGAGTGTACGTCTTCCCCCCGGGACCTCACGTGTGGAGTCCCGCAGGGTGCCATTCTGTCCCCCCTCTTGTTTAACATCTATATGCAGCCGTTAGGGGAGATCGTGAGGGGGTTTCAGGGCATGCAGTGTCATCAGTATGCTGATGACACTCAGCTCTACCTCTCCTTTTCCACCGACCCAGGCCATGCAGTCTCCTTATTTTCCCAGTGCCTGTCAGCTGTGGGGGCTTGGATGAGGTTGAGCCATCTGCAACTGAATCCTGACAAGACGGAGGTGATGTTGGTGGGCGAGGGCTTGGGGAGCCTGGGGGTGGTTGAATCTCCTCTTGTTGGGGGGGTTCGCCCCCCCATGGTGTCTCAAGTGCGGAGTCTGGGTGTGCTCCTTGATTCGCGGCTCAGCTTGGAATCTCAGGTTGTGGCCGTGGCGGGGAGTGCGTTTCGGCAGTTACATCTTGTCCGGCGGCTTCGGCCGTATCTCTCAGACTCCGACCTCGCCACTGTCATCCATGCCTTCATCACCTCGAGGCTGGATTACTGCAACGCGCTCTACGTGGGGCTGCCCGAGAAGCTGGTCCGGAGGCTGCAGCTGGTGCAGAATGCCGCGGCCCGTCTCCTGACGGGGGCGGGTTGCAGGGAGCACATGACACCAGTGCTCCGGGTTCTGTACTGGCTGCCTATAAAGCACCGGGCCAGGTTCAAGGTGCTGGTTTTAACCTTTAAAGCCCTTCACGGCCTGGGCCCTGCTTATCTGCGGGACCGCCTCACTCCCCATGTGCCCGTGTGACCCTTGGGATCGTCCGTGGGAGCCTTTTTGGAGGTTCCCCGGGTGAGGCGGGTGGCCACCAATGTTAGATCTTTTTCAGTGGCCACCACTGTGCTGTGAAATTCGCTCCCGGAGGAGGCTCGGTTGGCTCCCACTCTCCTGCTGTTTCGGCGTGTATATAAGACCTGGCTGTTCCATCAGGCTTTTGGCGAGGGGTAGGGGTGGGGGGTTTCCCCACATTGTATTGTATTTTCAATTGTTTTAAATTGTTTAAATTGTTTTTTTTTTTAAATGATTGAACATTGTTCACCGCCCCAGGCTGCCCTGTGGGCAGGAGGGGCAGGATATAAATTTTAAATAAAATAAAATAAAAATATAATTGTCCACATATAAAAGCATGCCAAGTGAAAAAAAATAAAAATTCTAAAAAAGATAAAATTACGCTGGATTAAAAATAAAAATTCGCTTCGTTTGTGCCTAAATTGAAATACTTAATAATGGATTATGGTTAATTAGAATAAACAGTTCTTTAAACTATTTTAAAGACCACCATTATTTGGTCACCACCAAAATGAACATGAATATCTGAATATTCAGATATTTTTAAAAGGTCAGAAACAAAAGACAGTCAGTATATTTGTTTTATCTGAAGGAACAGGGTGAAAACAGAGATGACACTAACCACCCTTTAACCACCCTTGGTGGTCATTTATGCATGGGAGGCAATAGTTCTTTTAGTCAACTATTACAGGACTAACTAAATAGCCATTTTCTTCATTTGCACTAGGTACCATTGTGACAAACATCTCAGAAAACGACATCTATAAGGGTTGCTGATGAAAGAAAGAGGAATTTGTCAATTTTTAAAAAAAACAATTAATGAGAAAAATTACCTCATTCACTCCAACTCCTCTGGTCACAGAACAAACCCCTCCAAAGTAACTCAGGCTACTCCTCTTGTAGTGGAATGTCACATTCCTTAAGAACAAAATCAAATAAAAAGAATATTTTATTGGAATATCCAATACAGTAATCTGCAACTGGATACTCTTCATCTGCCTGAAACATCAAACCTCCAGACATAGCACAATAAATTACATGCTTATTAGTACTCATTTTGCTTTCTTTCATAAAGATTGAAAACCCCAAACCACTTATTCTGAAGTAGTCTTATTGATTTCAACAAGACTACTCCAGAGTACGTGATTTGATGATTACAGACACAGGGACAAATTTTAAAGCTATGTTACAATTCTTAAAAAAATAAAACAGTTTACTAGGTATCCCTTGCCACAAAGATGCTATGCATATCTTTCAGATTTAGCCTTCTACCTGCAAACAAAGAAAAACTTTTGATGTATCTGAATAAGGTAAGATCACAGCTCATGACAATACAGTTACAGTCTGTTCTTTTTTATTGTTGAAACCCCTATACCAGGAAAAGAACTCAAACCCATGTCTCCAACAAAATATTGCAAGGCATTACTATCATGTTTCAAATCATGAAAATACTGTATATAATTATATACAATTTCTCAGGGAAATTCACATTAGTGTTTGGGCCAGGAAATTGCTGTGAATATTTTTTGGGATAGTGTAAGGACATGCATCTGAAGTAGGCCAAGCTCTTCTCCAGACAGGATCACGAGGAAGGGCTCAGAGGCCACTCACTCATCCTGCAGACTCAGCCCAGCACTCAAGATCAATTTCACAATACCCTGTCTGGGACTTCCCTGTCCTAGATACACAATGGATGTAAACAGATGAACGGCAGCTCTGGGATGGCCATGCTAGCCTGCTTCACCCCTGGGTGGCCGATCTGTCTGAAAACGACTAACCAGATGGTAAAGCCAAACAAGCAGGGCAGCCCCGCTTGCGGCACTCAGTAACATCCTGGAGTGCCACCAGTAGAGCTGATGTCTGTCTGCTCAGTGGACCCATGCTGTAGCTCCACTCCTGGCTAGCCATTGCTCTGACAACACCATAGAGTTGTGTGGGTGGAACCTAGAGTGTTGAGTGATCGTCCACAACTCTATGGTATTTGGGGAGAACTCGCTGGGTCCATCTACGGCATACTGAGATCGGGCTGGAAGTGGGCAAACGTGGAGAAACACCCAATGTGAATGGCTGGAGACCAGTAGTTCCAGAACACAGTTGTGTATTCTGGGATTAAAGCTGACTCATGGCTTGAAGATGATGGCTCTGGGGCAGGCTCTGTTAGCCACCAAGTCCCTTGTGCAGGCAGAGTGGCTACTGCAGTCAAGGTTCCAGGACACACTGGACACCTAATCCACCAAAAGGAGACCAGCGCCTCACCACCCATTACCCACCCATCATGCATGCTCCAATCTCTGCACTGGTTGCCTATAGTTTTCTGAGCTTGATTCAAAGTGTTGGTTTTGACCTATATAGCCCTACACGGCTTGGGCCCTTCCTACTTGTGAGATCGCCTCACTCCCCGGGTTCTGGATCGGCCTCTGCGGTCGGCTGGGGACGCCATGTTGGAGGTCCCTCGGGTTCTCCGGGAGGTCACACAGGACAGGGCGTTCTCAGTGGCTGTGCCGCGCTTCTGGAATTCCCTCTCGGTGGAGGCCCATCTGGCCCCGGCCCTCCTGACCTTTCATAGGAATTGTAAGACCTGGCTGTTCCATCAGGTGTTTGGCGAGGGAGAGGGGTGACGGGTTGGATGGGGTGGGGGATTTGGGGAGGGGATTGGGGTTTTTTGTTGTTTTTTGCTATTATTGTTATTTATTGTGGATATTTTAACTGTTTTAATGTATTTTATATTTATTGTTGTTAGCCGCCCCGGGCTGCCTGTGGCAGGAGGGGCGGGATACAAATTTTCTAAATAAAAGTCTGCCCAGACTAAGAACTCTAGGGATTTTTGGGCCCTGGTTAATGGGAAAATTCGCACCTCCTCTAATCCTTGGTCAGTCCATATAGATGATGATGAGTGGGTTGTATTTTTTAAAAATATTTTTGGCATAGATGATGAGATTGAAGCAGATGCCTTAGAGCTGATTTCCTCCCTGCAATTGCATACAAGTCAGACTTGTAACCTACGAGTTGACCCTGCAGAGGTGCTGGTTGCAATTGGTACTTTGAAATCGAATAAGGCCCCGGGTGGGGATTTTATCGCCGCAGAGGTTTTACAGGCACACCCTGCCTGGTGGGCTCATCTGTTAGCTATGTACTACTCATGTATTAATCAATCCCTTCAAGTACCCACAGGGTGGGGTGCCAGCATCATTGTACCTATATTTAAGAAAGGGAACCCCTCAGATCCAGGCTATTATCATCCCATAAGTTTACTCCCGGTTATTGGAAAACTGTATTCCAGGATCCTCCTTGGCTACCTGGAAGCTTGGACTTTGGAATATAACCTTATACCACAGGAACAGATAGGGTTCAGGAAAAATGTCTCCATTATGGATAATGTGTTTGTGCTGCGACATATAATAATGAAATATACGGTAATTAGATCTGGACTCCTTTTCTTAGCGTTCATAGATCTCCGTAAGGCATTCGATTCAATTTCTCGCCCCAAGTTGTGGAGGAAGCTGTTGAACTGGGGTATTGATAAGCATTTGCTTGCTCTGCTCATCTTTGTTCACACAAATAACACTGCTAGAGTTAGAACAGGGACTGATGGCAGACTCTCTCGATCATTTAAAGTGGCGAGGGGAGTCAGGCAAGGGTGTGTTCTGGCTCCCCTGCTCTTTAACCTTTATATCAGTGATTTACCCCAGTGCTTCTCCCCAAAAGGCTGCCCATTCTCCAAGAATACGGACCAGATCACTTAACACTTTATTATATGCCGATGATTTAGTTCTGATATCACAAACAAGGAAAGGCCTTTTATACCAGCTGGGTATGTTAGCGGATTATTTCTCTGAAAATGAGCTGACACTTAATCCACAGAAGTCTCAAGTGATGGTCTTGGGGAAGACGAGGCCACCTATCTATTCTTGGAATGTAGGGAATGACTCTCTTAAGCAAGTGGAGTCGTATGTTTACCTGGGGGTCGTTTTTACTCAAAACGGTTCATTGGGTAAGCATAAAAAGTGTTTAGCTCTTAAAGCAAACGCAACAGCCAAGGGGATTTTGAGGTTAGCCTCAGGCTCCTCAGGTATCACTATCTCAACCATCCTGGGAGTATTTTGAGCCAAAGCCCAGTCCCTATTAACTTTTGGAGTGGAGTTGACTTCAAAGGGGGACAATCAGGTACTCGAAGTGATACAGAACAAGTTTCTAAGGAGCCTTTTAAGGGTCCCACAGGCGGTCCCTGCTGCTATTCGTGCAGAGACGGGAATGATAGCCATCTCTAGCTTATGTAAGTTACAGGCGCTTAGATACTGGTCCAAACTATACCATCAGGACAGAGGTCTTCTTGCGTCCTGGTCTCTGGAAGAGGAACTAGAGTATGAGGGAGCAGGGACTTATCCCTGGCTGTCATGGATATCTTCTTGTTTAAGGGACTTAGGGTTCTCATTCTCTTTCTTCCAGGATAAAACTTTTGCTTCTCAGAAACTTTTGATCCGACAGAGGGTTTCTGATATAGCAAAGCAAGATGACCTGGCCAAGCTCATCACATGGAAGGTCTCGCCGCATTATCATCTGACAAAAAATATCCATGAGCTGGAGTCCTACCTGGATACGTTGACCAGGCCAGACATGCGTAGGGCCTTTACGCTCCTTCGTTTCTGAATGCTCTCCTCCGCCATCACTGAGGGAAGGTATATGTATATACCCTGTGAGGCTCGCACCTGCCCTTGCAATGGCTTGGAGTTGGAAGATATGATGCATTTCTTCTTCCACTGCCCCTTGTATGCTAATATTAGGGCAGTCTGGCGGGGGTACAAGGTCATTAAAGACAACAACAGGCGCTCCGGGCACAGAGCCCGGACCGCCCCCTACTATGACGCCATGGACCGCATCCTACACATGAAGGGGTCCATAGTCTCCCTGTGGCTCGTGGGGAGCGCCGTGGTCCAGGGCAGGGAATAGGCTGAGGTAACCCCTCCCTTCACCGCCCCCAAGACACCGGCTCCAGGAGCCCCGGGCCCCAAGCGAAACGCCCCGGGACCTTGGGGACCAGCAAGCACCCCTCGCGCGCCAGCCCCGAGAGCCCCCAACCAATGTCCATAGCAAGAGGATCCGAGGCCAGCACACTGGTCACCATCAGCCAGTGGACGCAGGGGGACCTCAGTCACACTGAGGGGTTGGCCTCGAAGAACTCCAAGACTGACATAGAGAGTAAGCTGGCGGGTGGGACGGGACACTGACCGGGGGAACAGGCCCGAGGGGGGAAGGGGGCCCACAGGCCACGGGCCCACCCCCAGCAACCCCCCTACACCCCGGACCCCGAAAACGGGGCCCGGGGGCCGCTGGAGGACATGGTCCGCCGACACCCACCCACCCCTCCCCATTCCCGCACAGGTCATGACACGCCCCGGCACCTGCGACAGCCTGGCAGGGAGACGGAGGCGAGCAGCCCCAGGAGCAGCCAGAGGGCCCAGGTGAGGCAACACGACGAGGGGGGGGAGGCCCGGGGAGCCAGGGCGGGGGAACCGGACCCTGGGGTGGGGGCGGCCGCAGGGGGCAGCTGGGAGAGGGAACTGGCTGCCCTCCCGAGGGGGGGTCCTATGGTCCCCCAGCCATGTCACAGGAGAGGGGGAGGTTGGCTGGGGCGGCTAACCATCCCCTACCATGCACCCCAACAGGACGACCCGCCGGGGACCAGGAAGGCAGTCCCGTGCCCCCAGCCCAACAGATGAGGGAGCACCAGGCATGGGTACGGCGCCGCAGGGAGGAGCAGGCAGAGGATGTAGTCCGCTCCACCACAGAGCAGGGCAAGTGGATGATCGAGGCCATTGACTGCATGGAGATGGTCACCGAAAGGGCCGTGCAGCAACCGGAAGCCAGGAACCGGAGGCTGCAGGCGGAGGTGTGCCTCGAATGGAGGCAGGAGCGCCAGGAGCACAGCAGGCAGGTGGAGGCGTTCGGGCGGCTGGAACAGGCCATAGACCGGATGGTCAAGGAGCAGTCTGCCAAGATGGACCGGTCATATGGCATTGGCACCTCGCTGCTCCTACACACGGGTACTATGACTACCTAAGTGATGGCAACCGCCCCGCCGGGCAACCTGCCTGCCCCAGCCCCAATGCCGGGCACCTCGGTGCCCCCACCGCCTCTGCCACCACCCCAGCCGCCAGCACGCTCGCTGGGGCTGCACTTCTGCCTACCAGTCCCTGTAGGCCTCCGGAGGGAGCTGCCGGCCAGGGAGGCCCCTCCGGCCCCGAGCCTGCCCGCCCTCCCACCACTGCCTGACCCTCAGGACACCAAGGCCTCCCAGGACACTGTTGGGAACACAGACAGCAGGGTGGAGGGGATCTCCCAGAGCTCCATGGTGCCCATTGGGCGGCCGTGAGGGAGACTCCGGAAACGAGGGGGAAGGGGGGACGGGGGAGGGCGGCCTGAGGGGGGGTGACCACTGGGAGGTGGGGCATGGGCGAGGTGGTGGGAGCACTTGTAGAAGGGTGAAACAATAAATGCACGGGCACCAAAGTCGCCTTCGTGTGTCTGTTTGCGAGGCCTGGGGAGCATAGGTGTGTAGGAGCGCAGCCAAGGTGCTGCTGGGGCCCCGGAGTGTGGAGGGGGAAGAGTGCACGGCCTCAGCCCTCGGCCTTCCGGCTAATCCACCTCGCCAGGGCGACCCGGATGCGCTTTGCGTATCGGTACTCCCGCGGGTTCTCTGCGTTCACATAGAGAGGCATGGGGCCGGGGGGCCACCGGGGCATGGGGTAGTCGAGGGCGGCCCCCTCGGTCTCGCACATGTTGTGCAGCACACAGCAGGCTCCAATCACAAGGGAAGAGGTCTCCACCATGTAGTCCAGGAGGCCCGTGAGGTTCCTCCAGTGCTGCTAGAGGGGCCCCGAAGGCCCTCTTGACCACGGTCCGGCTTGCACACAGGTGAGAATTGAAGAGCGCCTCTGCAGGGTTCCGAGTGACCGGATATGCCTTCATCAGCCAGTGGGTAAGCTGGGTCCCCCAGGATGCAGGGGGGCATCATCACCCCCTCGATCTGGGTCATCCCCATGTCCGTGAAGTCTCCGTGGTACATCTGGACATAGAAGGGCGAGATGGTCATGATCCGGGCATCGTGGCTGCGACCAGAGTGGCCCGTGTAAATGTCTATGAACCGACCCCAGTAGTCCACGACCGCCTGCAGCTGAAGGGAGTGGTACCCGTGTTGACTGACGTATTCCGAGGCCTCCCCAGCGAATGGGCGGAAGATCTCTATGTCGGTGCCGTCCAGGGTGCCCATGCAGTTGGAGAATCCCCCAGCCGCGAAGCCGGCCATCATGGCCCCCTGGTCCACCAGCTGGATCACTTGGTCCACGCCCTCCACCGCCTCGCAGACATCCCGCAGGATCCTGGCAACAGTGCTCACCCTGACGCCTAAGTGCTGCGAGACGGAACGGCAGGAGTCGGGTGTTGCAAGGGCCCAGACCCTGATGGCCACCCGCTGGACCATGGGTATGGGGGCCTGCATGGGGGTGGCCTGACGCTCCAGCCAGGGTGTTAACAGCTCCGCAAGTCGCAGGAGAATGCGCATGTCCATCCCAAAGTGCGCTCTCCAGGCGGTCTCATCCCACTGAGCCATGCACACCCACAGCCGGGCGGCCAGGTGCACCTCTGCAGTCTGGATACGCGGGAGGTCTGTGTGCGAGTGGTACCACTCCGTGCTCACGGCTAGGTGCATCCTGCAGGCACCCAACTGACCCAGCTCCATGGTGACCGGTGCCCCTAGCGGGTTGGGGCCACACCTGTCGTAGGTTGGGACCTGTGTTGCCCCGCCCCCTGTTTGCGCCCTTCCAACCGGGCTCAGGGCCCCGGGTTGTTATGGGACGCCCCCCGGCCGGCAGGCCCGGCTCCTGCAGGGCGAGCGGGGTGGAGAGGCCGCAGCTAGTCCAATGCACGCACATGCCTTCCCGGCAGGGGGCATGGTGCATGGTCCTGCCTTTGGCTGGGCGTGCGGGCAGCAGCAGCATTCCTGCTGTCATCACCTCCCACCTCTCGGTGTCGGCTGCCAGCTGTCCTCAGGGCCCCGCTTAGTGTGTAGGCTGTTCTGTCTGTGTGCTCTGTTCCAGCAGCTGAGCTGGGTCCGCACCCCACGCCTCGCTCTGTAGCCGTACAGTGTTGCGACCTGTGCCCTTATCGCTTGGCCTTGGAGCTACCCTGCTTCCCCTCCCGTCCCTCCAGGGATTGAGGAACCCTCCTTTCCTTGCACGGAGTATCCGCCGCTAGCTGGACCATGGCTGGCCGCTCTTCCCCAGGGCTCCCAGGCCGCAGCACCCCCGGGCCCCCCACAGCTGGACCTTCTGCGAGTTCATGGCCCTGTGTGACCTGTGGCATTTCCCGGCCGTGCAATTGCTTTTGAGCTGCCCGGACAGCCTCACAGGTGCCTACAAGAATATGAGCTCTGGGCTGCGGTACTATAGCTATGTGGTGAGTGCCCGCGATTGCCGGCTGCATGCGGAGACGCTAGGCCTGTGTCCCTTTCCCAATGGGCGCATTGACGAGATCAGGTACTCGCATGTGGGATGATCGGCGGTGGAGACCATGTCCGCCCTCTCTGTGTGCAGCCTGGCTGCCTACATGGCCTGTCTGGTGGAGGGGGGTCTTGCCTTGGCTGTGTCCTTCTTTGGCTGTGTTCACGGGGCCCGGGGTTACCAGCGGTTCTGCGGGGTGATCTATCACCGCCTGTTGGAGCAGAGTCACCTTCCGTGGCCCCCAGCTGCTGACTATGGCTTGTCGGAGCCCTCTGAGGCGGAGGTGTCGGCGCTGGCCGGTGTGTGGTCCCGGTCCGATGTGCACGTGGGGCTCGCTGCTCAGGATTCCTTCGAGGCATACTACCTGATCGCCCACCACATGTCTATGCTGGGGTATCATCAGGGCATGCTTCAGTGGCCCCACTTCATGCACCTGGTGGGCCACCTGGCCCCCTGCAGCTGGCTGTGAGGCCCCCTGTGCCTTCCAGGCCTGGATGCTGGCCCAGCTGTGACCTCCCGCCTCCACCCCGCTGCCACGGGTTGCTGGCCACTTCCTCCATGATGTCCCTGGCTCGGTGCTGTGTTGGCTGATGCCTGGGGTCCCGCTGCCCCTGCCTGTGCCTCCGGGCCTCCTCCGCAGAGCCCCCCTGTCCGCCTCCACGATTGGTGTTCCCCTCCGTGGCTGCCATCTCCCGTGGCTGTTTTCTGAACGCTGCGGTGGCTCCCGCGCCCCGGGTGCTGCTGTCCTTCCTGGTCCGGCCTCCCTCCCTCCTGTGCACGTGCCCCCCCCGCCCCCTGGGTGCCTCTGTGACTGTGGGGTGCTGGGGCCCCTGGACTGCACCTCCCGGCATCCTCCCGGAGGGGGGGGCTGGCTTGTTGACTGGCTACTCCGCTCTTTGGCCCCAGCATGCCTCCATCCCATCCATCGCACCCTACCCAGCGCATGGGCTCCCTGCTAGCCACCTGGACCATTCCCAGGCCACTACCTGGACCGTGTGGCCTCCCCCTGTGCCTGTGCTGTGCCCCTGCGGGGTCCCCCAGTTCCAGGACTGCCTGTGTAGCTGTGGGGGTGCCTGTGCAGGCTGTGTTGTTGTGGGGGTCTGGATGCCGTTCCCCGTGTCGTGCCCTGGCCCCTGGGCCGGTTCCCCCCTGTGTCCGTTGTGCTGTGTGTGCCGTCCGTCCTGCTGTGTTCCCCCTTCCCTTCCCTTCCTTTCCCGTGTGGGTGTGCGCGCGCCAGGGCGTGTGTTTGTGCTGTGTGTTCCACTGTGCCCTCGTTTTCCCTGTGCCTGTTGCGTGTGCTGCCTCTTCTCCCTCCCTTCCCGTTTCCCTTGTGTGGACGTTCCCTGTAGGCGCTTTTGGCTTCCTTTGCCCTCAGCCGGCCATGTCTGTGTCCCGCCCCTCCCTGGTGCCTTCAGGGTGTTCTGACTACGGCCCGGGATCAGCATAACGTCCGTTGCGCTGCCCTGGGCGTGGTCTGCCGGTCCGATTCCCTGCCGTGGTCCCGCTCCCGTCATGTCTGTTTGGGGCCTTTCTTGACTGCGGAGGGTGGTTAGACGGGTCGCCACCGCTGGGAATCCACTGTGGTGATTTGGGTGCCCGTAACGTCTGAAATCACCTATAATCTAAGGCTTCATGGACGTCAGTGCCAATGAGATCTTTATGTGCCAGGGAAATCTCAGGGGAAAACTCCAGTGTAGGGGTTTGTTTCTGTCGATACTTCTTACCCTGGCACTCCAGCTCCAGTTAGAGGTCTCAGCACAGAAGGGTGCAGAGGGGAGAAAAGCCACGATGCTGTGACGGGCATCCCAGTAAAGTGTGTGGCATTTTAGGTTGTAGCTTTAAACCTGTTGGCACCTAAGTGCCTCTTGGAATGGACTGTGATGGCGCCTCCTCAGGTGAAGCTGAGACCATCAATACCAGGACCTGCTCTTGCATGGACATGGCCCAAACAATTAAGTGTTCTGCCAAGTGGCAAGCTCTGTCTTTTCTTGCTTGGGATTTAAATCCCCGATAGATGTTGCACACCCAAGTGTTATGCTCAGGCCCCAGGCAGAAGACGCACCAAATGTGGGCATCAGAATCCAGAGGCTTCGCTGCACAAACTGTGCAGTGCCTAAACCCTTTCCTGAAGGCCATACAGTATTAACTGTGCTATACAACTGAGCAGGCTGAAAGTGAGAAGAAATGAACTGATGGGGCTGGCGAGCTATTTATACACCGAGATGATGTTACATCAGAGCATGAGGGGAGGAAATTGCTTTCTCTACTCCAAGCTAAGTGCTAGATGGTGCCAAACACCTATAATGGGACTTGGTGAGAGGATAATGAAGAAAAAGAACATGGTAGATCTCTTAGTGGACCTTCTCTGAGATACTTGCATATAAGGAAGAGCAACATACATTATCCCCCCACCCCCGACTATGTATAGTGTCCTAGTACATACGAGAGTAGATGTACAGCATCAGCATGCTGTTTGATGTGGTGCTGTCGGTATTTGGAGAAGTCATGAAGCATCTGCACTGGATCAGGACGAATTTTAATATAATCTTTATCTGTCCAGGTTTCCACAGCAACCAAAACCACTCTGGTGTTCAGATGCTCCTTGTAAATCTGGGGGCAGAGACAGGACAGGCACAGGAGTAGAACACTGGGTCAAACATGCACAGTTTGCCAATCAGTCAGTGGAAGGACAGGGGGGTAAAGTAGGAGGAAAACATAGTTATAAAGTTAGCTTATATGCCTTTAATTTTCTAAAAATCAATATTCTGCAAACCTTGCTTTATTAAATGTAGTATTCTAAAGGACAAAATCATTTGTTTATTATACCAAATTTATTATACCTCTGCCCAACCTCAAACCCTCTTCACCCATTAGCAATTCTCATATTTGATCATGCCAACATGGGATCACTAAACAGATTTATCCATACTTCCCCATGGCAATTTCCTAACCATACTCTGAGTGATCTCAATGGTAACCAATTTTTAAAAAGCATGCATTTTAAGAGTATATGCATTTTAAAGGAACACCTTTAAAGCATACTCTACTGCTCTTACTTGAGGAGAGTGATGTGTAATCACCTTTCCTAGCTGTTCTAGTGACTGTTTACAGCAGGGAAAGGGACTCTCAGGTCCAGGGGCCAAATTTGACCCACAGCAAGTTTTTATGTGGCCCCTTTTTATTTCCTGGATCTGGCCCCTGGATCCAGTTCCCACCTCCAACCACTGGAAAACTGAGTTCAGGATAAGGGACTAAAGATGAATTCATACACACAAGGATAGGGGAAAGATCAATAACACAAGTCTATGATCTGGGCCCTCTGTTTCTTGAGTACATCCCTTAAGCAACCCCACCCGCAACCTGTAATCACTATTTCACTATGTGGCCCTCAGAGCTTGTACTAATTGTCAAAGTGGCCATCAGATGGAAATGGTTCCCCGCCCTTGGTTTAGAGTAAGCACTGCATAATGGGTGCCCCGCCCTTGAAGGGATGTATCAGTCATGATCAATATCTGAGATGTCAGAGGAAGGAACAGAATGCCTACTAGAATATTTGATTCCTGTTTCCACCAAGACAGATGATCTATGAGATGCATGTTCAATGGAGTCTTTGCTAGGGATGGGCGAACAGAACGGAGTTCAGAAATTCGGTTCAGTTCGGTTTGAAATTCAAGTTCGGAAATTTGGTTCGTTTCAGTTTCAAATTTGAGTTCAGTTCGGAAGTTCGGTTTGGTCGACCGAACAGACCAAGTTCGGTCAAATTCCGAACTTCCAAACCACGTTCGGCCATTCAAAACCAGTTTTTTTGGTGTGTGTTGCCACTAGGGATGGGTGAACAGAACAGAGTTCAGAAATTCAGTTCGGTTCGAAATTCAAGTTCGGTTCGGAAGTTTGGTTTGGTCGACCGAACAGACCGAGTTTGGTCCGAACTCCCGAACCATGTTCGCCCATCCCTAGTCTTTGCAGCTAGTAAATGCTGGAAAGGATGGAATCTTAGGCTAGCATCTGGCGTGATAAATGTTGACGCTGCCATTAATCTCACTGGTCTCAGGGAAAAAAATCATCTGAATGTGTCTTCTGATGCTCAATGGAGGGAGTCTAAAGTTGTCCCTATGAATCTGATGCGCTGAGATGGCAGAAGTTTGGACTTGTTCCACTTCATTAAGCATCTGAGATCCTGAGGTAAATTGCCCCTTGTATAGATTGGGTTAACTACTCTGGAAGTTGGCTTGATGAGCCAATTGTCCGAGTAGGTTTGAATACCTCTTCTCCGCAAGGGCCCCAATTCAAGGCCCATACAAGTGTCATGATGCCACTGTCCAGCAGAGGGAGTGGCAGGGCTGTGGCAGTGGATGCAGGCTCGATCTATGCACATGCAGAGACTTTAGATTTGGGCCAAGGTGGCCACTATAATTGATAGGCACTGTGTAAAGATCCTTAAGGTGAAAGGGAGTCCAAATGGGAGAACCCTGAACAATAATGTGAAGCACCTATCATAAAGCAGAGAAATTTGCAAAGCCTTGGACACATGGGGATATGAAAACATGTGTCCTTTATATTGAAGGTGTCAAACCAATCACTGTTCTATAGGGAAGGAATAATATCTACTAATATCTGTTGAGACATCTAAGATCCGTACTGGGACAGAATCTTTTGGGGGAATAAGGAAATAGTAGGGCACAGGATTTTTCTACTCCCGAGATGGTTGGGGCCTTCTTTTATGGCTTTTCTTTTTTAAGAAGGGTTTTGATTTCTTGTTTCAGAATTGTCTTGTGAGATTGGTCCCTGAAGAGGGCCAAGGCCAGTGTATGTGCTGGGGATACTTAGAAAAATTCCAGTGAAAGATTCTAGGATAGCTCCAAGTCACAGTTTATTGTAGCGTCGGGCTTACTTCAGCATCCTCAAGCAAATTCTCAAAAGTTTTACTTAGCCTGGGCAAAAGAGGATGTTGAAGATTTATTCCTAAACTTCTGTTTATAGTGTTTCTTTTTTATATGAACATGAGGAGTAGGAAA
Organism: Sphenodon punctatus; assembly: GCA_003113815.1. NCBI lineage: Eukaryota > Metazoa > Chordata > Lepidosauria > Sphenodontia > Sphenodontidae > Sphenodon > Sphenodon punctatus. Next base: position 1,078,767 of record QEPC01004976.1, on the reverse strand, counting down.
TGTAAGGTTTCATGTAGTGATGGGAATAGAAGGTGAATTAGTTTGTATGTAGTACTTAGTTTGTAAGAAATTCTTCCTTTCCAACGGCTGTGACATTCCTAGAGAAGGGGCAGTTATCTTGTGTCTTTCAAGTTTAAGGACTTCAAAAGGTCTTAAAACTGACTAATCCTTCTCCTTCTTCAAAATTCAAAATTTCTGTTTTTAACTTAGAATTGTGCTGGAGAGAGACTGATCTTAGTCAGGCATGACATGTTATTTCTGTACCTGAGGCCACAGTTCAATATGTGTCTGGTGTGATGTTCCAGGACATGGCCCCTTTAAGCTGGTCTGTCCATCACTAGGGATATGCCCACAATGGAAGACTGAAGAGTGAGAAACTCCAGGGCATAAAGCACTAGCCTGTGAGCTCTCCAGGGTCCTGAAATAGAGATTACTTAACAGTAACTCAGTTCTTCGAGAGAGCTCCGCATATTCTCACTCTTGGGACCTTTCCCTGCACCACTGGGCATCAGAGATGTTCAGATTGTCAGCATTTCCCAGGTAGATTGCCTGGCAGTCTTAGAAACTTGTTTGAGGGCTCCTAGAACTACCCCTCCCATCCCGTGAAAAGCACAGGCAATAGCTCTCACAAGAACAGGTTCCTATAAAAGGGAAGGGTGGAACCTTCACTGCCTCAGTTCCTTGCAACTCCTGGCAACAGAGCGTGAACTCTGAGACATAGGGGAAGGATGGGCAGGTAGTGAGAATACACAGAGGTCTCTTGAAGAACTGAGTTTCTGGTAAGTAACCTCTATTCTTTTTTGAGGATCTCCGCAATTCTCACTCTTGGGCGAGTGAAAACCAGAGATAGCACCTACCTGTAGGAGGAGGGAGGTGAGAAAGTTAATCAAATAAGGAGTGAAAGACTGCTTTGCCCACGGCTGAGTCTGATCTAGCTGCCATATCTAGGGCATAGTGTCTCAAAAAGGTGTGAAGTGAGGACCGTGTTGCAGCTTTGCAGATATCGAGAATGGGAACACTGTGAAAATTAGCTATAGAAGTAGCCACTTCTCTGTTAGAGTGAGCTCTCTGTCCCTCAAATAAGGTCTTTTCTGTCATCTCGTAGCATCTTTGGATACACAAGATGATTCATTCTGAGATTATCTGAGAAGTCACACGAACACCAATACGGCTTCCTCCATAGGAGATAAAGAGTGTGTCCATTGCTCTAATAGGCTTTGTGTGCTCAAGGTATAAAGACAGAGCCCCTTCAGACCTAATGTGTGTAGCATTCTCTCTGCTGAAGAGGAATGAGGCTTCAGGAAGAAAACCGGGAGCAAGATTGATTGGTCTGGTCAGCGTGGGAGAGTCAACTGTCTTTCACTATGCTGAGGAGCGTCTAGAACCATACTTGTCTGGGCCATCAAAAAGCTATGAACACAAGGTGGGCTGCATCTCTTTTTGCCTTGTGAACCACCTTGTGCAGGAGAGGCAGAGGAGGGAGTATACATGAATTCCATGTTCCAGGGACCCATGAACGCATCTGAAATAGATCCTGGAGCATGGCCTGTCCTGATGCAAAAACATGTCTTTTTGCGTTGTCTGCGGAGGTGAAAGATCTATGGAAGGTGTGCCCCATAAGTTGAAGATCTTGTCGAGTATGTCATTGTGTAGACTCCACTTGTGACGGTCCAACAGTTCTCGACTGAGTTGAACTGCTATACAATTCTCCTGTCCCGCTAGATGGACAACTTGTAGGGTGATGTTGTGCTTTACATGTAATTTCCATAGGGATTCCGCTTCTTGAGACAGTTCTGTGGTTCTTGATCCCCCGTTTGTTTACATACCACATAGCGGTGGTGTTGTCTGTTTACTATGAGGATGGCTATGTTTTGAATATGCAATACTAGGGCCCGGAGCACCCAGCGGATTGCTCTGAGTTTAGTAAGTAAGTAATTTATTATTACAGCATTAGCTTCTGCCATAACCAAAACACAATTAATACAAATAAATACAAAAACAATGCAAATGTATAAAACACCCCAAAAAAATAAGAATACAGAATCAGATCATTATCCAAATCCATATAATTATGTAGCACAAACTCTAAGATATAATTCCCTTGTTTGACAGCAAGCACCTTCCACTTAATATTATTTCAGAGCCATTCTAGGATAAGTAACCCTAATCACTGCTGCCCAGGAGGCGAATATTGCTAAATTCATAATAGCATCAAAATCAATCTGCTGATGCAGCCATATCAGCTTATCTCGGAAATTTTTTTAATCTGCTTCAACATAGGGGCAAGAAAACGAGCTCTAATATCCACAAAATATAGACACTCGAGGACATAGCATACAGAATCTTCAATCATCCCCATCTCACATGGGCAGATCCTCTTCTCTGGGGGAATAGTCAGTCTACGTCCCACTGTTATCGCAGTCATCATCTACTCTACTCGTAACCTAGCCAGATGTGTACGAAGGGCAGGTTTTAAATCAAAGTGTAAATATTTAGCTCTTCCCTCTGGTTTCCAAAAACAATAATGTGGAGCCATACGGCTAACTCTTAGGGCTGCAAAATCGCTCTGTTGAGCTATATATTTTAATCTTTGCTGTAACCTCTCTTTTTCTCCTAGCGAGAAAAACCTCACCTCTTTATTAATGATGAGGCCAAACCCAGTCTCATTTAAGGTAACAATCACAAATCATAGCCAAGGAAACGGTAATGGCCTGGCTCGTGAGGTATCTTCCACGCAGCACATTTTAACAATGCGCAATGGACTAAAGGGCAAAAGTTTAAACCAGTAGTTTATAAGTCGCCTAGTACACTACTGCTAGCGAATCTATACCCAATTCAGATCTAATAAACTGGGCAGGCAATGACGGGGGAAATTCCAACAGAGATGAAAAAAATTGTTTGTGCTGCTTCCAGATGTTTATCTGCAGCAAAACCCCAAACCTCTGTTCCATACACCACTTATAATATCCCTTTTGCCTAATATGCTCTCAAAACAGCAGTAATTGACCTTCCTCCATGAGCAGCTTTAAACTTTTTAATAGCAAAAGAAGATTAAGCCATTTTTAATGCTCTGAGTTTAAGTACATTTATGATGTGTCTTTTCCAGTGACCAGAGGCCGTGAACCCTGAGGTCGTTCATAAAGGCTCCCCACCCTGTTAGAGATGCATCCATAGTGATGGTGACATTGGGCTGAAGGGCCTCCAATGGGACACCCCTGCAAAGATGTACTTGGTTTGTCCACCATTGTAGGGTCCATAGTACGGATGAAGGGATGGAAAGCTTCTTGTTGAGAGACTGTAAGCCTGGAATGTAGACAGTCTTCATCCATTGCTGCAGGGGGGGTCAGTTAGTAGGAGTTAAGGGGGTAGAGCCTTTGTCATGGTCTGACCATTACCTCCTTAAGGCGTGTATCCTGGCGCATGTCAGCCCCCGGCAGGGTGAAGGACCTATTAGATCGGTCCGCCCCCGGAGACTTATGGACCTCGATTGGTTCCGGAATGCTCTGGGGGAATTTTCCCTGGACCTTGACACCCACTCTGTCGATGATCTCATAGCCTTCTGGAACACCTTGTTGGCTGAGACCATTGAGACAGAGTGGCTCCTAGGCGTCCGCTGCCCTGCCGAGTCTCCCGCAGGTCTCCTTGGTTTACTGAGGGCCTGCGGTGTTTGAAGTGGGAGAGCAGGCGGTTAGAGCGATGGTGGTGCCAGACTTGCGACAAGTATGATCGATCGCAGCATAAGAGCAGTTTAAAGGTCTATGCTGTGGCGGTGCAGACAGCAAAGAAGCGGTTCTTTGCTGCCCTTATTGTATCTGCAAAGTCACGCCCAGTGGAGCTTTTCCGGGTGGTGAAAGGCTTGGTCAGTCCTGCCTGCCTCCACCTGGACCTGGAGCAATCCAGTGACCGCTGTGACCGGTTTATTGAAAACTTTGTAGATAAGATTGCTCACATCCGCCACAATTTCTGTACCACAGTTATTACAGAGGATCATCTTGGGGCTATGGATGCCCCGTCCTGTTCTGTTTGTGGGATTGGTTTCAGATGGTGCCGCCTGCCAATGTGGAGTCCTTGTTGGGATCTGTTCATGCCACTACTTGTGAACAAGATCCGTGCCCGTCCTGGCTGGTGAAAGCGAGCCAGGAGACGTTACGGCCACTGCTGGCTGGGGTGGTCGGTGCCTCTCTTCGGGAGGGCAGGGTGCCTGATATCCTGAAAGAGGCTGTGGTTAGGTCTCTGCTCAAGAAACCATCTCTTGACACTGATGCCTCTGTCAGTTATCAGCCGGTCTCTAACCTCCCCTTCTTAGGGAAGGTTATTGAACGGGCTGTGGCACGGCAGCTCCAGGAACATCTAGATTGCACCGGTTTCCTTGATGCCTCTCAGTCTGGGTTTCGGCCTGGTTATGGTATGGAGACTGCGTTGGTGGCCTTGGTTGACAATCACCATCTGGCATTGGACCAGGGTCGTCAGACCCTGTTGGTCCTGCTAGATCTTTCAATTGCATTCGACACTGTTGACCATGAGGTGTTGGTGACCCGCCTGCGGAATTGTGCCGGGATTGGCGGGACGGTCTTGGACTGGTTTCGTTCATTCCTGGCTGGGAGAACTCACCGGGTGGTCTTGGGGGAGTGTACATCTTCCCCCTGGGACCTCACATGTGCGGAGTCCTTAGAGTGCTATTCTGTCCCCCCTCTTGTTTAATATCTATATGCAGCCGTTAGGGGAGATTGTGAGAGGGTTTCAGGGCATGCAGTGTCATCAGTATGCTGATGACAGTCAGCTCTACCTCGCTTTTTCTACCGACCCAGGTCACGCAGTCTCCTTATTCTCCCAGTGCCTGTCAGCTGTGGGGGCTTGGATGAGGCTGAGCCATCTGCAATTGAATCCTGACAAGACGAAGGTGATGTTGGTGGGCGAGGGCTTGGGGGGCCTGGTGGTTGAATCTCCTCTTGTTGGAGGGGTTCTCCCTCTTATGGTCTCTCAAGTGCGGAGTCTGGGTGTGCTCCTCGATTTACAGCTCAGCCTGGAATCTCAGGTTGTGGCTGTGGTGGGGAGTGCATTTTGGCAGTTACATCTTGTCCGGTGGCTTCGGACATATCTCTCAGACTCCGACCTCGCCACTGTCATCCATGCCTTCATCACCTCGAAGCTGGATTACTGCAACACACTCTACATGGGGCTGCCCGAGAAGCTGGTCCAGACGCTGCAGCTGATGCAGAATGCCGCGGCCCATCTCCTTACAGGGGTGGGCTCCAGGGAGCACATGACATCAGTGCTGTTTGCTGTGCATTGGCTGCCTATAAAGCACCGGGGCAGGTTCAAGGTGCTGGTTTTAACCTTTAAAGCCCTTCACGGCCTGGGCCCTGTTTATCTGTGGGACCTCCTCACTCCCCATGTGCCCGTGCGACCGTTGAGATCGTCTGTGGGAGCCTTTTTGGAGGTTCCCCGGGTGAGGTGGGTGGCCACTGATGTTAGATCTTTTTCGGTGTGCTGTGGAATTCGCTCCCGGAGGAGGCTCGGTTGGTTCCCACTCTCCTGCTGTTTCGGCGTGTATGTAAGACCTGGGTGTTCCATCAGGCTTTTGGCGAGGAGTAAGGGTGGGGTGGGGTGGTTTCCCCACATTGTATTGTGTTTTAAATTGTTTAAATTGTTTTTTAAAATTTTGATTGAGTGTTGTTCACCGCCCCAGGCTGCCCTGTGGGCAGGAGGGGCGGGCTATAAATAAATAAATAAATAAATAAAAACAAACATTTAATTAACATTAAAGAGATCTTTTTCAGTGGCTGCCCCTGTGCTGTGAAATTCGCTCCCGGAGGAGACTTGGCTGGCCCCCACTCTCCTGTTATTTCGACGTCTGTGAGAGACCTGGCTATTCCGCCAGGTCTTTGGCGAGGTGTAGGGATTGGGGGGGAAGGGAGTGAGTGAGTGTTTTTTTCTCTTACATAATGTGGAATTTTAACTGTTTTAAATGTTTTATTGTTTGTTATAGTTGTTGTTCGCCGCCCTGGGCTGCCCTGTGGGCAGGAGGGGCGGGATATAAATTTTGTATAAATAAATAAATAAATCTGTTTCTGATTAATCAATTAATTAATCAATATAAATTTACATAAATATACATATATTTGCACATATTCGTCTAATTTGCGTGCATCTGGAAAACTTGCCTTCTACTGGAACACATCACCTTGAGCTACGGACTCAGAACTATGGACTGTCAGAAGGTCCTAACAGTTAAATGATTAATTGGGGGACAAATTTTAATCGGTTTTAGACAGATTAGTCCATTAATCGGTTTGGTTAATCGATTAAAGGTTGCAGCCCTAGTCTCAAACCCTCCCTACTTTGGCTCTTTTCAAATGGGCTGTGGGGGTGGGGGGATGGGTGTGCACTCACGGTGGATGGAGGTGGGTGTGCACCTGTTCCCATGGGCGCACACCCATCTCCATCCACCTCCATACATCTCTACCCATGGAACAACCGGCATTGGAGCCCATTGCTCCATGCGTGGGAGATGGGTGTAGCGAGGGAATGCGTGCACCCCCCCACCGATCCCCTGTAGTATTCCCACGCGCGCCTTCACCCATCTCCATGTAGTGAAACCGCATGGAGATAGGGGGGCGTCTTGTGTGAAAAGGGTCTTTTTTGGAAACCACAAAGTATCTCGAGTAGAATCCCCTGTACTACTCCCTGACCAGGACCTGCTCTATGGCTCCCTTGCAGAGTAATTTGTCTATCGCCTGACGGAGTTATGCCTTGTGAAGGGTGTCCCTAAAAATGGGACGTGAAAGGAGGGTTGGGGTGGGTATTTGTTGCATTGAATGGCATATCCACTTCTAATAATTTCTTTGCCCACTTGTCAGATGTTATCTGGGCCCACTGATGGTAGAAAGGGTGGAGATGGCTATAAAATGAGGGAAGATCCTTTATTCCTCCCTCAATCTGAGTTGTTAAAAATGAGACCTGGACTGCTATCCAGAGGAAGAACTAGATTGCTGTCTCTCTCTGCCTTAAGGTTTGAGGTATCTTTTCCTGGGCTGTTGATAAGAGAGCTGGCTCTAGCTCTGGTGGGGTGACTATCTCATGCTCTGGAATGAGTAAGGCATGCGCTGTCTGGGGGTGCAGGAGGCAGGAACTACTCCTACTAATTTCCATAGCACTACTAGGCAGATGTACACTAGCATTTTACAATAACAGATTTTAGAGACAGGTCCCTGCTCAGTGGGCTTACAGTCTAAGATGGACAAGGGTGAGGGGAACACAGGCACACATTCCCATGTTTACAGATGAGGAACTGCGGCTGAGATGTTGTGACTTGCCCAAGGCCACCCAATGAGTTCAAGGCTAGGTCAGGATTTGAACCCTGGCTTCCCAGGACCAAATCCAACACCTTATCCACTACACCACACTGGCTTTCTGGCCCAGAAAGAATACTTCTCTCTGGGATAGAATAATACTTTTTCTTTATGGCCCTAAGGATGTTCACTGACCTTGCAGTCTCACTGGTTTCTTTTATTTTCTTTAGTGTATCATCTGTAGTGGCTGTGAAGAGAACCTCAGCATCGAAATGTAAGTCTTCGATTCATGTTTTATTCTCAGGTGTAAGGGCCATGAATTTCAGTCAGGCATGGCATCTAAGTGTTCAGTTATGCCCCTGATGGCACAATCCATGATGTGCATGGAAGAGAATAATTGGAACTGGGCTATGTGCAACCCTTCCTTCTGGATAGTAGCTGTCTGTGGTGGAAGATAGTTGAGACCACAACCAGCATTGCTACCCGCACATGGCTGTGACATAACTGGAGGCTCTGAGAGTCAGTCTCTGAGGAGAATATCTTTCTCCCCAGTACATCCAGTCTCCTCCCCTCTCAGCCTGAGGGGGATGTTTGTATACCTCCTGCCCTGGACTTATGGGAGACTGCTGCGGTCACGAGGGTGTTTGGTGGCGGGTGCTTGAAAAAGAGGCTGGTCCCTTGCAGGGGGATGGCATACAGAGCATCTGCCAACTTACTGATGGGCACTACTGAGGAGGGATTCGTCCAAACACTGGCTGAAGGCTCCATGAGCTGTTTCAAAAGAGGCAGCGTGTGTCACCACTGCCCAGTATTCTGAAGACTGGGCCTGATTGAAATTTCTTAACTACCTTGTTAGGTACTGTAGGGAGCACCACTAGAAGCCATCTAAGCTTGTTCTGAGAAACATTAATGTCCTCAGTTGCAAGTATCAGGGTGGGATCTGACACCGCATCAGGTGGAGGCAGGGAACAGTTTCATTTTCCTCAGCAATAGGTGAAGCCAAGGAGGAGTCAGATCTGCCAGATGGTAAGTCCCCCAAGGTTGTGGTACTGGTCCCGTGGGGGGGGGGGGCGCGGCAGGGGTTGAGTTTGTGCAGCACTGCACAAGAGGGATTGAAGGAAGGCAGATCCTAGCAACTGCGCACTGTGGGCGATCGGGGCAGTAGGCGGTACCAATGGTGCTGTGGTGGACGTCTTGACTGGCACCAGTGGTTGAGTAGTTTCTGCCATAAACATTGATGGTGGGTACCACTGGTGGTACTGTTGGGTCTACAAAAGGTGCCCCTGGGGCCCAAGGGAAGCAGAGAGAAATGAGCCCTGGTGTTATGGTAGGGACTAGTGAAGGGGGAAACCCTGAGCTGGGGTTTTCCCCCTGAAGGACTGGAGTATCTGGGTCCTTTCCTCAGTTGGTACGAGGGGGAGTGACTCCAGGATCTGGAATAGTAAGAGCAGGACTGAGCCCAGTGATTATGGTGCCTCCCTTAACGGTAGTCCACATCCTTGTAGCAGGAAGGTTCTCTCCGATGCCATGGTGAGCAGCAGGAGCAAGAAGATGGGCTTCTGTAATCATCTCAGTGGCTCAGAGGGGAGAAATTTCTGTGCCTGCTGTAGGATCTCTCATGGTGCTGATGTTACCTGGGAAAGGCATAGCGTAAGCAGGACCAGCTGTCCCAGTGCTGATGGTATTCCCTGTGACTGTGGGAGAAGAGATGTGAATCCTCTCTATAGTTGTGCTGAACAGGCTATCCCTGAGGAACTCCATGGGTTCAACAGGATTGGTTGGGCTGAGCTCCTTGACAGGGGAGGCAGTATGTTCCTCCTCTGAGTAGATGGTTTCAGCCTCGACGGTGCAGACAGGCAGAGCTATCACTATAAGAGGAGTCCTCTCCTGGCTTAGATTTCTTCTTCTTCCTCTTTTTCTTTCTTCCATCCTTCAAAGAGTCCCAGGCTTTGCTGCGCTCCTTAGAGCAATGATAGGAGCTAAGTTCAGGAGGTTGAACTGGGACTGTAGGAGGCTGAGTAGCAAGGTGCACCATAGAAGGTGCTGACTGGGTACTGTGCCTGGAGGGACTGCATTGCTCCCGGTGGAGTCAATACTGATGGGTGCCAATGGGCTTGGGCCCTCAGTAGAAATCATGGAGAACTTCTTGGGCTGTGGGGGAAGCCTGGGGGGGTCTTTCATCTCCACCTTGCAATGCTCTCCTGGTAAGGATGTCTTTGAGACAGAGAGCTCTGTCTCTCTCGGCCCTTGTAGAGAGGGCAACACAAGCTTTACACACTCGGGTGTCGTGCACTTCTCCAAGACAAGTGAGACACTCATAGTGTTGGTCACTGACAGACAGAGTAGCCGGGTAGAAGAGACAGTACTTAAAGCCCAGTCTTTTTGACACAGTTCTCCCGGGTAGGGGAGGGTATAGCCCCCAAGGGCCACTGGAGAAGAGACTCACTCAGTTGAGGGAGAACTCTCTTTCTAGGTACTTAACATGAAGAAAAACTCTCCCAGAGGAAAGTTGACAGAAACACTGGAGCATAGAAGATCTTCTGAACGCCAAAGCGGTTGGAAGGAACTGAGGAAGTGAGGGTTCCACCCTCCTTTTATAGGATCCCGTTCTTGTGAGGAGTTATTGCCTGTGCTTTTCACGGAATGGGAGGGCTAGTTCTAGGAGCCCTCAAACAAGTTTCTAGAGGCTTCCAGGCAATATACATGGAAACTGCTGACAATCTGAAGGTCTCCAATGCCCTGTGGTGCAGGGAAAGGTCCCAAGAGTAAGAATCATGGAGATCCTCAAAGAAGAACTTGTGAATCCTGGAGGGAAGAGCTGGTTTCTTGGAGTCAGCTGCTGTATGGAAACCACATAATAAAGAACCAAGAGCTCCACATCTGAAGGGGGTGCGTGTCTCTTATTCAACACCAATTCGCAACACACACACCCACCCATTGGGGTTGAGTTGAAAGCTTGATTATTTGCATTCCTGAATAACTCTTGCTAGATCAATTGTATAGTTTACTTCCATCTTTTAAGATTCATGGGGTAAACAGCCTTGAAACTGGGCACGTTTCAGGTGTATGCCCTTTATCAAAGGATGCAGGACATTTGGCATGCTCATCCGTTACTGAGGGAAATGAACTCAACAGTCCGTACATTTCTTAAAACTATAGTTCTTTTGGACAGAAAGTGCTATAGCTGGTGTGAGGAGAAAAATTATAAGTATTCTATCCTAAGCAATTGATAATTCTTAAGTATAACTAAAAAATATGTGTTAAACCTTTAACTTCTTTTTTAAATAATATTTTTGGAGAATTAAACTCTGAGGAAAGAATAAAGCTTTCAGAGCAGTTTCTTTCTGCATTGAAAAGAAGTTGGAAGGAACTGAGGTGAAGAATGCATAGAACCCTCCCTATATGTGTACTCCATGCACATATGCAATGGCAAGGCAGGGAAGGGAGTCCATGCATTCTGGAGATCATTACTTTAGAGATGATTCTGGATTTGTGGTGCACTCCATGTCCATTCCATGTGTGGGGCTATGCAGAGATCACACTGAACAAGAACCATTGCTTTCAGACTTCCTTATAGTAGTCTTTCATGTATATGAAAAATGTTGTCTGGCCTTCCCACACAATCCTCTTTTCTCTGGGCTCATCAAACTCAGTTCCTTAAAGCTAATACATATGTTGTGCATTCTGTGAATGGCCTTTTTATTGTATTGCAGGGAGCCAAGGAGAGTGACTGCATGAATGGAAGAAATACACCCTACCCTGAATGGTTTTTAAACAGTGAGCACTCAAGCTGCTTGCCCATGTTACGGGAAGGAGGGGGAAACTTATGTGAGTCAAAATCACAGTGGGGAAACTCACGTCAAGCTCCACTCATGGGCATGGGGGGGTGGGGTAATACTCCAAGCTTATGCCTAACCAGTGTTGAATACAGTGTTAGTATTATTTCAGTGCCCTGGATATAATCAGGGAGCTGTGCTCCCTACACAGCCATGATTCATGCTGATTTCACAGCGTCAGCTGAGCTCCCCAATGAATGCCTAATGGCTCAACACTGTTCAGAGACAATGGCTCTCTCCTCCAGTCATTCTTGCTGTATTTTACTGAGAGGGAGGGGCCATTCTTGCTATGGTTTACTAAAATGGAGGGACTACCGTAGCCCAGCAGGCTGCATAGGGTGTTAATAAATAGCACAATAGACATCCATTTGTAAATGGCTAGTGGGCTGTTTATTAGGTGGACATAGACTGAGAACACATGTCCACCTAATAAACATGACACGTGTTCCTGGTCCATATCCCTGTCCACCTCAAGACTGAAGACATAGGTAAGCATCCCAAGCCTAACTTACACACATATGTGTACGCCTTACTTACAAAGAGATGTGAGGTAATTTTTTAGGAATACATATTTTATTCCTAAGGAATTAATTTATATATTAAATGCATACATTTATTGCTGGTGCATGGCTCTAAATCCTCTTGTTTTCACTGGTCTTCTGGGGAAAAAACCTGATTCTAGTATTGGCTTAATGAAATGCAACATATTACTGAGGAGAAACCCCTAAAATTCTTAATTAGAAGTTTTTAAGTGAAAAATGGTCATTATTAATTTCTCTCTCATATACTCATATCACATATTTGTATCCTTCATTAGCTTGGTCCTCAACATTTGTCCACTGTGGAACCAAATAGCAAAGACTTCTCCTATAGTAAGCTTGATCAAATCTAATTAAGTAGTTACACTAGTAGAAAGCTGCTTTACATTTTTAAGATTCCTGAACAGGCAAATTTGTAACAGGAGCAAGCTGTGAAAGTATCATGAACAGATTTATGCTTTTACCAGATTGAAAGCTCTCTACATGCCAGCCCCAGCACATTCTACTTTGGGGATAATTACAAAATATTTTCTTAGTCATTAAACAGCTGTATTTATTTTCATCCTAGTATCTGCAAATGCATTATCAACAACATGTTCAGTCAATTCATTAATGTAGTATTTAGGAACCACAGTGATACTTACAGCATCTACAAAGTTTACAACAGACTTTGCAAAGTTGCTTGTATGTGGATGGGAAGAACGATGTTTTTTGAACTAGAAGAAAAATTAAAAAGACAGTCAGAACATGGACAAATTTTGGTTGTGCTTCGTTGCTTTGTGAGCATGAAAGCAAACATGCAGCGAAAAGGCACAATAAGGTTCTTCCCAGCTCAGAACATTTCTTTAATTTTTGTGCTTCAATGGAATGTGAGGAAAATATCTGTCTATAAAAAAATTTCTTTTTAATATATACATAAGAGAGACTTCAGTAAAAGAACAGTTCAACAATAAAGGTTTTGCTGTCTAGAGAGATCATCTGAAATCTTTGAATCGGCTCAGAGAAGACTCCTCCATACAGACAAATGGGCTCTGCCCCACTAAGCTATGACTGCTGCAGGAAAGTGTAATGCATTGCTGGTTATAGGTGACTCCAGCTTAAAGACAGGCACACACATGAGACTCCATTACAAGTGCAATCTGTATTACATCAGTATTCTAAGAAAAACAGTAATAAACACACAAAAACAGATTAAAATTAGGCAACTGCCAAAGGAACTAGGCTACAGATTCACATGAGCAGATTCACTAGTCTGCTTCAATCCATCACAGAAAGTTGTACGAGAGAGGCTGGGACCAGTCTAGCAGCAGCTGTTCTACCTCAGCCCTGAGCTTCACTGAGCATGTCTGAGGCAAAATGTTGGTTGTCTGAACAACAAATGCTCTGTTCAGTTTAGGGGAGGGGTTACAGGGCTGATGTCTCTCATACTGGGTCCCTATGGAGGCATCTAGTCAATGAGAGTAATCTTGGGGCAAGTTTTCATATTGCCCTTAGTCAGTGACAACTGGGCTGCTAGGGATGGGACTTGCTTTGTGCCTGCCTGAGCTTGCTCCAGGCAGCAATTAGTAGAGGGGAGCCCAGAGTCACTATGTTGCAGGCTGGTTGGCTTGCTTTCCAGTAGGGAAACTCTCTTGAGGAGATATAGCACTGGATTCTTTACTACAGCACAGCTTCAGAAGTGAGTCAATGGGATTTTGGGTGGGTGTTTGCAAGGGGGCCAGAGACTGGAGCAGAGAGAGGGAAGGGTTTTGATGTGTACATTCCTTTGCCTCTTGCTAATGGGTATAGAAAGGGTTTTCAAATTGTAGTCACATAGCTAGTATTTTTAAAGTGTAATTTTGTTTCTTAAATTTCAACTGTACGAGTTTTCAGGTCTAATCAATGATTCTTAAAAGGAAGCTGCAAGGCCATTTTCTGAGACTTGATGACTGTGGGATCTTTCCCACCACTAAAATGTATGGTCCCTAGTGAAGGGCAAACATTACTTAGAGTGTTGCCCCCCTGTATCTTTAATGCTTAATGGGGAAACCCTTGTGGTTTTGGAAAAGGTTATTTATTGCTGCTTATTAAGTCGGGTCTGGTGGCTGCTTTGAGATAAAGCATTTAGGGATTATATGAATTTTAAAAAAGAAAATGCAGATTTAGATGTTAGTATGTGTTGCTTTGATTTTTCTCTAAACTTTGTGGCTCTAGTATTTGCTCATTCTGTTTGAAAGTCCATAACCCGTATGCCTATGTGTGAAAGTTTTCTACTTAGACAAATTGCTACTTCTTCCTTTATGCTTTGCTGTAATCCTGCAGCATTTCTTCATGTTGTGGAGAATTCTTTTATGAAGGGAGACTTTCTCATTGGGAGTACTTATCAAATGAAGCTTCACTACCTTAGTCTAAAACATTTCTTGGGAGCTTTGTCTCCATGAATTTTACGTGCAATATTGTCAGATCTACTGTCAAAAATACAGTTCCTGGAGGAGTTTTAGGGATAAAAAAAAGTCTTTCATTTCCCCGCGTGCAATTCTCAGGTGAGAATCTTAGGGTGTTTTTAAACGAGACAGGGTGGGGTCCATGTTCAGTGCATGGGGCTGCTGAGCGGTACCACACATAGCTGGTCCGTTCATGCAATGCTAACCCCGGATTTTCCCAGAGTGCCCCATGCGTGGACTGGGTGAGTGGTGTGAGAGTCATGGGAGCATGCACCTGCACGTACCATATTCAAACAAGACGTCCTCCACATGGACTGTGAGTGTCCATGCGTGGGGGTGTCTCGTGTAAAAAAAAACCTGTCTAAGTCTCATGGAACTAAATGGGACTTGTACTAACTGCTAGTATGCATGTGTATTATCCTGCCAGAGGATTACACTGTTAATATGTTTGCATTTCTGAAAAGTGCAGGACTTGAACTCTTGGCTTTGCTGTAGCTACCCATCAGGTAAAATGTAAAACGTGGTCCAACCGGTGGTAGTCTAATGACAGGGGCTGTGGTCCTGGGAGGGCTCTTCCGTGCTATCTCAGGAAGGTTCAGTGGCTGGGTAGGTGGCTTCTGGGAGCCAACAACTGAGTAAGATGGGAGAAGGGCTACTTTGCCATTTGCCCTGATCTGACAAACTGTCTTTCCAAAATAAGGAGTCTGGGAGTGAAGGAAGGAGGGGAAAGACTATGGGGCAGTAGCAGCGTTGCTCTTGGTCATCACAGTTTCACTGAAACCTTGTCACTGCATCTTCTTGTTAGCAGAGAGAGATAGTTTAGGGATAGCTTGCAAATTTAGCCTGTGGGTTTGGTTTGCGTCTGATCAGGGACTCTCCTGTAGTTAGATCTGAACAACAGCTTTGCCTTTTGAACCAAAATTGTCTGGCTGTAAGAGCAAAACACACATCCTAGTAAAAGACAAATTGTCTTGCCTTTCTCTTCTGCAGTAATCCATCCTTCTCACCCCCCACCACCCACTTCTAAAATGATTGTATTGTATTCCCTGTGTGGGTGAGCAGATGGAAAGACAAAATAAATTCTCTTCTGCTTAGTTGTGTGTTTTGCTCCTGCAGTCAGTTTCTTTCAGAACCCAAAGGCAAACTGTTTCAGATAAGACTTCAGGCCAGACAAGACACCCACCAAGAACACTTCTCCAAATCCTTGTGTTCTTTGGACCTGGTGGAATGATGGAACTTGCAAGGGGATCCAGGATCCTGTAGCCTTTGGAATGCTCACTGTATCCTACAAGGATGCCTTCCACTGCTCTGTTTTGCAGCTTGGTACGTTTCTCCTCTGGGATATATACATAAGTCTTACTTCCAAATACTCTGATGTGCCCCACACTAGGTTTTTGACCATGCCACAGTTTGTATGGAGTTTTCCTCACTGTTCTAGAATGCAACTGCTGCTTCACCCCAGTATCTTTCTGGTAGTCCAGAGTCTGTTAACATGCATCTAACCATTTCGGTTAGCGTTCTGTTTTTCCTTTTCATTTTTCCGTTCTGCTCGGGTGTATGGCAAGCAACTTGCCATTCCAAACTGTAAGCCTGGATTCACTGATTAAGCTGTTACTACCCCAAACAGAGGGTGAAAACCTTGAGAGACTTGAAACTCAATCTGTTAAAGTAGTTCAACATTCCTTCATTAACCTTAGTAAAGCAATTTATTATTTATTTTTGAAACATCAGTAATGCCTAGCCTCCTTTGTGAAGAGTCCCTGGGTCAACAGGAAGACCATCCTGTCACATTCAGTCATACTGCTGATGATGCAGTAGCGTGACTCACTTGAGAAGCATATGTTAGATCTTTCAACTGAATCTAAACTAAAAGGGGACATGGGCTTCTTATTCTAACTTGGCTAGTAGAGCCTTCAAAGCTGCATTTCACAAGATGATCTGCAAAAGTAAAATTCTGTGTCATGGACATTTCTGGGGAAATTAAGCATTAAATAACTTAAATGAATTAAGCAAAAGTTGTATTACATAAACCAGGTTAAACTTTTAAAGAAGAATTCTCAACAATTCCAAGGAATCTTGCTTAATTATCAACTTTGCCTGCTACAAAACAATTGTATTATCAGGTTCTACTAAGTTTCATTTAAACTTTTCATTCAAAAGACTTTAGGACACAAGGCACTTAATGGTCAAGTGATTTTAGCTACATCTCTCAAGCTAGTAATTAAAAAATTATCTCTGAATGCTATTAAACCATACTTTGTTCTAAAAGGTTGTCAGTTTTTCTACATACTGTTTTGCATCGCAAAAGCATTTATTTTATACAGGTGACATGAACTGAGGTGGGATGAAAATCATTATCAGGTTTGGCTAGAATACCAACTATGTACCAACAATATACCAACTTCTGGGACAGCTTGTTGGCTGAGGCTATCTATCAAATGGCTCCCAAGCGTCCGCTTCCGGAGAGCCAACAGTAGGGGTCGCCATGGTTTACGGAGGACCTGCGCCGAATGAAACAGGATGGACGGTGGTTGGAGCACTGGTGGCGCCAGACTTGTGCTGAAGCTGACCGATTGCAACATAAAGCTAGTTTAAGAGCTTATGCTGTTGCGATGCGGGCAGCAAAGAAGAAGTTCTTTGCTGCCCTCATCACGTCTGCAAAATCATGTCCAGCAGAGCTTTTCTGGGTGGTGCAAAGGCTGGTCAGTCCGACCTCTCTCTGCCTGGAACTGGAATTTTCCAGTGCCCGCTGTGACATGTTTGCTGATTTTTTTGCAGATAAACTCGCCCAGATTCACCACGATATTGATGCTGCATTTATAGCAGTGGATGTATAAGAGGTACAGAAAGCCACATCATGTCTGTTTTTGTGGGATCAATTTCAGTGGATGTCATCCGCTGACACAGCAGATGTCCTTGGGACCGTTAGAGCCACCTGTTGCAAATTAGATCCGTGCCCATCCTGGCTGGTGAAAGCCAGCCGGGAGACATTAGGGCCGTTAACGGCGGGTGTGGTCAACGCCTCCCTTGGGGTGCGGAGCCGTCTCAAAGAGGCGGTGCTGCGGCCTCTGCTCAAAAAGCCATCTTTGGACGCTGACTCCCATGGCGGCTATCGGCCATTCTCTAATCTTCCATTTTCAGGGAAGGTTATTGAGCAGGTGGTGGCCTGGCAGTTACAGGGGCATCTGGACCGGGTTGGTTGTCTTAATTTCTTGCAGTCTGGTTTTCGCCCCGAGTTTGGCATGGAGACTGCACTTGTGGCCTTGGTCGATGACCTGCGCTGTGAATTGGATCACGGCAGGTACCGTTGACCACGAGATGTTGGTGGCGAGGCAGCGGGACCGGACTGGAGTGAGCAAAATTTTCTTGAATGGTTCCGCTTATTCCTGGCAGGGAGAAATTAGCAAGTGGTTCTTGGGGAATGTACATCGTCTCCCTGGAATCTCATGTGTGGAGTCCCGTAGGGTTCTATTTTGTCCCCTCTCCTGTTCAATGCGTATATGCAAATGTTGGGTGAGGTCATGAGAGGGTTCAGCGTACGATGTCATCAGTACACCGATGACACACAACTCTATCTCTCGTTTTCTGGAGACCCAGACCCGGCAGTCTTGGTGCTTACTCAATGCTTGGCAGCTGTGGGGGATTGGATGAGGACAAGCCATCTGAGGTTGAATCCCGACAAGATGGAGATGATGTTGGTGGGTAGGGCTGGGGTGTGTGTGGCTCCT
The DNA here is from genome assembly GCA_003113815.1 of Sphenodon punctatus. Classification (NCBI taxonomy): domain Eukaryota; kingdom Metazoa; phylum Chordata; class Lepidosauria; order Sphenodontia; family Sphenodontidae; genus Sphenodon; species Sphenodon punctatus. The sequence continues at coordinate 1,060,949 of QEPC01004976.1, read as the reverse complement.
GTCATTGGTGGGGTCTGCCCCCCTCTGGCTGCTCAGGTCCATAGTCTGGGGGTGCTCCTCGACCCGCAGCTCCGCCTGGACTGTCAGGTGGAGACTGTGGCAAGAGGAGCATTCCACCAACTACATCTGGTGCGACGGCTGCGGACGTATGTCTCGAACTTGGATCTGGTCACTGTCATCTATGCTTTCATTACCTCTCGACTGGACTACTGCAACGTGCTCTACGTGGGGCTACCCTTGGCGACAGGCCGGCGGCTGCAGCTGGTGCAGAATGCGGAGGCCTGCCGCCTAACGGTGACAGGCCACCCCGAGCACATTATACCAGTGCTCCGGACTCTTCACTGGCTGCCTATCATCTTCTGGGCCCAATTCAAGGTGTTGGTTATGACTTATAAAGCCCTAAACTGCTTGGGTCCTGGTTACCTGCGAGACCGCCTCAAGCCTCGGGTCATTTTGCGGCTCTTGTGGTCAGCCGGGGGCACCCAACTCGAAGTCCCCCGGGTATGCCGGGTGGCAATGGCGGGGAGGACGTTCTCGGTGGCCGCACCTTGGCTGTGGAACTCTCTCCCGTTGGAGGCCCGTCTGTCCCCTGACCTCCCCTCTTTCCACAAATGTTGTAAGACCTGGTTATTCCACCGGGCCTTTGGGGAGGAAGGTGGGGAGGGGATTTTATTTTGTTAGCCGCTATTTTATGTGCTGATTTTATATACTTTATATTGTAATTAGATGATTTTATTGTGATGCTTTTATGTTGTTCGCCGCCCCGAGCTGCCGAATTGCAGGAGGATGTGGGATATAAATGTTTTGTAAATAAATAAATAAATAACCTATCGATTCCACCTTGACTGCATGTTAAACCACGATGTGTTAACAAATAGACAACAGCCTCATGGGGTCATCTGCAGACTGGGGGCAACACTGAAGCTGTGGACAGCAATCTCCTCCCTACCCCAATACTATGGACTTGAACCCTGCCTCCACTGTAGCCACAATTTCTATTTCATTTATAGCTCCTCTCTCAGGCAGCAGCTCAAGTGCATCTGCTTACTACACAGGTTATTAAGGGCAAGCAAATATTTGTCCTAGTATACCATTCATTGGAATATTATACTGTATTGGAAAGGGATTCAGCTGTCTGTGGGCTGTGGCTCCTGACTGAGAATTGGTTGCCATCTGCTTTCCCCTCACGTACAGCCCTCATAAGGGGCTCAAGCTACCTATCCCGTACCCATCAACCTTGTTTCCCCACACACACCCCATATATACCTATCCCCAGTACTTGGATAGCCTGAAGTCTCCATCCTAACTGATGCTAGATCACTGCAATGTACTCTACGTGTGGCTGCCCTTGATGACTGTTCCTGAGTGGTAACTCCTAATTTAGAACCCATCATTGTGTACATATAGTTTGGATTGTTTTTCCCCATGTGTATCACTTTGCACTTGCCCACATTAAATTTCATCTGCCATTTAGATGTTTCTAACTTTTTGAATTCCTTTAGAACTCTGGGGTGTATACCATCTGGTCCTGGTGATTTGTTACTGTTTAGTTTGTCAATTTGCTCTAGAACCCCTTCCAGAGTCATGTTGATTTGTGACAGCTCTTCTGATTCATCGCCTACAAAGAACAGTTCCAGCGTGTGTATCTCTGTAACATCCTCTGCAGTGAAGACCAAAGCAACGAATTCATTCAGCTTCTCTGCAATGGCCTTATCCCAACTGACTCTAGCAGGCATTTTGCTTCTGATTTACTTGAAAAAATGTTTTTATTATTAGTTTTGCATCTTTAGCAAGTCACTCCTCAAATTCCCTCTTGGCCTCCCTTATTAATGTTTTGCAATGCTTATGCTTTTCCCTATTTACCTCATTGGGGCTAGCTTTCCATTTTTTAAAGGATGCCTTTTTGGCTCTAATAGTCTCATTCACTTCACCATTTAGCTATACAAGCAGATGTTTGGGCCTCTTGCTACCTTTTTTAATTTGTGGAATACAAAGATGGTGTTTTTAAACAGTCCCCATGCCTCTTGCAGACATTTAATCCTCACAACTGCTCCTTTTAATTTTCTTCTAACGAGTTTCTTCATTTTAGCATAATCTCCCCTTCTGAAGTTAAATGTTACTGCAGTTGTTTTATTCACCATTCTCCCTCCAGTAATTATGTCAAATTTGATTATATTTTGATCACTGTTGCCAAGTAGCTCCACCACCGTTCCCCCTTGCACCAAGTCTTGCACTCCACTTAGGACTAGATCCAAAGGTTGGTTCTAGGACCAGCAGTTGCTACAAGAAGCAGTTATTTATGGCATCTAGAAACTTTACCTCCATATCACACCTGGAGGAGACATTCACCCAGTCAATATTAGAGTAACTGTATTCACCCATTATTAGTGTGTTACCAACTTTAGTAGCCTGCCTAAACTTCACTAGCATTTCATAGTCAGTCTCACCATCCTGGTCAGGAGATGATAATATAGCCCCACTACTATACTCTTACCAGTTACATATGGAATTTCTATCCACAGCCTTTGCCTGTAACTTTCCCATGGTAGCTCCCTTTGCACCCAGGCTTTTCCCTGCTGGGCTACTATGCCCCCAACCCCTCAACCTCAAGTGCAACTGCATAGTGGACTCCCCGTCCCCTGATTTCAGTGCACCCATCAACCCCAAACCCAAAGCAGCTCATCGCTATGCCATACTGTCATTCGCCAAGCCACCCCTCAAAACCTGCCAAAGATTCTAGGGATTTTTGTTTCTTCTTTGTATCCTTGGCCACATCTGCCTGGCTTCCTTATTGGTCTCCAGTCTGCATACAAGACATGCTGGGGGTATCAGGAAGCTGGTGGAGCATCTGTTACCTTCCTACAGTTCTGTTGGTGTTTCTGCCTGCTCCTCCTGGACTTTGTCTGTGCTACTGGAGTCAGGTTGTATCTTTCCATATTAATCTTTTGCTCCCTCTAGCCCTTTCCTTTCAATTCCCTCCTCTCAGTATGGCCACTTTTACACGGATGCCACCCACCCAGAAACACCCATCGGATGGGTGGGAGAGCGTCCGTGTAAATGTCCACGGGTGGGTGGGGGCGCGTGCCCGACCCACCCGCCAACACCCAAGAAGCAGCCGGGATGGAGCAGGCACCCTCCGTGGGTGGAGATGGGTGTTCAACACCTGAGCGTCCGTGTAAAAGCCGAAATACCCACACCCACATGGAACGGACTGGCGGGGCCCCACTGCGCCGCCGCCATGGGGCATGCATGCGCCGCCATGCAGACACGCCGGGGAGACACCGGACATCGGGCCAAGAGCTCGTAAAGGAGGGAGGAACCACGGCACACGCACGCGGGCTCCCACGATGGCGAACAGGAAGGCCCACAAGAAGGCAACGGGAGCCAACGCCGCCCCACGCGGGGGAAGAGGCCGGGTGAGCACGAGGACTGTGTGGCACCC